>LNAC01000549.1:110398-283686 GCA_002007465.1 Ailurus styani
AAAAAATTTCAAGGGGAAAAACTTAGGCATAAGTGCTAGTGATTATATATAAATAAACATTATTCATTCTGAAAAGTAACAAAACACTTGACAGTTTAACAAAACAGAATATAATGAAGACTGATGATTTTTCTGTATTAAGTAAACAAAATTTTTGTTCACTTCACCTAAAGTCTTCGAGAATTTTTAGAATCGTGAATGATGTCAAACTTTTGTTAAATGCTTTTTTCTACATATACTGAAATGATCATACATCTTTTCTTTTTTATTCTGTGAATTACATTGGTTAATTTTTTAATATTATGCCAACCTTACTCTCCATGTATACTTCCCAGTTGGTCATCATGTGTTACTCTTTCTTTGTATAGAGCTTGATATAATATGCTAATATTTTTAAAGGATTTTTATGTCTGTGTTCATGAGGGATATTAATCTGTGATTTTGTTTTTTTTATAAAGGGTCTATCTAATTTTGGTATAAAGATAATGAGTTGGGAAGTGTTCCCTCATCTTCTATTTTATGAAAGAGTTTATGTAGAATTGATATTTCTTCCTTATTTGTGAGATAGAATTTGCCAACAAAGCTATCTGGGTCTGGAGTTTTGTGGAAAACTATGAATTCAATTTTTAAATTGATAAAGATTTATTCATGTTCTCTATTTCCTAGTGAAACTATTGTCTTAATCTGTATTTTGGAGAACTGTCCATTTCATCCAGGTGTTTGAATTTAGTGACATGGACTTGTTCATAATATTCTCTCATTATTCTTCTCATGTTTATAGGATCTGTAGTGATGCCCCCCTTTCATTCCTATTACTAGTAATTTAAGTTTCCTCTCTTTTTTCCTTCATTGGCCTACCTAGCAACTTAGGAATTTTATTTATGTTTTCAAAGAAGCAGCTTGGTTTCACTGATTTTCTCTATTGTTTGTTCTAATTTTTTTAAAGATTTATTTATTTATTTATTTGACAGACAGAGAGAGAGAGAGAGAGAGAGAGAGAGAGAGAGAGAGAGAGAGATCACAAGTAGGCAGAGAGGCAGGCAGAGGGAGGGGGAGAAGCAGGCTCCCCGCTAAGCGGGGAGCCTGATCCAGGCCTCGATCCCAGGACCCTGAGATCATGACCCGAGCTGAAGGCAGAGGCTTTAACCCACTGAGCCACCCAGGTGCCCTGTCTGTTCTAATTGGCTTTAGCTCTTTACTATTTCTTCTTTCTATCTACTTTGGGTTCAACTTACTCTTCTTTTTCTAGATGAAGACTTGTTGAAATCATGCTGTTTGGAGTAGATATAGCATAGTCTGACAGACAGTTATAAAGATCATTCTCATCCAGTCCTCTCATTTTAAGGTTGGGGAAACTAATATTAACCACAACCATTTGCTCATAAAATGCTTTCAGTAGCTCTGCTGGAGCACATGCTAGGTATGGGGTATTGAGGGAAAGGGAGCTAGGGAAGGTGCTTGAGTGAAGGTAAATTATGCTGTAATCCAGTGGCTGCCTACGTTCACCATCACTGGAACAACCTCACAGAGAATTACCCAGATTACTCAAGTATGTTTAGTGCTGACAGCTGACTTTCTAACTTTAGTCACATGACTTTTATTAATCTTAGTCACATGACTCTTTAGTCTTTCTGACTTAGGTCTATTTTTTTTTAAGATTTTATTTATTTATTTGACACAGAGAGAGATTACAAGTAGGCAGAGAGGCAGGCAAAGAGAGGGGGAAGCAGGCTCCCCGCTGAGCAGGGAGCCCGATGCCAGCCTCGGTCCCAGGACCCTGAGATCATGACCTGAGCCAAAGGCAGAGGCTTTAACCCACTGAGCCACCCAGGCCCAGGTCTATTTTTTTTTAAACATGAATTTTTTTTTAAAGATTTTATTTATTTATTTGATAGAGAGAGAGAGAGATCACAAGTAGTCAGAGAGGCAGGCAAAGAGGAGGAAGCAGGCTCCCCTCTGAGCAGGGAGCCCACATGGGCCTCAATCCCAGGACCCTGAGATGATGACCTGAGCCGAAGGCAGAGGCTTTAAACCACTGAGCCACCCAGGCGCCCTAAGTCTATTTTTAAACTAGAAAAACTAACATTTCATATAACAAAGTGTTCCCTAAAAAAATTTAATACTAGGAAAAAGGTGGCAATTTTCTTGCATCAGAGCGATTCATCATTTTTAAATCTAGTTATGTACATTTTATAGAAAAGAATTACGGCTGAAGACAAAGCTTTCGAGTCAGTTTTATAAATAATACCCAAAACCTCTTTTCCTTCTATAAGTTGATTAATCACTTTTCTCTTCTCTGCCCCAGAATGGCCCAAGCTTCAGCTGTTGAATGCCATTCCCCGCCACTAACTGAAAATGAGAGTGAAGAAAAGCCTTATCAAACCTTGAAAAGAAATTGTAGCTATGGTAATTTTTTTTAAAGATTTTATTTATTTATTTGACACAGAGAGAGATTACAAGTAGGCAGAGAGGCAGGCAGAGAGACAGGGAGAGGAGGAAGCAGGCTCCCTGCTGAGCAGAGAGCCTGATGCGGGCCTCGATCCCAGGACGCTGAGATCATGACCTGAGCCGAAAGCAGAGGCTTTAACCCACTGAGCCACCCAGGTGCCCTAGCTATGGTAATTTTTAAAAAAAGATTTTATTTATTTATTTGACAGAGAGAGAGAGCACAAGTAGGCAGAGAGGCAGGCAGAGAGAGAGGGGGAAGCAGGCTCCCCGCTGAACAGAGAGCCCTATGCGGGACTTGATCCCAGGACCCTGAGATCATGACCTGAGCTGAAGGCAGAGGCTTAACCCACTGAGCCACCCAGGCACCCACTATGGTAATTTTTTTTTTTAAAGATTTTATTTATTTATTTGACACAGAGAGAGATTACAAGTAGGCAGAGAGGCAGGCAGAGAGAGAGGAGGAAGCAGGCTCCCTGCGGAGCAGAGAGCCTGATGCGGGCTCAATCCCAGGACCCTGAGATCATGACCTGAGCTGAAGGCAGAGGCTTTAACCCACTGAGCCACCCAGGCGCCCCACTATGGTAATTTTTTAAATAATTTTTTCCATCACTGCAGTTTTCCTTTTTAAAAGAAATCTTCATGGAGCACACCAATTACTGGAATCAGAAAGGCTAGTTTTACCATTGCAACTGTAACAATATTAATTATGCATAGTTTATTACTGTACTAAATGTAGATGGAGTCTACTTTAAAACAATAAAACTCAACCTAAATGAACAAGCTAGGAGTTGACTATTCATCTTTCAAAAGGATTCTTCAATTTTAAAAGGATTCACTGCCAATTTTTCATAGAATATGATACCCCTGTGGTTTTAAAAAATCATTAAAAAATTTAATTTACACATAATTTTTCAGGAACTCATCTATTGTACAAAACGACGCATAATCTGCATGTGTATACATCACACCATAAAGAAAAGGCTCATAAAATTTTCCCGTGAGTTATCTAATTAACTGTGACTCTAAGAAGGAACATAAACATTGGTTATAATGCAGAGAAAACAACTAGAAAAATTATTCTTGCATTATTTATTTTTATCATTATATGTAAATGCTTTACATTGCTTAGTTTCTAGATTAAAAAGGACTTTAGTATACTCATTATTCCCTTCCAAAATTATAGATTTATTGGAAAACTTTTCTTTATAAATGATATAAAAATAACCTTTAGCTCACCTGGTAGAATCAGAAAATTCAAATTAATAAAGTAGAATTTGATGACCCATCGATAGCAAATACTGCACAATACCCACCGAGTCCCAGTGTCAGAATTGCCTGGCGTGGGAGTCAGAGATACGGAAATCCAGGAATCTGAACAGAGTGAGGAGCTCCACAGTCCTAACCTCCTGGACAACTGCAGGTTTAGGAATGTCTGATAGGGTTCTTGGCTAACATGGATATCTTGGAAAAGGCTATATCCAGTTCTTTAGTATACTCATTATTCCGCTCCCCAACTTCAAGTTTGATCATTTAGTCTTAGTTCTAGAATTCCTTTTTTTTTTAAGTTTTTATTTAAACTCCAGTTAGCATACAGTGTGATATTAGTTTCAGGTGTACAATTTAGTGATTCAACACTTCCCTAGAACACCCGGTGCTCATCACAAGTGCCCTCCTTAATCCTTATCACCTGTTTAACCCATTCCCCGCCTCTCCCCTCCCCCCATATTCCTAAATAGCTGATATTTGTATGTTTGTTGCTTTTTGCCCCAAATTTACCTTAGGCTTGGTAACATGAAGTTCTTTTACCATTTGAATGTAGTGCTTCTTCCATATACCCTGCTCAAAGGGAGTTGGAGAGAAACTGATGTACCAGTTAAATCGAAAACATTTGAGCATCCAGAGCTGATCCAGCTCAGTTAAGTTCTTCCAGTGCCAGCTCACCTGGGAAAACAGCAATTGGAAAGAAAAAAGAAACTCTACTCAGTCTGCATGCCCATTTTCTCTAGACCTTCACCTGTCACCTTAGACTTGAGATAACTTTGTTTTTTCCTCCAAATCAAAGCTTAAAAAGTTACCTACAGGAAGTGTTCCCTACCCAGGCAGAAGGATTTTTTTTAAATGTGAAATCACACTTAGATTCAGAGGCAACTAATATTTATTGAGTATCTATTAACTAACCACCCCTCCTAAGGAGACAGATGTCATTATTATTCTCATGTTGCAAATGAGGGGCTCAGAAGAATTTGGAACTTCCTAGACGTTCGTATGAAAGTTATATGAGGGTTACAGGAACTCAGATCTGCATATTCTTTACTTGTCTTTTTGGTATGTTTCCATTTTCCCTCCATTCTTATGATTTAACTAAATAGAAATTTTATAAACAGAAAGCTAGTACTGGTATCATATGGTGTGTCCTATATAGCCTTTAAGATTTCATGAACACTACTTGTTCTGTACATTCCATTCCCACAGCATTATGGTCAATCTCACACATCCAGCAAATGATGGAGGTGACCCTACAATGTGCAGCAGTGTTTGCAATAACTTACTCCAGATTTTGAATAAGTCTTGCTGAAAACTAGATCAAGTTCATATATAAAGTTCAGATGAGGGGCTCTGTGTCTTGGCTGTAAGAGGTGCAAAGATGACATCAAACCTTCCAATGCAAATTTCATTCTTGGAAAACTGGCTTCTTTTTCAACATTAGTTAAATCATTAATAATTTTTGAGCATAAAAAATGAAAGAAAGAAAGACGAAAGGGCAGGACACTGTAATATACATCCATTTATCTGGCCCTCCCATTCTCCCTCCTTCCATCTACCCAGTGCTGAGTTCCATTATGTTTAGCATTGTTTTCTGTGCTGCAGAGCAGACATACAGGAGAGGGGAGGGCACAATTACAAGAAATAACAGGTTCAGGAGCTGGAAGGACAAAAAAGGGCAGAGAATCTGACAGAGACCCTCAGGCAGGAACAGAAATCACATCTACTTTGTTCAACGCAGAAATAAACAACATCGAACTTAATCCCCACATGATTAATTAACTCAGAATTTGGTGGAGAGGTGAGGTTGTGCAGGGAGGGGATGAGGACAAAAGTTTCTCAATTCTCACTCTCTTCCTCATTTTCCTTATATCTTGTAACCTGGCTATTAAAGTTGTTTTGATGCCTCCAGAGTAGATAAGATTTTTGTATGTTTTGTTTTTGCTTTTCCCTGTTTTTTGTATGTTTTAAGGTAGAGAGGAATGAGGAGAGTTGAAGGGCAGGTAGGAGCTTTCAAAATTATCAGCCCCCCCCCATATTTTTAAAATGTTCAAAGCTCATTTTAGTGCAATCATATTACTGTTTAAATTTAGCTGAAAGACAAATGCTGTGTCTTCCTCACAGGCAGGACAGGGAACAAATGCAATGCTGAGATCTTGTAAGACTAACATATGATACACATATGATAGGATTAGTGATTTCAAATAACACTTCCCTCCAATGATAACATTCTCGTTGTGCAAAACTTGGAAAATTCCAAGAAGTTTCAAGAAAAACAATACCCATACCCCCATCAGTCCGAGATGACCTTTATTAACCTGACATAGTTCTTTTCTTTTTTCTAAGCATGTCTGAAAGCAAATTGGGAAATTCTATATATACAATTTTAAATTGTGCTTTCTTCATTTCACATATTATAAGCATCTTTAGTCTTTGAAAACATGTTTTCTAATGGCCACGTAATAATTCGTTATATGGCTATATGATAGTTTCTTACTATTGGACATTTAGATTGCTATGTTCTTGTAAAGAATGCTTCATTTTTGGAATAAGTAATATGTGTACATTAATACTAAATTTAAAGATCCAAATGGACATGCAGTCAAAGAAAGTCTTTCTCTTAACCCCCTCCTCCTTCCCCTCACTGGATATTATCTCTGCTACAGCTTCTGTGTGTCATTCCTGGAACATTTCAGGCCTATATTAATAAATATGTATACATTCATTTTCTTTCAAAAGTGGTAGGACAGTTCTCCATCTTTGCTTTTCTCATTGATGATAGATCTTAAAGATTTTTTTTTAAAGATTTTATTTATTTATTTGACACACTGAGAGAGATCAGATCACAAGTAGGCAGAGAGGCAGGCAGAGAGAGAGGAGGAAGCAGGCTGCCTGCTGAGCAGAGAGCCCGATGCGGGCCTCGATCTCAGGACCCTGAGATCATGACCTGAGCCGAAGGCAGAGGCTTTAACCCACTGAGCCACCCAGGCACCCAGATCTTAAAGATTGTTGCAATTTATTTAACCAGTCCCCTAATGGTGGACCTTGCCATTGCTTCCAAACTTTAGCTATTACAAACAATGCTGCAATATTCTTATATAATTTTTTGCATATTGAGGCACTCCAAGAAATGGAACTGCTGGATCAAAGGGAATCCTTCCTTCCTTCCTTTCTTCCTTCCTCCCTCCCTCCCTTCCTTTCTTTTTTTAAAGATTTTTAAAATTTATTTGAGAGAGAGAGAGCACGAGCAGGGAGAGAGGCAGAGGGAGCAGACTCCCTGCTGAGCAGGAAACAAGACCTGTGCATAGATCCCAGAACCCTGGGATCATGACCCCAGCCAAAGGCAGACGCTGAACCGACTGAGCCACCCAGGCACCCCTAAATTGTGTATTTTCTAGGGCTGCAGTGTATTATAGAATACTCACAAAGTCCTCCTTCCCTATGTTTTCTTTGAGTACTTAAATGGTTTCCTTTGATTTCATATCAATCTTTTATCCTACTAGATTTTTTTTTCAGACAGCTGCCCAATTGTCCCAACACCATTTATTGAGTAACTCCTCTTTCTTAGTGCATTCATTTTCTTAATTTTTTAAAAGATTTTACTTATTTATTTGACAGAGAGAGAGAGAGATCACATGTAGGCAGAGAGGCAGGCAGAGAGAGGAGGCAGCAGGCTCTCTGCTGAGCAGAGAGCCTGATGCGGGGCTCAATTCCAGGACCCTGAGATCATAACCTGAGCCAAAGGCAGAGGCTTTAACCCACTGAGCCACCCAGGCGCCCCACATTTTCTTATTTTAAAGACCAAAATTATGTTACACATCTGTGAACATATGGTAACAAGTAATTTCCAGTGTTACTAGACTCAAGGAAAATTCTCAACAAAATGGCTACCAGTTTTATTTTGTAAATGATTAAAGTATACTTTAATAGGCCATGGACTCACTTGTAGGAAAACAACAGTAAGCCCCTTTTCCAAGACCATTGGAAGCGAGTCTACTCACTCTGAACTCTTTTACTTTTTTTTTTTTTAAGATTTTATTTATTTATTTGATAGAGAGAGATCACGACTAGGCAGAGAGGCAGGCAGAGAGAGAGGGGGAAGCAGGCTCTCCATTGAGCAGAGAGCCCGATGTGGGGCTCGATCCCAGGACTCTGGGATCACGACCTGGGGCGAAGGCAGAGGCTTTAACCCACTGAGCCACCCAGGCGCTCCAGAACTCTTTTACTTTTTTTTAAAGATCTTATTTAGTTATTTGAGAGACAGAGTGAGTGAGAGAGAGAGAGAGAGAGAGAGCACACAGATGAACAGGGGCAGAGGGAGAAAGAAAGGGAGGCTCCCCTGCAGGGCTTGATCCCAAGACCCTGGGACCATGACCTGAGCCAAAGGCAGACACTTAGGCAACTGAGTCACCCAGGCGCCCTTTAGGGTTTAAAGAACTTTAAAGAGTTTAAAGAACTCTTTAAGTTTTGTATTATTTGTACATACCCCACTAGTGCCTTATTTTGAGCTTTTCTGTTTATGAATAGCCTGCCCTATACAATTTAGAATTGTTTTCTATTTGTATGCTATACAATATAAGACTATTCTGCCAATGAAACATTTCATATATATTTCTGTCTCCCCAACCAGCAAATACTATTCTGTGGATGCTAATGATGTCTTACATCATTTTTCATCTCCTTTTGAGCAGTAAATACAGAGGCACAAAGAAGATGGGAGTTAATTCAAACTATATAGACCACACGTATTGACTATCTCATCTATTTCTTGGTTTTGCATATGTGTTTTTTTTCCTCATTTTAGAATTTTCTAGGTTATCACTACAAAACGCTGTCTACTGCTTCTTTGCCTTTACCTGTGCACAACGACAAAGGCTTCGTGGGTCCAGGAAAGAAAAGATGTATAGAGATAACACCCTTGGAAGCTTGGTAGTAAAATCCAGAGCTTCTGCTGGAATTTTTTCTTGAAGCTTTCGACAGCAGAACTTTTGCTGTGACAGGGAGCAACGTTCTAACAGGCCTGTCAAGATTCTTCTCCGTTGAGAGTCTGTCCATTTGTCAAACTGGAAAAAAGAAAGATTAAACAAGACTGCAGTTTCAGTTCGATGCTAGAGATTCATTAGAGGAAGGGATAAGAATGGTATAGAATTGAGTTTAATTATTTTATTCCTAAGGAATAGCATGTATCTCTTTGCCTAATTAATAAATTTTAATGTTTTGCCACTTACCTGTCCTTTTTCATATATATACATGTGAGCATGTGCAAGACCTGAATGTGTACACAAAAGTGCATGCACTTGACCGCAGAACTTGTAGTTATGTAAGGACAGTAAGTTGGGAGCTGGCTATATGCAAAAACAGAAAATATATACTTAAAAATATAATTTCAGGGACACTGGGCAGCTCCATCAGTTGGGTGTCTGCCTTCAGCTCAGGTCATGATCCCAGGGTCCTGGGATTGAGCCCCGCAGGGGAGCCTCCCTCTCCCCCTTCTTCTGCTGCTCCCCCTGCTTATGCTCTCACTCTCTATCTCTATCAAATAAATAAATAAAACTTTCAAAAATGTATAAATATATATATAATTACAAGAGAAGGCACTCAGGCAGCCCCTCTCCGGCCAGAGTTTCTGTATTAGCTCCTAAATGCCAAACTCCAGGACCAGAAACAAAGCTTTGCATTCACCATTGGAGATAAGGTATACTATGCAAATATCCCTGAGAAGGGTTAAAGTCCCACTAATGTGTAAATGATTGGAGAGAAAATGTCAACAGGAAGAGCTGGGATGGGGGAGAGCATCAGAGACAGGCAGGAGATACCATAGTAATGGGGGCACGCCAAACAAGAGCTTTGGTTACTTCACTATTTTCCCCAGAGATAAGCCTAAATCAGTCCCAGCATCAATGACTGATCAAAGTAAGAATCTGAGGGCTGGCCAAAACCAAAGGAAAGGATTTTATGGGAACACCTACCAATTTAATGAGCTGCTTTACTGGAGATCTTAACCTCTCTTTTTTTTCTTAGCCCATTTTAGAGAAGAGAACTAGGAAAGTTTGGGCGGCCTGTATTTTGTATACTATTGCATTTCCCATATAGATATTTTCTTTTTTTTTTTTTAAGAGTTTTATTCATTTATTTGACACAGAGAGAGAGATCACAAGTAGGCAGAGAGGCAGGCAGAGAGACAGGGAGAGGAGGAAGCAGGCTCCCCGCCGAGCAGAGAGCCCAATGCGGGCCTCGATCCCAGGACGCTGAGATCATGACCTGAGCCGAAAGCAGAGGCTTTAACCCACTGAGCCACCCAGGCGCCCTCCCATATAGATATTTTCTATGGTTGTTCTAAGCTAGTGAGAATTTTATAAGGAATTTTAGTTGTAATCATAAAATATACTGACTACCTGAGAAGGTATATAAAGCATAAGTCAAATTCATCATAGTCTTATGATGTATTTTTTTAATTGGCAAGAAATCTTCTTGATCAAAACTATTCACCATTATATATCTATTTCACGACCCGGGAATCTCAGTTTGGAAATAATTTAAGGGGGATGTAGAGAGCAAGATGGAGTCACTCATGTTAAGCAGTGACATAACCAGCCAAGGATGTTGCAGCTGAGACCAGATATCACCAAAACCAGCAGAGACTAGCAGTATAAGGACTGAAAATAAGTAAGGCCCCAGGAACCTGGAAGAACCAAGAGCTGATAATCACTAGAAGGCCTGCAAAGGCCCAAGACTGATTAAACTCCTTTAAACAGAGGATTTCTGCAGCAAACTGTCAGAATCTGCAGACACTGACCCTTCACTTCTGACCCTACTGACCGATGGCCTTGCTTGATTGATCTTAAACATCATAGAGATTCTCCACTGCTTGAACATCATAAGCAGTATGAGCTGGGAGCTGACCTAAACTGGACCAAGACCTCACCTCCACTGTGCACTCAGGGACTGACCTCACATTTGGTTTGTTAACTTCTTGCCCTTGTTATAGCTTCTCTGTTGTGTGACTTTGTATGGTACTTTGTTTTGTGTGACGTGTATGAAGCCAAGTTAAATACACAATGATATGTCATTGAGTTAGGAATCCTGACATCGTGGAAAGACACAACTCATGTAGCGGCCTTGACAGTGGCAGGGGAGAAAAAACCCAAAACCTCAACTTACAAATAAATGAATAAAATCTATTCATGTGTGAGTGTTCCCTGATTTCTCCTCTCCCTATTTCTGCACAATGCATATTTCCAGCTCTCACAATGGGGGATTTCTTTCCTTTGGGGATGGATTATTAGAATGAAGAGAGAAGCCAGACCAGAATGACTGGGGCCCAGGGAAGAACTGTGCCAGAGAAACCACACTGATCTGTAAAATAAAGAACCAAGGGGGAAGTATGAAGAAAGGGAAAAATAGGTAGGTTTTTGGCTTGTTGGGAGTTTGGGGGTTCAGAATGTCATTGCCTTGACAGCAATTAGAGACTGTGAGAGAATTGAGGAATGAAGGAAGGTATTAAAAGAAAACCACAGTGCAAAATGGAGTCACTTATGTTAAGGGTGCCATGTCAGCAAAGCAAGATTTAATACTAACCTAATTGTAATATTATATATCCCCCAGGAACATAACCTTTAACCAGTCAACATGGAATTTCCTGGTCAGCACTAGGAGATTTACCAATAGGCCCCTTCCATTCCCCTTAGGAAAGCAACCTTACCTAAAACAATGTGTTCTTTGCTAATAATTTCCATTGTTAGGCTCCCTCTCTACCTTTCAAAACTTTTCCTTTTCTGTAGCTCAACCTAGCTCCTTTCTATTTGTGAGATAGGATGCTACCTGATTCCCAAATTGCTCAATAGAATCCATTTGATCTTTTAAATTACTCAAGTTGAATTTCTGTTGTTTAACAGAGGGAGACCTGAGAAGTATTGTCTAGAGTTTTAAACTGGTTCTGCTGTGATTCTTTTCCTTTGAAACACGACGTGAAAATTGGAATTCATTTTAAGATGACTTTTAGGCAGCACTCTGTGGCTCTGTAGAAACTGAGCAACATGGGATCCAGGATGATTATGGTGACAAAAAAAAAATTTCGTGAGATATTATTATCACTGCAAGAAAGCAGAATAACCAAAAATGCCTAACAATAGGGGATCAGCTATGCAAACTGTAATATCTCAACATGATAAGAGAAAGTATGGCATTACAGATTGATGGTGAGTTTGGGAATGAGGCCATTGGAAGTCTCAGTTACAGTATTCTATTATTTCTAATACTCTTTAGAAATAAATCACTAAATCCCAGCTCCACCACTAACAACCTCTCAATTTCCTCTTTTATACATTAAGAATAATTATATCTAAATTGTAGGGTTGTTGTGAGGATTAAAAAATAATATACATATAAAATTCTTAATAAGGTGCACGCCTTATTGTCGACATGGTAGCTATCATTATAAAATATCAAAGTGATATTAAGAATAATAAGTATGTCGGTTAAATCAGTGTGAAAAGAATATATATGCAAACAATTAAATTAAAAAGCATAAGATTATCATGTCTGTAAATTGGCAAGGATGGGAAGTACATTTAGAATGACTGAGGTTAGCTCATCTACTTTCATTGCTGCCCACAAAAAGAGAACGAGCTCAGGTTGAAGAACGGTGATTTAAAATGAATATAAAAGAACCCTAGGATTATAAATGCTGAAGAAATCTATAAAGGAAAATATTAAAACATTTTCCTCTAGAGATTAAAAAGATAATTACATTGGTTTCTCATTTATTTCCCTGATTACCATGGTCAAAAGGTAATTTATATCTGGCTTTGATAGGTGTTCTTTGCCTCGAGGGATTTTTCCTTTCTAATTGTGTTTGTTTAGGCTAATAGAAAATGAATTTGCATTCCTTGAACTCCTACCAATTGAAGGTGGGTTGATGATTCAGAATAATGCTTCATAGTTGGGGAAAATCCCTTTGGAATTCAAAAGGTGCTAGGAATAATCCAAAGAGTAAATAATCCATGGAAGAGTTAACTGTCCAGGAATTTGATAATCTCCTACATCTCTCCCATCACCTTTCAAGTAAAAAAAAAATACCCATAACATAGTAGCCAGGGATCCAAGATGTGAGATTTGGGGAGTAGCTAGGACCATTCTTCCATCCTGTTATCATCTATGGTACCTCCCTTTACAGTTAGTTCCCCTTTTTTAATATTACATTATATCAATTGCATTATGCTATATTATATCACAATTATGATATGATAATCATTATTTTAATGCCTTTTAATAGGGCTTTCTGGACTCAACAGAATTGTGAAAATCCTGTGTTTGGAGTAGCTGCTCCAAGGATTTCTACTGCAGTTGCAGGAAGTGAGGACAGTTGTCAGAGCCTTCAGGATCCACTCATCTCACACCGAAGTCAAGGAAAAGTTCACAGCAAGTGAGGGACAAGATGAAGAGGAAGGCTTGTATTTGTTTGCTTGTTAGTTATTCATCTCAATCTGGTGGAGTTTTTTTTTAAGATTTTATTTATTTATTTGAGAGAGACAACAAGAAAGAGAAAAAGATTGAGAGAATGAGTTGCGGGAGGGGCAGAGGGAGAAACAGGCTCCTCACTGAGTGGGGAGTCCATGCGGGACTCCATCCCTCGACTCTGGGGTCATGACCTGCATCAAAGGCAGACACTTAACCAACTGAGCCACCCAAGTGCCGCACTGGTTGAATTTCTGAGTCCTATTATCAAAAACTGACTTTCACTTTAAAGCATGAACACATTATTATTTAAAAGTTTCAAAAGGGTACATATACAATTAAACATGAAAATCCTCTGTAACTGCTCTTCCCCATCCAATCTCATTCCATCCTCCCAGATGGACACTATGCACAATTTGATGCATAACTTGAAGTTATGCATTTCTATGCATTAGCATACACATGGAGACATCAATAAGGAAACAGTTAAATAAATTAGAATATACCCATTCTGTAGGATACTGTGCAGCCAAACAACAAACAAAATATAGCCATAAATGACCTGATGTGTAATGAACCCAGAGCATTTTGTTTTCTCATTCATTCATTCATGGCATATTCATTTTCTCATTCATTCCTTCATCATGGCTATACCATGATTTATTTACTCAATTTATTACGACACCATTTACAATGCAAAAAAGAAAAAAATCAATATTCTGAAACATGCCTTTTCTTTCTTTCTTTCTTTCTTTCTTCCTTCCTTCCTTCCTTTCCTTCCTTCCTTTCAAGATTTTATTTATTCATTTGAGAGAGATACAGAGACAGAGACTGAGAGAGAGAGCACAAGCAGGGGGAGAGGCAGAGGGAGAGGGAGAAGCAGACTCCCCGCTGAGCTGGGAGCCCAACATGGGGCTTGATTCTAGGACCCTGGGATCATAACCTGAGCCGAAGGCAGACGCTCAACATCTGAGTCACCCAGGCGCCCCTGAAACATGCCTTTTCATGTCCTGTGTAAATATTTCTCTAGTACAGATAAATAGAAGTGGAGTTACAGGTTCAAAGGACATTTGCATTTAAAACTTCAATCAATCCAAATTGTCTATTAAAAGTCTTTACCATTTTATAGTCCCTCCAATGTGTTTATGCATATCCTCCTACTCTCCAATAAATCCTTACTTACACTGGATATTATCTAGCTCCTCGATTTTTGTCACATAGGCAAAAGGAGGGGTTGGGAATCTCACTGTTTTAATTTGTATCTAATTTTAGTGAAACAGATCATATTTTATATGTTTATTGGCCATTTATATATTTTTATATATTTCTCATTCTTCTATTAGCCCCTTAGTCCAGAGTTGGGGGTTTGTACTTTTCTTATTGATTTGTAGGAACTCTTTATAATCCTATATATTAATCTTATCATGCAACTTGGAAAACATTTTCTCCGGCTTCTCTTTTGAACTTTAGCTCTGATTGTGGTTGTTGCCAGCAAATTAAAAGTAATGCCTTCTACTTTTTTCAAACTCTTTATAACACTATTATTATTAATATTCTTTACACTTTATTTTTTAAAGATTTTTTTTTTATTTATTCATTTGACACAGAGAGAGAGATTATAAGTAGGCAGAGAGGCAGGCAGAGAGAGAGGAGAGAGGAGGAAGCAGGCTCTCTGCCGAGCAGAGAGCCCGATGTGGGCCTCGATCCCAGGACCCTGGGATCATGACCTGAGCCGAAGGCAGCGGCTTTAACCCACTGAGCCACCCAGGCGCCCTACACTTTATTTTTAAGTAATCTCTATATCCAGTGTGGGGCTTGAACCCACAACCCTGAGATCAAGAGTTGCATGCTCTACCAAGGGAGCCAGCTGGGTGCCCCCACTATTTCTGTTAACAACATAGAAGGTGAGAAAAGGTTTGAGAAGCTTTCTTTTCAACTAAAATATTTCTGCTGTTGTTTTCTGGGAGCTATTTTTCTTAAGAGGCAATTGCCTTTTCTAACAGGGATTGAAGGGCAGAGAAGATTTGAGAGATAAGGGACTAACTAGTAGCATGGAACAGGAAAATAGAGGAGCTTTTCAGTTTCTCTTAATTATTTTGTTACTGTACAGACCATCAGACTAGATCATGTGCTAATGTATAAACAAAAATGACATTCTATGGCCAAATATCTTTTGGACTACCTATCATTGGATAGGTTTCATACTATATCTTACTTCACAATGTCCTATCCAGAATTTCTCCGTAATGTTTATCTTACTTGGTTGCTGAGACTTCATTTTTTTTTAAAGATTTCTATTTATTGATTTGACAGAGAGAGATACAGTGAGAGAGGGAACATGAGCAGGGGGAGTGGGAGAGGGAGAAGCAGGCTTCCTGCAGAGCAGAGAGCCCGACAAGGGGCTTGATCCCAGGACCCCAGGATCATCACTTAACCAACTGAGCCACCCAGGTGCCCCTGTGCAGATTATTTTTAAAAAATGACTTTACTTCTAATATTAGACTGACCTTTAAACTGATACTTGATCCCTACAATGAATAGCCCAAATAATGTTAAGTAAAAAAGAACTGTATACTTATTTCTCCTTTCTTTTCTTAGAAATGTATTTATGTTATCAACCTCTTATGGTGTTCCTGAAAATAAACAAAAAAATCTAAAACTAAAAAGTGGGGGCTCCTGGTGGTTCAATCAGGATCCAGCCCCACCTCGGGTTCTCTGCTCAGCCAGGAGCCTGCTTCTCCCTCTCCCTCTGCCTGCCACTCCCCTTATTTGTGCTTGCCCGCACTCTCTCTCTCTCTGTCAAATGAATAAATAAAATCTTAAAAAGTAAGTAATACTGATTTATTTTTTTAACTAAGATATAGTTCACATGCTATAAAATTTGGCATTTTAAGTGTACAATTCAGTGGCTTTTAGAATAATCAGAAGGTTGTGTAGCCATTACTGCTGATTACAGAACACCTTCGTTATCCCCCGGAAGAAACCCTATACCCATTACCATCAATCCCCCAGCCCCTGGAAACCACTAATCTATTTTGTGTCTCTATAGATTTGCCTATTCTGGACATTTTATATAAATGGGATCAAATGATATGCAGCTTCTGTGTCTGGTTTCTTTCATTTATCATATTATTTTTTAAAAAGATTTTATTTATTTGAGAAAAAGAGAGACAGCACATGAGCAGGGCAAGGGGCAGAGGCCCAGGGAGAGGGAAAAGCAGATTCCCCACTGAGCCCAAGGTGGGGCTCCATCCCAGGACCCTCAGACATTGACCTGAGCCAAAGCCAGATGGTTAACTGATGAGCCACCCAGGCCCCAGGACCCTGGGATCATGACCTGAACCAAAGGCAGATACTTAACTGACTGAGCCACCCAGATGCCCCTCACTTAGTGTATTATTTTTAAGTTTCATCCGTGTTATAGTATGTATCAGTACTTTATTTCTTTCCCTTACCTTTTAAAATTTTCTTACCTTCTAAAAATTTTAGTAAAATATATGTAACAATAAATTTACCACTTTAACCATTTTTAAATGTACAATTCAAGGGCATTAAGTACATTCACACTGTTACACAACCATCACCCCCATCCATCTCCAGAATTTCTCATGCTCCCAAACTGAAACCCTGTACCTATTAAATAATAATTCCACATCTCTTGGTAAATCTCTATTCAACTTTCTGTCTCTATGAATTTGACTACTCTAGGTACCTTACATAAATGGAATCATACAATATTTGACTTTTGTGTCTGGCTTATTTCACTTAGCATATTGCCATCAGAGGTAATCCATATTGTAGCTTGTATCAGAATTTCCTTCTTTTTTAAGGCTGAATAATATTCCATTGCCTGGATAGACCACTTTGTGTTTATCCCTTCATCAGTTGGTGGATATTTGGGTGTTTACACTCTTTGACCAGTATGAATAATGCTGCTATTAACACTCATGTACACATTTTTGCATGGACCATATGTTTTCAATTCTCTTGGGTGGTAGAGACAGGTGGGGCCATAGAGGAATTTGATGAGTAGACAACATAACTCAGAGACCGATCATGACCCACCACTGGGACTCTGTGTCTCCTTTGAGGGAAGGATGAGAATATTTTCAGTTGTGTAGAGGACAGTTGTGTCTTGTTAAATAAAACCATAAAGTTGTTACAGTTTTTCTTTGGAAATTTAAGTATAGGTAGAAGGGTGTAGACAGATGCTAAATAGCCCAATGGATGAACTGTGCTGGTTAGCTAGCTGTCATCTCAGATCAGATCCCACTCACCTTTACTTTGTGAGTACTTTATTTCTTTCACTTAGTGTATTATTTTTAAGTTTTATCCATTTATAGTATGTATCAGTACTTTATTTCTTTCCCTTACCTTTTAAAATTTTCTTACCTTCTAAAAATTTTAGTAAAATATATGTATATATACCCTACTTTGTGAGTATAGAACCCTAACTGATACATACAGAGAGTATCAGTCCAATTTCTCAGGCAACGAGTGATCACTTATTACCTTATGTTCAAACTGAATTCTTTGGGCTCTAAGATAATGTGACAAAACATAATAGAGAAGTAACTATATTTTAAATGGTTACCCATTTTCCAAGCAGAGCTCTTCTTTCTTCAAATACCTACAATAAATAAAAAAGAATGGAATGATTTTGTATTTCGTGGTTCAAATACCCATTATAAGAAAGAGATCATTAAAGTATCAATAAATAAAAATTGACAGTCTTTTCATTATACCAACTGAGTATAAAAAGACAGATTTCATTCCTAAGAGGGTACTTTACTTATTTTTAACTTGGAGACAGTATTGTTTTTCTCAATTTCTCCACGTAGAATAATACATCTTAAAGAAAAAGGAATGCTTTTTTTTTAAGGAAAGACATAAGAAAGAATGGAATTGTAAAGTGAAATCAATTTTAGAATTTGAAAGGAGATGAAAAAATGGACAAAGGAAAAAGAAGATAATGGAGATTATCCCCCAAATATCAATAGTATGAGAACCTGTGAAATTTATGAATGAATAGTTCTGTTTTTATATTTCGGCATGTCCATGTATCATGGGTGTACATGCAGTGATATGTTTGTAGGATCAGATATTTGTGTATGTGTACCTCTGGGCTTACAACTCAGTGTTTCTCTGGATAGGCTTGTTATTAAATACTAGTTAGTACAGGCACCATGTCATTTTTACATCTCTACTGTAGAGTACATAGTATATTACAGGTACTGTTTGCTGGACTGAATGAATTGGTTGTGACAAGGAACGTTCTTATGGATGTGTCAGTACAATGTGAGTGGATTTATATATTCATGTGGAGGTGTTTTTCTGAGCATCAGTCATATGTGTATTTGCATGAATGAGGAAAGGAGACTGATGGGAGAATGTTTGGCAGAGGAGGGAGTTATGGAGAGAGGAAGCAAGGGAGAGTCACAACAGATGTGAATGTCTCTCTCTCTCCTACACTCAGCCCTTCTGTCAGCTTTCAAAATTGGGATTGATGTTTTTCCCCTTACTTTTAGCACTGCCTAAATTCTCTAGCGCTGTAAGAATGTTCGCACTTGGAGACTAACTAAGGCCCATTTCTTCCCTCTTTGTGGAGGAGGATGATGAGCTGGTTTTATGCTTCTAAAAGATAATGCTTTCCTTCCTTTTATAGACTCTCAAACTCTAGTTTGAAAGGGCAAACAAAAGGGGGATTAAGATAATTGATTCAACAACAACCTCAAGGCCAGTGAAATGTCAGTTTTGCTTCTGGCCAGAGAATCTCCTACATTACAGGTAGACACTTTTCTCATATTAGAGAAGAAAAAGAATGCCCTTCTCCCCTGCCCCCTACTAACCCTCACCTGGGATATTAGGACCCTCAAGTAATGGCAACAGATAAACGTGGGATTTCTGGATGAAAATAGAAGAGAAACTATAGAACACAGAAGATCTAAAAATGTGGGTTCAGATATTTCCCAAACTCTTGCCCTCTATCTAACCAAAGTCTACCAATTATTTGTTGTTCAATCCAAGTCACGAGCACCAGCACTTCTCAGATGCCCAGGGGATCTAACTCCTCCCAACTAATTTCCAGTTATAATCCATGTTCCACATGGGCTTTATAGAGTTTGCTATGGCTCTTGTTGTCTCTGGTCATTTTATCTTCCCATGTGGATTACAACGACTTTCTCTATAATCTGTCTAGGTTGCAAGGTAGGCCCTCAATAAACAACTGCTGATTGAACAACAAAAAAGTTTCAAACATCATAGCATTTTAGAGCTAAAAGGAACCCCTAAGATCTTTTGAATTTCCTTATTTTAGAGAGGACGAGCAGAGGCCCAAAGGCTTACATTTACAAATTTAAAAAAAAATCACCGGTTCCAAGCTGTCTGTTCAGCTCAACACTGTACTGGGTTTCTCACTAGAACTGTGGTCTTCCCTATCCTGACTTCTAGCCCTACATTTGCAATTTCTGCTGGGGAAAGAAGAAAATATTAGGTCCCAAGACCATAACCTCTTTTCAAAAGGAGGATGAGATGACCATTGTGGTACCCAGTGACAATATGGAGCATTGGAAACACAGGGGCATTGACTTGGAGGGGAGAGGATAGTTAGTGAGTAGGTACCAGGAAAGGAATGGATTGGGAGGTGGGGAGTGTATTCAGGCTAAAAAAGTAGTCTTTTATTTATTTTTTTATTTTTTTTCAGAGAGTGGGGAGGGACAGAAGCAGAGGGAGAGAGAGAATCTTAAGCAGGCTCCATATCCGGTGCAGAGCCCAACACGGGGCTCTGATCTCATAAACCTGAGACCATGACTGAGCCGAAATCAAGAGTCAAACGCTTAACTGACTAAGCCACCCAGGTGTCCCTAAAGCAATAGTCTTTAGAGGGCCAAGGACCAAGTCTAAGGAGGTCCGAGCAAATCCAGTTCTTACAAAGACATCTAGACCCAAGTAGAGACTGATGGGAGTGAGGGGGGAAAGGAAAACCACTAGACAAGCTGAGATCTGGTTCTGACTCTACCCTTACAAGAAAGAGAATTTGGTACACATTATTCGTCAGGGCCTCAGGGTTTAGAGCAAGTCTTCATTTCAAAGATCTGCAATCAGGTTTGTCATCTTAAAGAGCTGGAAAACAAAGTATTGATTCAAAATAGAAATATTGAATTGGATCTTCTTTCCTCGCGGAGCACTGCAGTTTGTTTATATCACAGTTTACTTGGAGCCTGCTGTTAAGTCAAAATCCTACGGTTGTTATTTTAGTCTGTTGACAGCGCAGTTACATATTTCACCATGTGACATTATTACAGTGTAGGAGTGAGACATTTAGGGGCTCCTAAATTATGACTGATTAATGGCAACGAGGTGCTTTTTCTCAGAACACCTTTCAACATGTACCGTACTACATCACGAGAAAGAAATGTTGGTTACTTTCAATGAAAACACTAGATGGCAGGGGTGCCTGGGTGGCTCAGTCAGTTAAGCGTCTGCCTTCAGCTTGGGTCATGATCTCAGGGTCCTGGGATCGGGTCTTGCATTGGGATCCCTGCTTGGTGGGGAGCCTGCTTCTCCCTCTCCCACTGCCTGCTGCGCCAACTGCTTGTGCTCACTCTTTCTCTGACAAATAAGTAAATAAAATCCTAAAAAACAAAACAAAACAAAAACACTAGATGGCAAAGAAACGCACACTTTTAAAACACTCTTCCTCTCAAAATTCAAAATGCTCAAGTTATTTTGAGATCTGTTACATTTGCCTCTGCTGATCACGCTCTCTTTCAAGGCATCTGAATTTGAATTCAATTCCTCTGCTTCAGGCCTGCTGTGAAGTTCAATTCCTGTATCCTGATAAGCACTGAGTGTTGTACAGAGGTGTTGAATCATGACACTGTACACCTAAAACTAATATGACATTGTATGTTAACCAACTAGAATTTAAGCAAAAATTTTTAGAAAATCCCATGACCCTTTTTATGGTGAAATAGTTACATATTTTACATTTCACTACAGAATCAAAGAAAGACAAAATTAAAACAAAAATAAAAACAACAAGGACCTCAAAATTACACCAATCATTGGTGACACGTGCCCTATTTAGAAGTATAGAAAAACCCTTGAAATTATTGTATGGACACCTTCTGCCAAGCTGTATCCTTGGTGGCTATTTTTAATACCTTTTACACAGTCAGAATGTTAGATCTGGAAGCAACCTCTGAGGTAATCTGATCCAACACAGTTATTTTATTTTTATTTTTATTTATTTATTTTTAAGATTTTATTTATTTAACACAGAGAGAGAGAGAGAGAGAGAGAGAGAGAGAGAGATCACAAGTAGGTAGAGAGGCAGGCAGAGAGAGAGGGGGAAGCAGGATCCCCGATGAGCAGAGAGCCAGATGCGGGGTCGATCCCAGGACCCTGAGATCATGACCTGAGCCGAAGGCAGAGGCTTTAACCCACTGAGCCACCCAGGCGCCCCCCAACACACTTATTTTATAAAGGAAGATGGTAAAGCCCTGAGAAAGTAGGTGACTTACTCAAGTCAGACAGGAAATTATCAGTGATCTGGAACCAGAATTTTCAATTCCCAGAGTTAAAAAGTTAGTTCTCTCTTTACTTTTATTTATAATGTTTTGAGATTGTTTTCAAATTTGGAATTTTAGAAATTTTATTACACTATGTAAAGTAAAAACTGAAAGCTTTCTTCTTACAGGACCACCTCCCCCAATGCCATTCATCTCTTCTGGGGAGACCACTATTAATAGCTTGGTATTAGGGCACCTGGCTGGCTCAGTCAGTAGAACAAGTGACTCTTGACTTCGTATTGGGTGTAGAGATTACTAAAAAAAATAGTTTGGTATACCTGTATACAAATTTAGTATGTGTCTACGTATATTTATACCTACACATACGTGTATATATACAAGCACAGATTTTAAAAAATAATTTTAGTCCAGACTGGAATCTAACTAAATCACAAAATAACTTTTTGATAAAAAATAAGAGGTCTAGGAATACCTGGGTGGTTCAGTTGGTTAAACGTCGGACTCAGGTCATGATCTTGGGGTTGTGGGATCACAATCTGGGCGAGGCTCCTTGCTCAGCAGGGAGCCTGCTTAAGATTCCATCTGTACCTGTCTCTCTGCACCCCCTCAAACAAATAAATCTTTTCTAAAACTGAGAGCTCTAAAAGCAAAGTAAATATTATCCCTAGAAATTATCATTTTGAGACAAAAGCTATTAAAAAACCAAGATAATGCGGGCTGTGAATTCATTGCCCTGGATTTATTCACTCACCTGTTGGGACTGCTGCCTCTCAGGCATGAGCTTGAGAGCTCTGCTTTGTTCAAAGTCAGGCCCTTCCATGGGGCAGGTAGCACCTACTGAACGGTCCATGTAGAGGTATATTTTTTTTATTATTTATTTATTTGTTTGTTTAAGTAATCTCTACACCCAATGTGGGGCTCAAACTCACGACCCTGAGATCAAGAGTCGGATGCTCCACCAACTAAGCCCCACTGTGGAAGAATAAAGGCTGGTGGCTCCAGGGCCAGGCCTCAAACCTGTGGCCTTTTCTCCCTTCCTCTCTTTTTCTCCCCTCGCCCACCTCCCCTCCTTTCCCTTCCCTTCCCTTCCCTGGTGCCAATCCAGAAAGCCCTCCACAGTCAATGCCCTACGTGCTAATTTCAGAGTCTGCTTCTCTAGTAAACCAACCTGCAACAGGCAATGAGGCAATTAAGACACTTCTTTTCTTGGGGCACCTGGGTGGCTTAGTTGGTTAAGCAGGCTGTCTTTGGTCCAGGTCCCGATCCCAGGGTCCTGGGATGGAGCCCCACATTGGGCCCCTTGCTCAGCGGGGAGCTTGCTTCTTCCTCTCCTGCTGCCTCCCTCTCCCTCTGTTTGTTCTCTCTCTCTGTCAGATAAATAAATAAAATCTTTTTTTTTTAAAGATACTTCTTCCCTAGCTGCTAAATTGATCAAGGCTCCGAATTTTTCAGGGAAAATCTCTGAAATCAAGGCATCCAACAAGTACGTATTTCAATTCAAGTCACTTTTTCACATATGTGTAAAGCCTTCACAATTCTAGGAGAAAACAGATTTCAAAACGAAACACCGAAGTTTTTTTTTTAGGGGGAGGGGGGAAAGCAGAGAAGCCGTTATATAAACTGTTGGAGTGCCAAGAACGTTTACAAACAGGTGCTCAATAAACAGTTGTTGAGCTGAATATAAAGGGCTTTCCGTAGACTTGCTTGTGTTCAGGGGCGGATGAAGGCCGGATTTCGGTCTCTCATTCTCTGCCCTTCCTTTTGTTTCTCCTGGTCCCTCCTCTCATTCTAGGTCTCATTCTTCTTTCCTCACTTCTTTTATCTTTTTCCTTTTTCAGTCTCTCTCCCTTTTATTTCTCACTACTCCGATCGCTATGCCGGCTGCTCTCTCTCTCCCCAGATTGCTCGCTTCACATCAGAGGAGTAGAACAGGAAAGTACGGAACAGGAGGGCTCAGACTGCCGCTCTGGTTTTCCCAGGGTAATTAGCATATCTGTTCTGTGCAGAGGCAAAGGGTCAAATCCAGACTAAGCAAGGAGGGATGTAGGGACTAGAGGGGGAGCATCAGTGAAGGAGGTCCCAGGGAGGATGGCTGAACTTTGACTCCCATCTTTTGTGCCTCAGGAACTATACCAGGCACTGGAAATACAGAGAGAAAAGACAGGATCTCAACTCTTAACACATTACCATCGACTGGGAAAGTGGGTAAACAGTGATGAGAGCAGAGAGATGCAAGCAGGAGGAGGCTTTCCAGAGAAAACGACGTTTGAGTTAGCTCTTAGGGGAGGCAACGAGGGGAGCAAAGGAGTGGGCGTGTGAGAGGGGATGGCTCATCGGAGGCCACTTAGTTGGTCTGGACCTAGGGTGGGAGGAAGCAGTAGCAGGGCTTGGAACTGACAGGTCGGCTGAGGTCTACTTAACAAAAGTCCCCAGTGCTACGTGTAGGGATTTGGAATTTACTCTTTGGAGCAGGGTCTGTCACCAGTTTCATATGAAAGGATTAGGTTGGTATTTTACCTTTTAATTCTGTTTATTTTTCTTGTTTTAGTTTGGTATTTTAGGAAAGTTACTCTGGGACCAGACTAGAAGGTGGATCGGTCAGGAGAAAGGCAGTGAAACCAGGTAGGAGTACAGTGGTGCATCGGGCAAAGGGTGATGAGGATGTGAACCGACCGTGTGAAGCTGGACGCATATGGATGAATGAAGGAGAGGGGGCCCAGATGAAGAGGAAGACTTCTAGAACTTGAAAATGAATTGGATGTGGAAGTGAGGGGGTGTTGCTAGACACACCTCCCTGGGCCTCCCTCTCACACTCCGAAATGTCTTGGAATACCAAGAGGGCCAGGTCTCCATTGCTCTTTCCTTGGGCCACTTCTCCAAGGTACATTTGGAGCAAGGCAACCTTGAGTAATGAGGTACTATCTCCCTTGGTGACCAAGAGCAGACTCTTACTCTTACTGCTTACTATAAAAGGAAATGACTCCCTGGGCTCACTGTTCCTCAGTTGTGATGCAAACCCATGGTGTGTGTAGTATTTTTCTAGGCCTTCTGGAGCACTCCTGCAGGACAAGGTGGGCAAAGAGAACCAATGCCAACATGCTGCTCCTGCCGCTTGCTGCACTGTGACAAACAAAGATTTTTGCCTCTGACCCAAGAATCTTGTGTTTTCCTATGAAATGGTAGTGTCTTCTTTTTTTTTTTTTTTTTAAAGATTTTATTTATTATTTATTTGACACAGAGAGAGAGACCACAAGTAGGCAGAGAGGCAGGCAGAGAGACAGGGAGAGGAGGAAGCAGGCTCCCCGCTGAGCAGAGAGCCCGACGCGGGCCTCGATCCCAGGACGCTGAGATCATGACCTGAGCCGAAAGCAGAGGCTTTAACCCACTGAGCCACCCAGGCGCCCGAAATGGTAGTGTCTTCTATGCGGTAAGTAACAGGCTAAGTTATTAGCTTGTAAATTGGGGAAAACCTACCCAGAGCTGGTAGGGAGAAGGATGATTTCTGGCTTGAGTGACTTGGTATAAAGTGATACCTTTTACCAGGAGCAGGAACAGGTATGTAGGAGCAAGATAATGAAGTCAGTCTTATTGATGCTGACTGTTTTTTTACTGACAATGAGGTGTGGTCCTTATAATAGGTTTTAATAATAGGAACTCACTGACCTGTTGGTAAATTCTACCCCCAACTGAAGCAGGAATAGAAATCCCCAGAGGCTGGCCAATGACATCTCATCAAGATACTCAGTTTCACCCCTCTGTAATCCTCTGGTGTATTCTATGAGTGCTTTCCCAGAATGCAGGTAGGAAATAAACTTCTTTTTTTTTTTAAAGATTTTATTTATTTATTTCACAGAGGGAGAGAGATCACAAGGAGGCAGAGAGAGCAGGCAGAAAGAGGGGGAAGCAGGCTCCTTGCGGAGCAGGGAGCCCGATGCGGGCCTCGATCCCAGGACCCTGAGATCATGGCCTGAGCCGAAAGCAGAGGCTTTAACCCACTGAGCCACCCAGGCGCCAGAAAATAAACTTCTTAGGAGAAGTTGAGTAATGCGAGTCACCAATTGAGACTTACTCATTTTATTTGGTTAAATGTGCAGCATTATTCAGTAATTGCGACTCTAGCAAGAAAATCTTTTTCTGGGAACTCCTCACAGACTATCCTCACAGACAATAAAATAGCTCTGGTCACTTACCCGGTCATTCAAAAGCTGATGGTTTAGAGGTGTCCAGGTACTCATCTTTGTCTGCATTTTGGGGCCATCTATGCTTTTTGGAGGTGCAAATGCCATCATGAAATAACAGAATATTCTTCCATAAGAAAAACCATACCTATCAGAAGAAATGAAACATAAGATCTTCAGAATACTAAACATACTAATACCATACTATCTTTTAGTACATTGAGAGACAGAATTGGTGGGGGGGGAGAGAACATTTATTGGGAACATTTTATAGTTCAGGCACTTTATATGCATGCTCAATTAAAGCTCATAACAATCTGGGGAGGTGGTGGGTTTTAGCTCGTTTTATAGATGAAGAAAATGAGGCTCATTGACGTTACACACCCTGCCTAAGTTTATACAGACAGTAGGTTGTGGAACTAGAAATTAGATCAGGTCTGTTTAAATCACTTCTAGCTAAGAACATACCCTACTGGCCAGAAAGAAATATTTTATTTATAAAATTATAGTGCAATATAAAGCACTCCATCCTGGTCCCTTATGTCTTTCTTCCTTTCCTCTCTGTGGTATCTAAGTAACAAGGTTCTAGCTTGATACCCTATTTAAGAAGTAGAATGATGTAATGACAAATCTGAGCCCTTAGAGATGGACAGATTTGGGTTTTCTGGGGGAAATGTGCTGTTTTTAGGTGCCCAGTCTAGGGCTTTGTTCATTTGATTAAAACACTTTAATTTCCATGAAGAATTACTTTCCCCTCATTGTTCAGAATCTGCTAGGTTGGTTAATCAAGGTGGTCTCCCCTTTCCCCTCCAAGACCTGGTCATGAGACCAAGCTAGGCCAGTTGGACAGACACTGGCTCATCCTAACTTGACAGCTGAGGTGTCGTTCACAATAGCATCAGTGCCCTGCTAAGTTGCTCCTGCTGCCTTACCCCTCAGAAGCCCCTTGTCCTTTCTTGCCCATTTTTTGTGAGCCACTTGATTATCCTTGCAAAAAATTTCTTCTTCCTGCTTATTTAGTTATATTGCAAATACTACATTTGTTTACATTAAAAAAATTACAAAACTTTTTACTTTATACAGGTTTGATCCTGACTCTAAAACTTATTAGCTATATAATGTTTTGCAAATTATTCAGTCTATCTGAGCATTTAATCTATGCATCTACCTTCAACCACTGTTTCAAAGATTGGAGAAAATGGGTCCAGCAGAGTGCCTGACAAATGGGAAGTCTCAGTAACTAGTAACTTTCCTGGAACCTTTCTTAGAATTTGACAGAATGCCTCAAAACCTATCAGAGGGGGGCAACTGGGTGGCTCAGTAGGTTGAGCATTTGCCTTCAGCTCAGGTCGTGATCTTAGGGTCCTAGTATCAAGCCCCACATTGGGCTCCCTGCTCAGTGGGGAGTCTGCTTCTCCCCCTCTCTCCCCCTCTCTCTGCTCATGCTCTCTCTCTCTGTCTCTCTCAAATAAATAAATAAAATCTTAAAAAAAAACTATTAGAGGGCCATTGCAAAATATTTTAAGGTGGAAAACTTTTAAAGCAAATTGGTGATAGTTCCAATATTACATCCTCAGAGTTTCTGCTTGCTTCTGCCTTACTTGCTCTCTGGAGGTAGGTTTCGTATCAGAAGGCAGTATTAGACTCAGAAAGCCAGGACTTGCCTGCCTGATCTATGGGCTCTAAAAATTACTCTACAGCAGCAGAGATTGGACAATTAAAAAAAACACATTATTTTTTGGCTGAGATTCCCGCAAAAGCTAGATCTGAAATCTTTGAGGCTCTCCTTTGACAGGTAATATTCTCTCTCTGGTTTGAGTTATAGCTGAAGATAAAGCCAATGTTTGAAAACCACATGGGCATCATTACCCAATTCCTTCTTGGCAGTTGCCTACTGCCACCAAACCACTGGTATAAAGAGGACTCACATCAGCACTCACGTTCTTCCCAACCTCTAACACCTAATTATCTGAGTCACACATGGTTAGCCAAATTGCAAAAGGTATAAGAAATTATTTCATTACAGTATTATTAATTGGCAGCTATAAAAGTATGTGTGAGTGGGCAAATTATAGATACAAAGCGTGGTCTCTGAACCTAGATCCGCCCAGTTAAAAATCACATATATCTTTTTGTTTTGTATCGTTCTTATTTATGTTCGATCTTTCTTCCCTTTAAACCAGTTGTTGTTTTTAATCTTTTTTTTTTGAGGGCCATAAAACTCTTCAAAAACATGATGAAAGCTATGAATTCTTTCCCTAGAAAACTGCACATGAACATAAAATTTTGCTTACCCCAGGTAAAAAACTCCTGCTGTAAGCTGAGAACTTTCCAGTTTGTGGAGGAAACAAGCTAGGCACAATTTCTGAATTAAGACAAAGTAGCTTCTCTTGGGCTTCCCTAAGGCCCTGCCCTGGCTGTTTTTTTCTGGTTCCTAACAGTTAGAAATTCTTTGAACTAGCCTTTTTTCAGTCAATTTGGTTTTCAGGAGATGGGGCTGGCCAGGAGAAACAGCCCTCTTGGTCATACAGTCCTGCCGAGGCACTCAAATGGGGTTGTCCTGCTCTGGCTTTCCTCGTCATCCCTTTGGGGTTTTTTACACGCTCCTTCCATTCCAGAAGACAAGCAGTGTACGTATCTGCATGCACACACATGTTCACGGCATAAACACTCAGAACGACTACAAAGACAGACAACTGTATATAACATACACAAGAAGTAACTGTCCCCACTCTGTCAACAAGACAAAGCAAGTTGTCTTCCTCTCCTTCCACATACAAGCTTGCTGTCGTTTTCTGTGTAACCTCTTTTCCACCTTAATGGCTGTCTTTCAGTGTTGATCCTTAACTTTTCTCTGAATGAAAAGGAAGAAAGGAAGAAGGGGTGGCTCAGTTGGTTGAGTGTCTGCCTTCCGCCCGGGTCATGATCCTGGGGTCCTGGGATTGAGCCCCACATTGGGCTCCCTGTTTAGTGGGGGGTCTGCTTCTCCCTCTGCTCCTCACCCTGCTTGTGCTTTCTCTCAAATAAATAAATAAAATCTTGAAAAAAACCAAAAAATATTTAAAAAAAGAAAGAAAGAAAAGGAAGAAAGAGAGTTTTGGCCCCAATCCCCAAATGTATGGCTCTAGTTCCATGTTCGACAGCAAGGATGGGTCCTCTGGTAAAGTTTCAGTGGTCACAAACCTCCAATTTCATTTTCTGAGCCATTCTTCACACTGCAACCATTACTCGACTTTACTAAGGACCGATTAGTCCTGTGTTAGGTATACAAAGAGTCTCTGCTTTAATAAAGCATGCAGTCTACTGTTAGAGAGGGTTTTTTTTTCTTACAAAAAATGTATATATTTAAGGTGTACCACTTGATGTTTTGATATATGTATATGTTGCAAAATGATTATAAAGTATTTAACACATCTATCACCTCCCATAGTTGCCATTTGTGTGTGTGTGTGTGTGTGTGTGTGTGTTTGGTGAGAACACTTGAGAACTACGCTCGGAGTAGTTTCAAGTATAAAATGTATTATTAACTATAGTAACCATGCTGGACATTAGATCTCAGAACTTATTCATCTTATAACTGAAAGTTTGTACCTTTGGATAAGTGTCTCCCCATTTCCGCCAGCCCCCAGCTTCTGAGAACCACCATTCCACTAAGAGAAATATTTTTTAAAAGACCAGTCGAGGGACACCTGGTTGGCTCAGTGGGTTAAGCCTCCGCCTTTGGCTGATCCCAGGGTCCTGGGATGGAGCTCCATGTTGGGCTCTCTGTTCATCGGGGAGCCTGCTTCTTCTTCTCCCTCTGCCTGCCACTCCCCCTGCCTGCTCTGTCTCTATCAAATAAATAAATAAAATCTTAAAAAAAACCAAGACCAGTTGATTGTGTCACTTTTCACCTCAAAAACTTTCAGAGGCTCTCTGATGGCTACAGCATAACCAGACTCCTTAGAATGTAAGTCTAGGTCCACTATGAATTTACCTCAATTTACCTTTTCTGGCTCATCCCTCCCCTGCACTTCATGCACTATCTGCCCAGACACACTGAACTTTGGTACAAAACAACTAGTACTGAACTCGGATGCTTTTTTCCTCATTTGGTTTTCTTACATCGCTCACGTGAATCCTAATCCCAGTGCTACATAATTGGTGCTCAAATATTTGTCAAATCAACTGAGTGAATGAACACAATAGTGAAGAAGCAGTTTAAAGATGAAAACTAATAGAAATGTAGGATAATACTCAGAACATTATGAGTTGCGCCCTGGAATTAAACTCAGGATTATCAGGTTTTTACTTGGAATTTACAGAGCAGAATAGGATTGAGTTTCTCTGCCAACACACATTGCGCATTGCAGCAGCATCAGAGAAGGAAATGATATTATCAGGAAATAAGGTACAGTTAGATTTAAATAAAATTCATCTTATATCCAACTAGTTAGAAACAAAGGAAAAACTACACTAAAGACAAAGAGCTAGTGTTTGATAGGCACAGAGATAACAAACTGTCGTTAATTTCCTAAGTATGAAGCATCTGGCACTTTAACTGCAGTTGAAACGGAGCAAAACGTAATCCCTGGGAGCACTAACAAGGTTTGTGAGAGGCCCAGGAGGATCTTAGAGTGGAGCTCTGAAAAGAATCTCCATCCTTTGCATGCACTGCCCACGGCTCTCACCTCCTTCAGCTCACCTCCCTCTTCAAGCCTCAAGCGCCCGCGTTTCCATGGCAGCCTTTTCTTTGACTCCGTCCAGCCCCCACTCTTCCTTCCAGTAATCCAATCACCACCTATAAATCCTTTCCCTGGCATCCGGGGTCTCTCAGGCAACAATGTGTGGCCTCTTGATTGGTCAAGAGATTCGGGAAGGCTGGCTCCAAAATTGGGCACACGGATAAAATTAAAAAAGACCGAGCGCAAGAGGGTGGGAGGGGTTTCAATCTCCCAGTATAAAGCTGGGAGAAAGATGTGTCCAATCCTGACACAAGCAGCACCGACAAGCACTCAAGACATATTTGTGTTCCAACTGAGGGCAATCTACTGAGCATGCCCAGTTATATTTCTCTGGTCATTCCGGGGCTCCGAAATGGGAACTCCACTTTTCCGGGTTTTAAGAGCGGCCAGCAGGTAAAAGAGAGTAGGAGGAAAAAGAACTCGCGGCTGGCTCAATGAAAGAATAGCACCTGCCACAGGAAGTGGAAGGACGTGGGAAAATCGCCCAACACACAAACTCGCAAATGCTTCATCGTGAATTTCAGCAGGACTTCAGGCTGACTGACAGATACACCAGGGAACCAGCAGATGGCATGGCTTAATAAGAATAACCACACATTTGAAAAATTTTACAGTCCGGTCTAATTTAATTAAATTTCCTGAGCACCCACCATGTAATAAGGGGCAAAGTGAGAACACAAGGATAAAAATGATCTAATGAGACAGACTGGAAAATGCAATGTGTAAATAACTATTATAAAGCCCACATTGATAACTTTTGTGATAGAGCTATAAACACGTGCTGGAGAACAACGAAAAATTCAAAATTCCAGGCGGAGCTGCTTTGGTAAATATAAAACAGCTCCTACTGGCAGCAGGTAACAACAAAAAGACAAAACAAAAACCCTGCCAAACCTTCACTATCTTATGCTTCCTAAAATAGATAACATGCTCTCCTTCAACTTAAATGTAAACCTATGCTTGTATTGTTTTGTAGTTTTGCAACAGGCCCCGTTTGTTTATCTCCAACTTGATAAAGAAGAGTGAAGCTCATAGAGATTGTTGCTTTCCTTGAATTAACAAAGGATCTGTAAGTGGCCAAAGTGAAATTAGAACCTAGGCTGTCTGAATTCCAACCTAGTGGTTTTTCCACATGATCAGGTTGTATGTAAATGAATAAACAAAGCCTTTGGTGAGGAGGGGTGGGGGTCTGGGGGAGGTAGTCAATGCTACACTAAATTACCATGTACAATATTACCAGTTAACATTTATGGTTTCAGAACGGGTTCATCCAGAAAGAGACCAGTTTTAACAACATGCTATGCCTCTGCTATGCCTCTCTGTGAAGTTCCCGCTCATTAAAGGCTTTCTATTGGTGGTTACAACCTGGAATGAAAGAGAGCTGGGATAAAAGAAACCACCTCACTTTATCCCTTGGACTTGCATAATTCTATACCTGAAAATAGGCTCCCTGACGACTGTCCATCCTCTCAACCAGCACCCTCCAGGTGTCCGCTTGCCCAGCATCTCATCCGTCCAAATGCAGATGCTCCCTTCCCCTCTGATCTGAATGATACCCGTCAGGCTGTGCTCATAGTGAGCCCACCAGCTCACTGAAGTCAGAAATACTTCAACATTCCTCCAAACATAAAGATAAATTCAGAGACTACATAAGAAACAACCGTGAATCCCCACCAAAAATTTTTAAAATGTTAACATTTTTGCTTCATGTGTGTTTTTAACAGTCGAAGACCCTTTTGTGTACTTTACAGATCTCATTCTACTCCCTGCCTGCATAGAGGTAATCACTATCTATGAAATTGGTGTGCAGCCTACTTGTCCATTTTTTCTGCTTTTTATATATAAGCATTAACAATATGGCTAAGTGTTTTTAAAGAGACCATAATTTACATATCTTATAGTTTGCTTTTTTCAGTGTTTTATTTCTGAGATTTAATCATGTAGATACATGCAGTGATAATTTCTAAATCACACCCACCTTCCCATGTGAGCTATGATATTTCCTATGCCTGACAGTTTTCATGGGATGATGTGTAAATTTCATAAAAAATACACTAGCTGCACACCTTCAGAGTTTCTGCAGGTACAAGAAATCCGGAAATACACAAACCAAGCACACAAAGATTTTCATATACACTATTTGCCTCCTCACTCACCCTCAGAAAAGGCAGTGTTGGCTCAACACGACACACAGACTTGCTTAGAATCAGTCGAAGGATCAGAATTACTTTAAAAAAAAAAACAACCGTTACTGCTCAAGTATTTATTAAGAAAATTGAAATGTGGGGCACCTGGGTGGCTCAGTTGGTTGAGCCGCTGCCTTCAGCTCAGGTCATGATCTCACGGTTCTGGGATAGAGTCGCACGTCTGTCTCCCTGCTCGGTGGGAAGCCTGCTTCTCCTTCCCTCTCTGCCTACTTGTGCTACCTCTTTAAAAAAAAAAAGAAAGAAAATTGAAATGTCACTTCAGATCTCATTTATTATGCTTTTCCCCATAGCTCACCGTCTGATGTTAAACTATATTTATGACCGTCTAAGCTCAATACTCATTATTTATTTATTTAACACTTAATGAGCACCTTTTAAAAATTGTGGCAAAATACACTTAACATAAGATTTACCATTTTAACCATTGTTTAAGTGTACAGTTGAGTAGTGGCAAGTATATTCGCATTGTTGTGCAACAGGATCAATAATACCTTGAGACCCATGTGCTATCAACAAAACAAAATGATGCCTATGACGTTTAGCTTGTAAAGGGAGGAAAAGTAACGGAAAGAAAGGTAGGTAAAACAGTATAGTGAAAGAACAGCCTTGGCTTTGAATGAATCCAGACTCCCATTAAAAAGCTGCGTGACTGTGGGTAAGTCATTTAACCTTCCTGAGCATTCTTTCTCCTCGTCTGAAAAATGAGAGATTGGGTTGATGGTCTTTAAAAACTCTTTCTGAGATGGTTTATGTAGAAGAAGAGAGGTGAAAGATTTTCTACGCAGAAAAAGATGGGGGAATGCTACCAATAACCACAAGCTCCACCTGTGCACTAAAGTGTTCGCCACGCCGATATAAACCGTTCCCAGGCAGGTATCCAGTCTGCTGTTGTTTAACCCTGAAGCTCTGCAACAGGCCAGATGCCCAGTCCTATCTGCACCCAGCGCCACCCTCAACATCTGTAACCCTACTCTTGACACCTCCAGTCCCTGGGTCCCTAGGTCAGCACGCTCGTTCTCAGAACAGGTTTTGGCCGTCTTGGAATAACAGCATCCCGGGCTCGGGTGATGAGAGTCGCCGCGCTTTCTCAGCAGGGCAGAGAGGGTTTTGCAAAGAGGACTGAGTGCGTTTAAGAAAAACGTTTCCAGAGCTCGAAAGACCTCCGCCAGAGCAGGACAGCGCAAGGCGTCACCCCAGGCACGAGGCAGAGAACAACCCCGGGCCGGGCGCCGGTACTTCTCAGCTGGGCTCAAAATGGGAGCATTCGGCCGAGTGGGCGCAGCGCGCCTGCGTCGTGCGTGCGCGCGCGCGCGCGCGTTCGCTCGCTCCCCGGGCCGCGCGCCCCGGCGCTCCCGAAAGCTCGCGTTCGCTCCGAGGCGGCGCGCGCTGTTAGTCCTCGCTGGCTCCGTTTACCTGAGGGACCCGCAGGAGCCCCGGGCCGGCGCTGCAGCCCCCCTGGGAGCCCGGCCCCGAGGTGTGAGGTGAGCGAGGAGGCGTGCGGCTCCCCGGCCGGCTTAGCTGGAAAAGGGCGCGGGCAGTGAGGGGAATGAGGAGGTGCCGCCGCGGCTGCCCGCTCCTCTGCCTAACCCTGTGCTGAGGAGCCACCAGCAGCTCCGGCACCTCCTCCTCAGGGATCGTTATTCTCGTCGCGGCCAAAACAAAAGCCTTCGGCGCCAGGCTGTGGCGGGGTGTCGGAGGGGCTCCTCGGGACCCACGGCGGGCCGGAGGGGTGCGGAGGAGCCGAGTTTGGGGTGCGGGCTGAGGTGGGCAGATGCCCGGGAGATTATTAACCCTCTGCATCCTAAACCCGCGCTGGGCAACCTGTGCGAGTGTGGACCGCGGCTCCTTCTTTGCCACCCCCCGCCCAAACCCTAGGCGGAGGAGGGTGTCTGGGGTGGGCGCCCACTCCCTGGGTCGGCGCCGCGGGGGCGCGTGGCGCTCGCCGGAGCGTGGGCGGAGGACGCGGCGGCGGCGGCGGCGGCGGCCGGGGGGTGGGGGGAGGACAATACATCTCGGGCTCCGGCGCCCCGGGCGCTTGGGGCCGGCCCGAGACCCACGTTACAATTGCCCGTTGCCTAGATGTTGTTGTAGCATTTGGCCGACCTCCTATTCCAGTGCCTAAAAGTTGTCCCTTCCATCCCATCAGTTTCCAAAGTCTGCACTCCCTTCCAAATGCCTCCCCTAGCTGCCCTCTTTTATGCTAATGTGCGTTTGCCGTGAGGGTACTGCTGGGTAATTAATAGACGGCCTCTCAAATAAAGGTGCTGTAAAAAACATTTCAGGACATTTTAACATCTTCCCAGAAGCTCGTTAAATCTCAGGAGTCTTGGAGTTAGGTGCTTCTCTGTAGGAGAAAGAGGGCTTTCTTTTTTTCTTTTCTTTCTTTCTTTCTTTCCTTCCCCCCCCCTTTTTTTAAGAACAAAAGTGCATGCCATTAATTTAGGTGTGGGATAGCTTCGAAGTTGAAAAATATCTGCCCAGTAAAAGAGGTCCAATTTTTGCGCAGAATTAAAATGAAATTTTGAATTTTAGTTTCCTACTGAATTTGGGCAGATGCAGCAGCAGACCAGACCTACAGCTCGAAAAATGATTGCTGTATAAAAGTATCCAAACAAAATCTTATTTTATAAAAGTGGTTTTGATAGACTGTAATGTTTATTTACAGGAACTGGGTTACTTTGCAAAGCCAATACTGCAAGAGCGAGGAAACAAAGACTTGACTGACATGAGGGATGTTACCTCCCTCTTCAGCCTTCTTTTAGTCTTCAGTGGTGTGCTGACAGTCTAAGGAATAGACAAATTCTTAGTTCTGTTATGAAGAAGCAAGATACTGCTTTGCATCCATACTTTTAAGCAAATCAGTATTATCTTTTACTTGGGGGGGACATTTACATGAACTACGAAGACACAGCATAAGGGTAAAAAGATTCAGAGTTAGGAAAAGTAGCAAAAAGTAGCGTGAAGCTTAATGGGCGGGCTTGAAGGGATGAAGTTGAAGACAAAATATAATTCCCTCTCTAGCTGTCTCTGTCAATTAAGTAAATAAAAATCTTAAAAAAAAAAAGATGCAGCCCTTCTCTTACCCTCTTGCCTTTTATTTAGTGAAATAACATGTTTCTCCTCTACCTACCAAATGTTTTGAAACTATCAGGAGAATAAAACCTACCATCCTACCTTCTCTTTCCTACTATTTTTTTTAAATCTCATCCACTTACTAATATTCTCTACTTTTCACCTCTCCTAAATCTATAACAGTGTCCCATTAATAGTAGAAGAAATGACAGTTGGGCTCTTTCATTCTTTTCTGCATCTTAGCTACTATATTTTTTTGAGCTTTATTTTGTGCTTTGAACATTTAGGTAGATTTTTCCTGGGAGTTCCATGATTGAGATATTTGAAGTACGGAAGGTTGAGAGGAATTTAATAAAGTGCACATTCTTCCTTTGCATAGTACAATATGGAAGGCTTTGTCATTGGGGAAGGAGAAAAGAGTTTTTAATTCATAGTAAGTCCTCTGTTTCCTATTTCAGGAAAAACTCTACCTATCTTAAATTTAATATTAGTTTGTTAGTAAAACTATAAGCTTGTATACTTAAAAGTAATTCTGAGCATATTAGTTTATTGATGTTAGGCTTCTGTTGACTATTTTCTTTAGGAAATGTGGTAGGAAACAGTTCTTACATCTTTACCTTTCACAGAGGAGAATGATAGTGACCTCATGTTTTGTTTTTTAACTTCTAAAACTCTAGAAGTATGGCTGCTTAAAGCGGTAGCTTCCCATAAAAAGACCAATAATGCAAATAAAAAGAATGATCTGGTAAATGTTGAAGAAATTATTCAATAAAGATTTGAGGAAAGAGTAACAGTTCTTTAACTGGCTAGGGAGGAGTCTTAACTGATGTTTGCATCAAAGTGCTTTTCACTTCCTTATGCTGAGAACTATTGACACTTTTGGTGGATCCAAGGAATGAAGTATATAACTAGGCTAGTGAGCTTAAAACAACAACAACAACAAGATCCTGATTTCTAAATTTATCTCACTGAAATAATTTTATAGTCAAAGCATACAAACCATACAAACCTTGCTAAGGGAAAAAGTTGGGCTTGATATTAGGGGATTTTCTGATGAGTAGATCTTAATTGGAAGGGGAAACTGGGCTGGAATTTCAATCCAATTTTTTTTTTTAGTTCAGAATCTGGCCATCTTTTAACTTTCCATTTTTTTTTTTTAAAAGATTTTATTTATTTATTTGACACAGAGAGAGAGATTACAAGTAGGCAGAGAGGCAGGCAGAGAGACAGGGAGAGGAGGAAGCAGGCTCCCTGCTGAGCAGAGAGCCCGATGCGGGCCTCGATCCCAGGACGCTGAGATCATGACCTGAGTTGAAAGCAGAGGCTTTAACCCACTGAGCCACCCAGGCGCCCTCCATTTTGTTTTTTTTGAAGATTTTATTATTTTAAAGTAATCCCTACACCCAGTGTGGGGCTCAAATTCAAAACCCCAAAATTAAGAGTCACATGCTTCACCCTCTGAGCCACTCACATGCCTCATTAACTTTTCGTTTTTGTTTTCAGGTTAGTTTTAAAAGATCTTCTGCTTTCTTTAGACTTAAAAGTAACTTTTAATTTGTAAAATGGACTGGATTTTGATGCCTATCATTCATTTTAATTTTGACCCTAGATGTATGTGTTTTTCCCGGTTTTTTGTTTTGTTTTGTTTTGTTTTTAACAAGCTTGTCATCACTCAGTACATTGGATGATTAGGTTATTTGTGGTAATAGGTAGATGCCCAGATGGACTTTAAAAATTAGATGACATAAAGCCGAAAGAGATCCTCATTCAGAGATTAATAGGAATCTAGGCCCTATGAATTAAATATGAAGCTATATAAACTTAGCAACCAGGAAACAAAATTTTGAGAATGAATTCATTTTTTAAATAATAAGATGTGGAGGGCGCCTGGGTGGCTCAGTGGGTTAATGCCTCTGCTTTCGGCTCAGGTCATGATCCCAGGGTCCTGGGATCGAGGCCCGCATCGGGCTCCCTGCTCAGCAGGGAGCCTGCTTCCCCCTCTCTCTCCCTGTCTGCCTCTCTGCCTACTTGTAATCTCTCTCCCTCTGTGAAATAAATAAAAATAAAATCTTTAAAAAAATAAAAAATAAAAAATAAATAAATAATAAGATGTGGAAAACAAAAGGCCAGAGGACACATGGATTTTAGGAAAAGGAAAGTAACACTTAGAACAGTGAATATGCTCTGAGTGTATATTTTGTTTCTCTTACAATACAGTGATTTCCCTTAGAGGAGAAACTTCATTATTGCTAGTCTTTGCAGTGCATTCTTGGAAAACTGAAAGAAGACGGAGAATCTTGCCCCTGTTCCGATGATAGCCTATGTGTGTGAGGCAGCCTTCGGATAGTATTTCTGAATTGGAAATGCAAAATGTTGTTTATAAGGTGTTAAGAAAATTAAATTTAAACCAAGAATGATGAAATGGATCATTTTCTGTACAAAAAGTATGAATTGGAATAGAATTACTGAACGTAATCTTCTGCAGGACCCTCTTGACAGCCCTCAGGATCTACTTTGTCAGTATTTCTTTAGGATTCAGCCTGCTTTCCTCTTCACAGTTGCTACCTCCTGCTTTTCCCACCTAAGTTCTTTGGGTTTGGTTTCATAGCTAGCGTGGAAAGACAGTCTTTGAAGATTGAATCTCCTACCCCTTTATTGCTGTTGTTTGGGGCAAATAGCTTATGTTAATATAATTTATATATATATATTTTACTTTTATATATGTTAATATAAATATTTAAGTTATATTAATATATATTATATAAATTATTATATAAATATATAAATATTTTATATTGTTTTAACCGGTAACTAGGGAGTATCGGATTCCTAATATTACACATTTATAAAAATTAGATGTATCTAGTCCTTTTGTTTTCTGATGGAATGATAATCAGGCAACTTAGTTTTCCATATATCTTACATTGCTCTAGGGAGAAGTGAGTGTGCCTGTCTTCCCACAGGTAGGGCATGAACAGCTGTTGCCATGTCACTCACTTTTTGATGACCCCAGGCCCTTGAAGCTGTTTGCTCCAGTTATGTACATTCAGCAGGTCCCTTTATTTATGTGAGATATTGCAGATTCCAATAGTAAACAATGTGTCAGTAAGAATGCCAAAAAGACTGTTAACCTTTGTTGAATGAGTTGGTATATTTTGGCAGTTCCTCGTTGGGTCCAGGATCTTCTCTATTTCCTGCAGATCTGGAGCTTCAACTTACAGCTTTTCCATAGATGACTCTACCTTAGGAAAAATGACTTTTGCCCCCACACAGTGCTGTTTAGAAGCGGTATCTCATTCTTATTAAAGAGTGATTTGGAATATATATCAAAAGTTCTTGGGCGCCTGGGTGGCTCAGTGGGTTAAAGCCTCTGCTTTCGGCTCAGGTCATGATCTCAGGGTCCTGGGATCGAGGCCCGCATCGGGCTCCCTGCTCAGCAGGGAGCCTGCTTCCCCCCCTTCTCTCTGCCTGCCTCTCTGCCTCCTTGTGATCTCTCTCCCTCTGTGAAATAAATAAATAAAATCTTTAAAAAAAAAAAAGTTCTTTTTAAGATGTGCATACCATTTGATTCAGCTGTGAATTTTCAATATTGGAAATCAGTTTTTACTCAAACTAAATCGATCATCACTTTTTTGCTTTTCTTATTGCCTGCAGTAGGGCATTAGAGTGTCCCTAGGCTTTTTGCTTAATTAGCAGCCAGTAAATCAGTGATTCAACCTAGTATTTATTCTTGTTAGCTAGTCAGCACACATTGGGAGGTTTAGCAGAGTTAATTATTCCCTACACAGAATAATATTCTATAGGTTCTTTTATCAAATCTCAGAGCATTTATAATATATTTAAGCATTTGAAATAGTTTTATTCTGTGCATATATTTTTTGACTGAAATGGGATATGTATGCTGTTTAGAAAATTGTTTTAATTTTATTTTTTACTTATTGTATTGTTACTGTCTTACCATGTCAGTAAATAGAGATCTTGCTCATCATTTTTAGTGACTGTATAATATTCCACAATGTGGTTATACTATAGTTTTTTGTTTTGTTTTTTAAATGAATCCCTTATTAGCAGACTTTTCGTTTATTTCTAGTTTTTTATTTTACAAAGTGTTACCCTCACATATTTTGGTTATGCATCATGTGTACTTGTGTGTTTATGTGGAATAAATTATAGATTTGTTGCATCAAACTGTGCACATTTTAAGGACTTTTGAGGTAAGTAGCCATTTTTAAAATATCAGCTGTAAACCGGTTGTTGGAATGTTGAAAATGTTCTTTTTTCTGCATCCTCTCTCATACTGTGTTCTTTCATTTGTTATTTCTGTCTGTCTGATTGGCAAAAATATTCTCTTTCATTTGCCTTTTTTTCATTATTAGTAAAGTCGAATATCTTCGTATGTTGGTTGTCATTCATTCATAAATTTATGTCCTTTTCCCATTTTTCTATTAAAGTATTATTCTTTATCTGATTTTATTTTTTAAATTTGTTTTAGGTATTACTTTTGCTGAGGATATAATTATATTTAAATATACCTATACTCTTTTATATTTCTCTATTTTAGGATAGAATTTCTCAAAACACGACTTATGGACCATTTGTAATAGTACCTGAGGTGACTGTTAGAATGTAGCTCATTCTCCAGAGATTCAGATTTCTTAGACTTCTAAGGGTATCCATGAATCTACTACACATTAAAATTAGAGAACCTGTCATTTGGAGGAAATACATATTGTTTTAAGATTTTTACTGCCTTATTTTCTTTTTGTCTTACTGAATTCACCTTTTATTTCAATAATCATAAACTACAGTCTTAAAGTATTAAGATTTTCATCCTACTCCAGCCTAACAATAGATTTTACAGAAGTGTTTTGATACATGGTAATTTGGGTGTTGTAATACATAAAGGAAACTTTTATAAGACAGTGGGAAGCTTCACTTGTACATGAGGAAAAGGACTAATTTAAAGGAAATCAGGTAAAATAAAGTAGGTAGAAGTATAAGGGGGTGTCATCTAGTTTTAAAAACCCAATGAGAGATTTCTCATTCCTTCTTTATATGGTAGTCTTCCTGGAACCATAAATTTGAAACACCTGTTTGAAAAATTAGTCTAGTGGCACCTGGGTAGCTCAGTTAGTTAAGCATCTGTCTTCGGCTCAAGTCATGATCTCAGGGTCCTGGGATCAAGCCCCACATTGAGCTCCCTGCTCAGCGGGGAGCCTGCTTCTCCCTCTCCGACTCCCCCTGCTTGTGCACTCTCTTTCTCTCTCTCTATCAAATAAATAAATCAGATCTTAATAAAAAATTAGTCTAAATGAAATTTGAAAAATTTTTCGTATTCTTATGTTTAATTCAAAAAAAGGAGCAATGTTCTCTTTAGTTTTTCGTTTGTTTTTTTTTTAGTTGCAAGCAGATGAACATGCTGCATAAGCAATAAACTACAAAGACTGAACTTACATGGATATTTTAATCCTGTAACCAAATAAAGCTTTTAGTAGTTATTTGACACATTTAATGACATGCATAATTGTTACTGTGTTGCACGTAATTAAGCTTAAATATAAACGACTGTGTTTACTACCAGTTTTCTATAGCCAGACCTCACATTTCTGGGCCAGCTTGAAGGAGGAAAAAAAATATGGCAGGCCAAAAAGCTGTCATAAAGATCTCTGAATTAGAGATTTTGCATAGAGAGAATAGTCATTTGGGGCAGGGATTGCTCATAACTTTAGTATCCCTAATTCTATTTTTTAGTATTCCTTATTCATAGACTTTCCTTTTCCCTTCCACCACTCAGTACCATGTACTAGAGGAAGAAATTGGAAAGATTCAGCCACTGCTTTATTTTCTCCAAATAGTTTTTTCTACTTAGTAACTAAAGCTTGGGATGCAGCGGTCCCAAACATTGATAGTGAACAAAGAACAGTTTCTTTCCCTGCTTTAGTGAAAGGAGTCCAGGTCCCAAGGTCTAAGCCGTCACGGGCTTTAGTATTTAAGTTGTCCTATTAACTTGGGTTTCTGAGAGTTTCTGAACCTGAACGCATGTTTTTCGAATATAGGCTCTCCACACCAAACACAGAAATAACCAGTGTATATAAAATAAAATGAAATTTAACATCATTATTAAGCCAAATGAAATTATGATAGGTTAGTAAATGCTTTTTCCTACCAGACCTACCTTTCATTCCACCCACACCCTCTCAGCCCCAAATAAGATATGTATTCTAGCCCTTGGAAGAGTAGGGTCAAGTCAAAAGAACCTAAAGCTTAGTGGAAACTGTAACTGGGAATCATCCCTATTCTTGCTGTGATACTTTTTTTTTAGGGATGTTTTTAATTCTCTGCAGCCTGGCTGTGGCAGTGAAACATTTGTTAGTCAAATATTTCTACATCTATGATACTGTTTTTTGCAGTATCTAAAAAGATGATGTAATGTTGGAAAAGTTTCTTGATAGTACTTTTAGAACCTTCTCTTTGCCAGTTCAGTATTGGTTGATGGAGATAGCCCTTGTATAGCTGTAATTTGCCATTTTATAAAGTACTTTTACATATATTATCTCATAATTCACTATATATCATCCTTATCAGAGAGAGGGTATTTTCAGAAAGAAAAATTCTGAGTTCAGAGAAGTTAAATGGTATGTTTATGCTTACACAGCCGGTAAGGGACTTGAATTCATATCATTAGATTTATGTATATTTCACTGTTTTCACAGATACCTTCTGCTAAGTCAGTTAATGTAAAAATGCACTATTAATGATTGAAACACATATAAATTTTAAGTTCAATAGTTTTGGTTATAAATATGGCAGATATTTAAAGATTTTATTTATTTGTCTATGACAAATATTTAAATTTAGGACAACAGCATAAACTTTTTTTTTTTTTAAGATTTTATTTATTTGACAGAGAGAGACACACAGAGAGAAAGGGAGAAGCAGCCTTCCGGCCCAGCAGGGAGCCCAATGCGGGGCTCGATCCCAGGACCCTGGGATCATGACCTGAACCGAAGACAGATGCTTAATGACTGAGCCACCCAGGCACCCAGCATAAACTTTTCAAAATGGATCAATTATATCTCGTGACAAATGAAAAACTGCCATTCTAGATAAGAAATTAAACCATATGTTATATAAACAATTGGAGGAAGAAATTTTGCCTTTAAATTCTTGTTAAGGATTATTTTAGTATATCTATAGCATAAATGATAAAGTAGAAAAACTATACTATGTCTCTGAAATACCCATGTCTTTTATTTATGAGGTCAGTATGATATCTCATCAAAGATTGTTTTCTTTATTTCTCTTTCTCATAGTTCATTGTTGGTGTACGGAAACACAGCTGACTTTTGTGTATTGATTTTGTATCCTGCAACTTTACTGAACTCATCAGAGACTTTAATATCAAGTCTACAATATTTTGAGAGGAAATTACTAATATCTCCCGTTAAAAAAAATACTTTTCAGATATTTTAATCAAAGGAAGAAATAGCTCTTCTCCTAAGATGGAATCTGTTGTTTGGGAATGTGGTTGATCAACTTGATATGTTGGCCAAATGTGCCCTATGTAATAAAATGAAAAGAAGAGACAAGATGATGTCATTTTCCCGTATTGTGAAACCAAAAACAAATGCCTTTTGTGAGACCAAGCTAACAAACCTCTGACGGCGCAAAGAGTATTTAACTGTTTGAAGAACTTAACAGTAAGATATAGAAGAAATACTTTCAAGCTGAGACCTGCAGGTGTATAAAGATCTAAAATCCTTATTGAGTAGGCCTGATCATCCAAATCTCATTCAGATCCAGGAAGGATGGCTATGAGTCGGATCGTCTTCTACTTTTGGCCCTTGACTATGTTTGTGGGACATATAGGTGGGCACAGTTTGTTTTCTTGTGAACCCATTACCTTGAGGATGTGCCAAGATTTGCCTTATAATACTACCTTCATGCCTAATCTTCTGAATCACTATGACCAACAGACAGCAGCTTTAGCAATGGAGGTAAGACTTGATCTATTATTTGACATATCTTAGACAGTGATTCTTATATTGTCTTATTAACTAATCTAATGAATGTGTCTGATTAAAAACAGAAGATGTTATTTTTAGCTATATCTTGTACATTAAGAAGTTACATATTTAGATTCAAACTCTAATAGGTTAAAGAATTCATGTTTGGGAATGTTACCCTTCACCTATTTTTGGATATGCTTTTATAAAGAAATATGAAACACTGGAACATGGGAGATATAGCCATTCAGAAGTTTAAAATTGTCCCCATTATGATATGATTACATTTTTTTCTGTTTGGCTGATAATAAAACCTCAGATAAAGAGTAGAATATAATAATAGTCACAGTTCAGTCCTTAAATATTGACGGTAACATGATCTTGTAAAATAAGTTCTTTGTTTACCCTTTAGCCTGGTGGTTTATGGTATTTGAATTTTCTTGCATTTTTAAAAATTTTTTCTGGTTTCACCATCACATCAATTTAAGAATTATAACTCCTGATGAACAAAAAAAGTTTGGTTGTATAAATTTATCTGTTCTTGACCTCTCCAAATTTTATGAAAATGTGTTGTTGCCTTACCTGAATTTTTCTAATGGTAATTCTTCAGGTAACTTTTTAATGATTTTACTTTAGAAAGTATGACAAATTAATGACTGTAGTTAACAATAGGTTTAAATAAGTATACATGCATTTCTAAAGAGGTTTTAGAATTGTGAACAAGGATAATGTGTTTACCCAGATAGGAACTAGGAGGCAGCAGATGGTGGCAATAGGGAGCATAAGCTTTGGAGGTATACAAACCTGGGTTTGAATTCTAGCTTTACCACTTTCTAGCTTTATTACTTTGGGTGAATTATGTGAACTTTACCATAGTTTCTTTGCTTGTAAAGTGGAGCTAATAATTATACAGAGAATGGTTTGTAGTTTAGTCTGTAATCTATTGTTATAGTGCTTTCAGCACATTGAAGGCCACATGTTTTAGAATGCTTCATTTTATGGTAAAACCCAAAGATTCATTACTTCCAAGTAGTCTAACATAAATGTGTCTGGGAAAATTTGTAGAAAGATTATTATTTATAGATTTTGAAATATGAAGGGCATCATATATATTCCAAATACATGAAAATATTACAATGGTTGAACAAAACATTTTCTGTTCTTCTGACTGTATAAGGTCTAACTGGTAAAGAGAGATTTGGTATAGACTATCAGATTAGGATATGAAAATGGGTTTTGGTTTAGTACATTAATTTGGTTCTGGACATAGTGGTCCTTACTGTGTATTAAACCCATCAATTCTCTTACAAAACAATTTGAGTAGGAATACCTTTGTTTTTAGTATCATTTTCAGTCAATATAACTCCTTTAGAAAGCAAGTAGGGTACTAAGAAGCAAATTATCAGGATATTCGAACTGATTTGGGTTCAACTTTTGTCTCTGCTTTGTAGTAGCTTTGGACCTTAAGTGAGCAAGTCACTTAAGTTCCTTAGCCTTGGTTTCTTCGTTTGTGAAAAGGCAGTAAATAACAAAAAACCTCGAAGGGCTGTTAGGATTAAACATAAAGTAGCTAGCAAAGTGTATGGCACACAGTAGGTTAAGTTCAGATGTTAATTCTATTCCAAATATTATTTCTAAATGATCCTAGAGAGAAAGTACTAGAAAGATAATGTATTTGTTCCAAGTGAACTTTCATTCCTAGGTGTAGGCTCTTGGGACATTCAAAATAATGGCATAGTAAGCTATCACTACCTTCCTCTTAGAGTTCCCTGTGTAGTCTAGATATTTTATTGGCAATAAGGTTGCTTCTGTTTAAATTCTACACATTAGGGGAGAGACCTACGTGGGCAATATTCTCAAGAGAAAGCTCTCATTCTTTGAAGTAAGTAATGTTGGAGATAGTTGTTTGTTGCATGGTTGTCATATCAAGACACTGATGCCACTGACAGAAAGAATCGTCAGACAGTTTGAGAGTGTAAAGTTTCTGTAATAGCAAAGGGCATGGAAACTGAGCAGTTTCCATCCTTCCAGATGGAAGTAACGATTCTTGGGTCCTTACAAGGACTCACATCTGCTGATGACACCCTCTATCTCTGATCTTAGAATGTATCTGTCAACTTTTACCAGGAGCAAGTAATTGGAGCAAACAGTTGAAGCACATTTTTGAGGGTTCACCGTGGGACAGGGTGAATTGAAAGATCATTTCTTACGGCTAGCATCTTTCTGCTTCCCCATGTTTCAGGCCTGTCTTGGGTTCATTCCTGTACGGATCTGGTGAATCATAATGAGTGCCTGGAATAGAATAGTTATATGGCAGTGAGCTAGGATACCATAAATGAGAGAAAATACAGAGTCCAGGTCATTTCAAATATGATTATTCACAGTCAGTCAGTTGGCTATTCTTTCACTGTAGGTATAAGATTCTTTGTACTTTCATTGAAACTGGGACATGTTTAAATAGGATAACATAAGTGTCAAGTCATTAAGTTGGAAAAGAAAAGATCTTTGCTAATATGTTTATTATTTCTCTATCTCTCCCTTCTAAAACGTACTCATCTATACACAAACATACACACAAAATTTTTATGAGTTCTTATCTTGGTATCTTTCCCCCTGTCAGTGGTTTTTGATAGAAAAAAAAAAGTTCTCATTCTTGAGTTTCCTAAATCATTTTGAGCTGTCCAAATTGCTAAGTAAATTTTTGGGAGCTGTCCAGCATGGACAACAAATTGTCAACATATTGTTAGTAACTATCTTTTCCAACCACACATTATCAGATATTTATGACTATAGTGGTAATGAAGGAGATCTGAACCGTCTTTCCCCCATGCTGGATAATTACATACAGTTGAAAAGGAAGGAGACAGTTTAGTGAAAAAAAGCATTGAAATGGGTATAGGAAATTTGTATTTTGCTGCTAACTAGTTTTGTAACTTCTTTATATTGGTTTCCTCTAGGAAGTGAATTTCTTTCATTGTCCATTTTATAAGGTTGTTAAGATCAAATGATGTGGGATGCCTGGGTGGCTCAGTTGATTAAGTGTCTGCCTTTGGCTCAGGTCATGATCCCAGGGTCCTGGGATCAAATCCCACATCGGGCTCCTTGCTCAGCTGGGAGCCTGCTTCTCCCTCTCCCTCTGCCTGCCACTCCCCGCCCCCCCGCCCCTCGCCTTGTGCTCTCTCTCTCTCTGACCAATAAATAAATAAAATCTTTAAAAAAAAGGTCAAATGATGTAAGTGGTATGTATATTTAAAAACTTTGAAAAGTTAAAGTGCTGTATGAGTGCAAAGCAGTAGTCCTTATTGCGAATCACCCTGTTTAACTTCAGGTAGTGTGTGGAACAAGCATTCATCTCTTTACAATGTTGATCACTTGTCTACCCTTTTTTTTTTTTTTTAAAGAATGAGAGAGAGGGAACCCACACATTTGAGTTGGATGTGGGGGTGGGCAGAGGGAGAGAGAGAGAATCTTAAGCAGGCTCCACGCCCAATGTAATCCCTGATGCGGGGCTTGATCCCATTACCCTGAGATCATGACCTGAGCCGAAATCAGGAGTCAGACACTTAACTGACTGAGCCACCCAGGTACCCCTACTCTTTTTTTTTTTTTTTAAAGACACTAGGCTACTATAGAATAGTCAGAGGAAAAAAAACCTCTTGGGATTGTGTTTACCTCCATTTCTTGTTTTCTTTTGTCATCCTCATTAAAGATTTTCTATTGCATGGAAAGCTGGCAATGGGATACATCCTACAGGGAACACGGAACCTAGAAGTTCAAAATCCTGGTGTCTTTTATGAGTCATTAAGAATGAAACATGTTTGAACCAGTCTTCATGTTATCCAAACTCAAACTGTAACTTAAAAAACTTTTTATTATAATTTCAGTTTTATAGAAATATAGATAATATAATGGGTTCCATATACCCATTACCCATCATCCAGCTTCAGAAATTATCAGCTCACAGCTAGTTTTGTTTGACTGCATATCCAGCTGGGTTACTTTGAAGCAAATATCAAACACCATAATTTCATCTATAAATATTTCTGTATATATCTCTAAAAAGTAAGAACTCTTTCAAAATATAGAAGCACCATATCTTTGTCACTTCCTCCATATCATCAACTTTCCAGTTAATTCAAATTACCCTGATCATATGGACATGGGGGGAGGGTATGTACTATGGTAATGCTGTGAACTGGTAAGACTGATGATTCACAGACCTGTACCCCTGAAGCAAATAATACATTATATGTTAATTAAAAAAATTACTCTGTCATTTCACAGTTTTTTATAGTTGGCTTTTCAAATCAGAATTCTTATATTGCATTCAACTGATATGTCTCTTAAGTTTCTTTTAAAATATAATTTCTCCTTCCCTTTCCTCTCTCCTTTTTCTCTTGTAATATGTTTGCCCTGTAGAGTTTCCCCGTAGTCTTTATTTTGCTGATTGCATCCTGTGGGTTTGTTTACCATGTTCCTCTGTCTCCTTTTTTGAATTTCTTAAAGAAAACTTCCTAGGGGGCGCTTGGGTGGCTCAGTGGGTTAAAGCCTCTGCCTTCAGCTCAGGTCATGATCTCAGGGTCCTGGGATTGAGCCCCGCATCCGGTTCCCTGCTCAGCGGGGAGCCTGCTTCCTCCTCTCTCTGTGCCTGCCTCTCTGCCTACTTGTGATCTCTGTCTGTCAAATAAATAAATAAAAAATCTTAAAAAAAAAAAAAAAAGAAAACTTCCTAGGCACATAGTATCTGGTTGTTACTCTTTATAATTTTGGCAGCCATTCATGATCATCTCCTAGATTGTTAATTTCATTAAAGTTTTGCAAAATGGTGATACTCTAATTCCATCATTCTTCATTTCTCAGCTGGGCTGGAATGCTTTATAAACAGAAATGTCCTCTTATTGAGTATAAGAGGACAGTTCATGTACAGTTTATATGTACGTATACAGTAGTTACTTTCATACAGTTTATGTAAGAAAGACAGGATAAATATTTGATCATTCTCCTGTATTTATTAGTTTTTAAGATAATGAGTTGACTCCCAAGCATCCTTCAAAGGTGACCAATGAAGTCTTTTTTTTTCCTTCAAAGTATCATTATAAACTCATGGATTTAACATGTTTGATGTATTTCAATCCATTGCAGTTATTATTCTTCCTACTGGCGCTCTAACTGCACTGTCTTTGGTAGTGGAAGCCTCTTCAAGGTAGCTCCTGGTTTTTGACACTACTGTAGTAGTCTGTCATAGCTTCCTTGCTTTCTGGTATGATCCAAAGAAACTCTTTTCTTAAAATTCTGCGTTAAAGCTTTGAATCAGAGATTTCTTTAAAGTGGAGTGGTTCCTTTTAGTTGGACCCATAAAGACTGCTATATGGGTGCCTAGCCTATTGATACTAGGTTAGTCATTTTTAGGCCTATTTGTGGACAAAGTTAGAAAACACTTTTTTTTTAAAAGAAAATACATCATGAGTTTCTACTGATACTTTCAATTCAAATAATAGTGCAGAGTTTTTATTTAACATTTTAAAATCTTGTTTCTCTCTTTTCTTATACTAAAGTTTTATATACATATACATTATATAACTTAAGAATAATAACATTACAAACAATATGATTACTGAAAGCAGTTTGATTTTTTTTAATTTTATTTTATTTATATGACAGAGAGAGAGAGATTACAAGTAGGCAGAGAGGCAGGCAGAGAGGAGGAAGCAGGCTCCCTGCTGAGCAGAGCCCGCTGCGGGCCTCGATCCCAGGACCCCGAGATCATGACCTGAGCTGAAGGCAGAGGCTTTAACCCACTGAGCCACCCAGGTGCCCTGATTTTTTTTTTTTTGGTACTTCTTTTTGTCCTAGGGATGTAACTCACCAAGGGCATACAGTCAAATTACTGTATTTTAAAGTTAAATACTTCTCTGTGTGGTTAAGCTCAATACACATTTAGATTCATATGTTTCATTTTTTGAGGAATTACTTTAAAAATTTTTTTTGGTTTAAGTTTCTTTCTAATTAATTGTGTTTTAAAACTTTATATATAGAACAAGATACATTCACAGAAGTCTAGTTTCTGGCCCTTTCCCCTCTCCTTTGTTCTTTCCTTCCTCTTAAATGTAGTCATATAAAGTTTTTTGTTTATTCTTCTATTAAAAAGTTGTAAATACGGGCGCCTGGGTGGCTCAGTGGGTTAAAGCCTCTGCCTTCAGCTCAGGTCATGATCTCACGGTCCTGGGATCGAGGCCCGCATCGGCCTCTCTGCTCAGCAGGGAGCCTGCTTCCTCCTCTCCCTGTCTCTCTGCCTTCCTCTCTGCCTACTTGTAATCTCTCTCTGTCAAATAAATAAATAAAAATCTTTAAAAAAAAAAGTTGTAAATACAATATAATATTTATATAAAATGTTTATGTAATATCTGTCCATGTATATTCTTTCACTTTTCTTTGATATAGTGTCATACTATTTGTTTTTTCTATCTTTTTTCATTTAACAGTATACCGTGGATATTCCATAGTAGTATTTATAGATATTACTTACTAAAAATTTTTTTTAGAAATGGCAAAATACATACAAACTTCACCATTCCAACCTTTTAGGTGTATAGTTCAATGGCATTAAGTATATTCATCTAGTTACGCAATCATCGCCACTATTCATCTTTGGCACTTTTTAATCTAACAAAACTGAAACTCTCTAAGCCCCTGGTAACCACCATTCTTCCTTCTTTCTGAATTTAACTATTTTTGGTACCTAATATAAGAGGAATCATATAATATTTGTCCTTTTGTAACTGGCTTATTTCACTTAACATTATGTCTTCAAGGTTTATCCATGTAGCATATGTGAGAATTTCCTTCCTGTTTAAAGCCAAATAATATTCCATTGTATGTGTATACCACACTTTGCTTATCCACTCATCCATCAAACGCTTGAGTTGCTTCTACCTTTTGGCTATTATGAATAATGCTGCTATGAACATGGGGGTAAAATACCTGTTTGAGTTCCTACCTTCAATTTTTGGGGATATATACCCAGAAGTGGAATTGCTGGGATATACGCTAATTCTGTTTAATTTTTTGAGGAACGACCATACTGTTTGCCATAGCAACTGCTCCATTTTACATTCCCATCAGCAGTGCCACAAACATTCCAGTTTCTCCAAATCTTTGTCAACACTTGTTATTTTCTGGTTTTGTTTTTCTTTTTTTTTTTAATAGTCATCCTAGTGGGTGTTAAATTACCCTCAGTTTTTTTTAATTCAATTCCTATTGATGGACTTTTGGGTGGTTTTCAGTCTTTTCCTTTTGAAATCAAGGCTTGTCCTTACTCATTTTCACATACCCCAAACCCAACAAGTGCCTCACACGTAGGAACTGGTAAATAAACTACTAAAAAATAAAATATTTGAGTTAATTAACAAACTTTATAAACTAAGTCCCTTAAGAGATAAGAGTAGTCTTGGTCATGTTTATATTATACCTAAGCACTTAATCTCCTTTGGTTGTAAATAGAAGTGTGCTTGATGGGGATGGTAATCCCAATACCAAGGGTGTACCATGTAACTATGAACACTAGTATTTTACTTTGCCTCTTGAGGGGTGGGGAGTAGTTAATCAAAGTGACTCAGAGCTTTGGGCAGGCGTCATGCCCAAAGTGTTTGTACTTATAAGTGGTGTAATTAAACAAAAGAACAGAGCAACCCATCTTTCCCATCTCTAGGGCTCTAAAGTTCCTTCTGCCTTAAACATTCTCTTCTTGATCTTTGTCAAAATTCTAATGGTTATACTTGATACATTATTAAATAGGAAAAAAAAGGTAGGAGTGGATAACATTATATATGGTATCGCCCTGTTTTTGTTAAAAAAAAATGTGTTTATGTAGAGTAAGTGATCTGGAAGAATTTTCACCAAGATCGACAGTGGTTTTCCTGAATTAACACTATTTATGTTTTCTGTGTTTTATTTAATATTTGTATTTTTTTTCTGTAAGAAACACATGCTTTTAAAATAGTTAAATTAGTGCAGAAACTTTATTTTTAATAATCCCAACCATTCTTTCTGTTTAGTTCTCAGTTACGGTGCCCCAGTTAGTATTTATTAAATATATTTTGATTCAATGACTGAAACACAAGGAAGAACTTGGTAAATGCCACAAAAAAGGCATAAAGTGCTAAATGAATTCAAAAGAGAAGGATCTACGAAAGGGATCAGTTGTAGACAGTATTTGAATGGGCCTTGAAAGATTTTTTTTGTTGTCTTTTGTAAGAGAATAGCGTAATATACTCCTATGTAGTCATAATTATTAACATCTTGTGGGTGGGCTTTTTAGAAGATGAAATTTGATTGCAATTCATGGTTTGTATTGTCAGAATATATGCATTGTGAGATTTACTTCCCTAATTGTCTTTTGTTTGGGTTTACTATTAATGTGGTTTTATCGAAGCAAACAACAATCTATTGAAGTGGCTTGAGAAGTCTGTTGTGTGACAGGGAAACCGGTCAGGAATTAAGAATCTTCTAAATTGAAAAATGTACATACAAATAGTGGAGAATTAATAGCATTTAGTTATTTCTGACTTAAAGGAAAAAATAGCTTTTAAATTTTTTCTTTGATTTTCTTGTGTGACAAATCACTTTAAAGGAATACCTTTAAAATACTTATTTTCAGTTAAATTGTGAAGTGTCAACTTTTGTAAGGTTTTATCTTTTGAGAGAGATCATAGTTCAGAACTGTTGATGATATTTGAAAAATATTAAAACTTCCTTAAAAGTCAAGTTTTAAGGGGTCCTCTGGGAATTCCCCTATGACTTAAGAAAACAATCATGTTCCTCTCATAATGGCAAATTTCTGTAAACCAACTTATTGAAATATTGTTGGAAAGTATTTAGTACACTATCTCAAGACTTTTTTTAAATTAAGATTTGTAGAAGAAAAATATGTCGGATTAAAGGCGTTTATCAAATCTACAATTTTTTAATACAAAATAATTCTTAAAGTTTTAGAAGTTACTGAGAATTTATTTTTACAGAAAAGGAGTTTTTTTAAGGATCTTATTTTAAACCACTTGAAATTATTCTAAAAAGTTGTTTTTTAATAACTTCTTACTCTATTTTGGATCTGAAATAGAATGAATACCATTTTTTGAATTTCCAAGGCCATTCCACATTTGGTTTCACATTTAATGAATTTAGTCATAATATTCCCAAACGCAGTAGGATACAGTTTCTATGGTTACCAGACCCTTTGTAGAGTGACAAAGATTGGAATTCTGATTCTCGTGAGTCAAATTTTGGCCTTTGACTCTGTCCCCTTTTCATACCCCTGGCTAAGCTTGGGCTGTTGCTGTGCTTGAAGGCTTGTCAGCTAGCAGGTTCCTATGGTAACAGGAATGGAAATTTGAAAGAAGAAAGAGAATGGGAGCACAAAGGCTTGGTTGATTTGAATTTGAACAAAGAATGGAAGGTTCCATTTAGTGCACCTTTGTTGTAGAAACCAGAAATTTAATTTTAGAAAGTTACTTTTCAGTTTGTAAACTTCTTATACCCTGGTCTTGATTTAGTGAACAAAGGGTATTACTATTTAAGGACGTATGCAGTAGGAATTTTTAAAAAATTTACAGTTAAATTGTTTTTCTATTTGATAGAGCTTTAATAGTATTATCCGATATATTTTCAACTTTACAGTATTCAGGCTACCTCTTTTAATTTTGATTTTGCTGAGGTTAAAAATTGTTAGTGTTAAAACCAAGGTAATTTGTTCATTTGAAAAATTTTAACATTTCTGTTTTTATGTAACTGCTTTGTTGAGGTATAATTAGTGTACAAACTTGGACCCATTTAAAATGTTCAGTGTTTTGACGCATGTATATATCGTGAAACCATCAACACAATCAAAATGTAGAACATTTCCATTACCTCAAAAGCTTTCTTGTGTGCCTTTGTAGTCTGTCCCCCCCTTCACTTCCTGTTCCAAGAAGCCACTGATCTGTTTTCTGTCACTGTGGATTAGTTTTCATTTTCTAGAGTTTTATATAAATGTAATCATACAATATCTACTTTTTTATGTCGGTTTCCTTCACCCAGCATAACATCCATGCTTCGTTTTGCTTTTAAATAACATCATTCCAGTTGACTTTCAGTTGTTGAGAACAGGGCATTCAAATTCAGCAGGGTTCTTTAGGCCCACCATATAGGACTGCTATTGCTCTGTTAACTTTCAACTCTTCCCTAAATCGCCTTTTGAGCTTTTACTGGGTTCTGCATGTTAACTATTTTATATACTATTATTTATATGTTATTAAGACCATTTTACAGAGGAGAGAACTGAAGTTTAGAAAGGTTATGTGGAACAAATTGGTTAAGTTCAAGGGCTCTAGATAGGAATGCCAGGGTCTTGACTTTTGGGTTTTTGTAGCTCTGCGATCTTGGGCAAGTTACTTTATTTTAATGTCTCATTTTCTTCATATGAATTATAAAATGTGATTAATAATCATCAGGAGGATTAAATGAGATAATGTGTATAAAGCACTTAACTACCTATCCCTTTAGTGTCAGTAAATACTAGCTGAGCTACACAGTACAGGGTACTTACAGCAAATAAGTAGCAGGAGCATAAACTTGTAGCTTTAGGGTCATTGATGGCAGCACAAAATAATCACTCAAATCAATTTTATAATTCATCTATAATTCACAGATGGAGGTTTTACTAACATAGTAATAGTAACAACAATATCAGGTTGGTTGATATTTTATGTGTTCCTAAGCACCAAGCAAGTTTTGAGACTTAAGACATACATAAAAATAAAAAGACATACATATGCATATACGTATGATGCATGTACATACGTCATCAACATGTGAATATTATAATGTTTTTAACTTTTAATTTTAAAATTATAAACTCATGGGAAATTGCAAAAAGAATACAAAGAAATTCTGTGTACCCTATCTAGTCCCCGCCCCCTCCCAACCCCACTCTTAGGTACCTTATATAACTGTCATACAGCATAAAAATTAGAAGTTAACCTTGGTGCTATCTATAGACCTTATCATATTTCACGAGTTTTTAAATGTACTCATTTTTGTGTGTGTATATGCATGTGTCCATGTGTGTAGTCTTTGCAGTTTTTGTTTTGTTTTTAAGTAAGCTCTGTGCCCAATATAGGGCTTCAGCTCATAAGCCCTAGATCAAGAGTCGCATGCTCCGTGGTCTGAGCCAACCATGCGCTTCCTAGTCTTTGCAATTTTATCACATATATAGATGTGCGTGCCACGTCTACAGTTAAAGAACTGCTTTATTACCGCTAAGGAACTCTCTTACGCTTCCTTTCTCCTTCTTCCCTTTTCCCAATCCTGAGCAACCACTACTTTGTTCACTTACCTATAATTTTATCATTTCAGAATGTTATATAAATGGAATCATACATTGTGTAATCTTTTGAGATTTTTTCATTTAGCATAATAATTTGAAATCCATATACATTCTATGTATCAATAGTTATTGTTTTTAATTTCTGAGTGTTTTGTTATACAGATATACCATAATTTGTTTAATCAACCAACCACTGAAGAACATTTGGGTTGTTTCAGTTCTTTGCTATTACAAATAAAGCTATTATGACCATTGGTGTACAGGTTTTTGTGTAGACATAAATTTTTATTTTGGGGGGATAAATGGCCAGGAGTGTGATTGCTGGATCATATGAGAAACATATGTTTGGAATTTTAAGAAACTGCTAAACTATCTTCCACAGTGGTTGTATCATTTTACATTCTCACCAACAACATATGAGATTTATTTTCCCTATAGTCTCACTACCATTTGGTATTGTCATAATTTTTTATTTCAGTTTTTCTAATATGTGTATAGTGATACTTCATGTGGTTTTAATTTACATTTCCCTCATGGTTAATGATATGAATGTGTTTTCATGTACTCATTTTCTGTTCATATATTCTTTTTGGTAAAATGTCTGTTTATGTCTTTTGTTCATATTGCAATTGAATTCTTTCTTATTTTTGAGTTTTGAGACTTCTATATTTAGTCTAGATACAAATCTGTTGTTGGATATATGGTTTACAAATAGTTTATCCTAGTCTGTAGTATGTTTTTACATCCTTTTAATAAGTTCTTTAAGAGAAGAGAAGTTTTAAATTTTAACGAAGTCCAGTTTACCTTTTTTTTTTTTCTTTTACTGATTGTCCTTTTGGTGTAAGAACTCTTCACCTAACTCTTGGTCTGGAAGGTTTTTTCTTTGTTAGTTTTAAGTTTTATAGTTTATATGTTTTACATTTAAATCTATGCATCCCTTTTGAGTTGATCTGTATAAGGTATGGTTGATTTTCTTTTCTATAAATATCTACTACCTCCAGCACCATTTGTTTAAAAACTATCCTTTCACCATTGAATTGCTTTTGCTCCTTTCTCAAAAATTAGTTGTCCACCCTTATGTGGGTTTAATTCTGGGGTCTCTGTTATGTTATTTTTTTTTCTTTTAAAGATTTTATTTGTTTATTTGACAGAGAGAGATAGCCCAAGCTGGGAGAGGAGAGGAAGAAGCAGCTCCCTGCTGAGCAGGGAGCTCAATCTGGGGCTCAATGCTAGGATCCTGGGATCATGACCTGAGCTGAAGGCAGATGCTTAAACAAATGAGCCACCTGGGTGCCCCTTCTCTATTATGTTCTGTTGATCTTTTGTGTCTCTCTCTCCACTGGTACCACACTGTCTTGATTACTGTTAGCTTTATATAGTAAGTCTTAAAATAGGATAGCATGATTTCCAATTTTTTTTCAAAATCTATTTTGTATTTTTCATATAATTTAGAATAAACTCATCTTTATCTACTGAAAGTCATACTGTGTTTTGTTTTGTTTTATGTTAGTCATCATTAGTTTTTGATGTAGGGTTCTGTGATTCATTGTGTATAACACCCAGTGCTCCATGCAGTACGTGCCCTCCTTAATATCCATCACTGGGTAACCAATCCTCCCACCCCTCTCCCCTCTAAAACCCTGAGTTTGTTTCTCAGAGTCCATAGTCTCTCATGGTTCGTCTCCCACTACGATTCCCCCCCTTCATTTTTCCCTTCCTTCTCCTAATGTCCTCCATACTATTGCTTATGTTCCACAAATAAGTGAAACTGTATGATAATTGATTTTCTCGGCTTGACTTTTTTTCACTTAGCATAATCTCCTCTAGTCCTATCTATGTTGATGCAAAAGTTGGGTATTCATCCTTTCTAATGGCTGGTAATATTCCGTCGTATATATGAACCACATCTTCTTTATCCATTTGTCTGTCGAAGGGCATCTCGGCTCTTTCCACAGTTTGGCGATTGTGGACATCGCTGCTATGAACATTGGGGTGCATATGGCCTTATTTTTACTACACCTGTATCTTTGGGATAAATACCCAGGAGTGCAATTGCTGGGTCATAAAGTAGTCCTATTTTTAATTTTTTGAGGAACCTTCAGTGTTTTCCAAAGCGGCTGTACCAACTTGCATTTCCACCAACAGTCTAAGAGGGTTCTCCTTTCCCCACAACGTCTCCAACATTTGTTGTTTCTTGTCTTGTCACCTTTTGCCATTCTAACTGGTATAAGGTGGTATCTCAGAGTGGTTTTCATTTGAATTTTCCTGATGGCTAATGATGATGAACATTTTTTCATGTATCTGTTAGCTAATTATATGTCTTCTTTGGAGAAGTGTCTGTTCATGTCTTCTCCACGTTTTTTTACTCGATTATTTGTTTTTTGGGTGTTTGAGAAGTTCTTTATAGATCTTGGATATCCGCACTTTGTAGTGTCATTTGCAAATATCTTCTCCCATTCGTGGGTTGGCTCTTTGTTTTGTTGACTGTTTCCTTTGCTGTGCAGAAGCTTTTTATCTTGATAAAGTCCCAAAAGTTCATTTTCGCTTTTGTTTCCCTTGCATTTGGAGAAGTGTCTTACAAGAAGTGGTGTGGCTGATGTCGAAGAGGTTACTGCCTATGTTCTCCTTTAGGATTTTGGTGGATTCCTGTCTCACACTGAGGTCTTTTCATCCATTTTGAGTTTATCTTTGTGTATGATGTGAGAGAGTGGTCGAGTTTCATTCTTCTGTATATAGCTGTCCAGTTTTCCTAACACCATTTATTGAAGCGACTGTCTTTTTTCTACTGGATATTTTTTCCTGCTTTGTTGAAGATTATTTGACTATAGAGTTGAGGGTCCATATTTGGGCTCTCTATTCTGTTCCATTGGTGTATATGTCTATTTTTCTGTTGGTACCATGCTGTCTTGGTGATCACAGCTTTGTAATATAGCTTGGAATCAGGCAACGTGATGCCCCCAGCTTTGTTTTTCTTTTTCAACATTTCCTTGGTGATTCAGGGTTTTTTCTGGTTCCATACAAATTTTAGGATTGTTTGTTCCAGCAGTTTGAAAATGCTGTTGGTATTTTTATGGGAGTGGTATTGAAAGTATAGATTGCTCTGGGCAGCATAGACATTTTAACAATGTTTATTCTTACGATCCATGATCATGGAATATTTTTACATCTTTTTATGTCTTCTTCAATCTCTTTCATGAGTGTTCTGTAGTTCCTAAAGTATAGATCTTTTACCTCTTTGGTTAGGTTTATTCCAAGGTATCTTACGGCTTTTGGTGCTATTGTAAATGGAATTGATTCTCTTAATTTCTCTTTCTACAGTTACATTGTTAGTGTGCAAGAAAGCATCTGATTTCTGTGCATTGATTTTGTATCTTGCCACATTACTGAATTGCTGTATGAGTTCTGGTAATTCGAGGGTGGAGCCTTTTGGGTTTTCCACATAAAGTATCATGTCATTTGCAAAGAGGGAGAGGTTGACTTTGCCAATTTGAATATCTTTTATTTCTTTTTGTTGTCTGATTTCTGTTGCTAGGACTTTTGTTGCTAGGAGTACTATGTTGAACAATAGTGGCTAGAGTGGGCATCCGTGTCGCGTTCCTGATTTCAAGGAAAAGGCTCTCAGCTTTTCCCCATTGAGAATGATATTTGCTGTGGGTTTTTCATAGATTGTTTTATGAAATTGAGGGATGTTCCCTCTATCCCTACAGTCTGAAGAGTTTTAATCAGGAAAGGATGCTGTATTTTGTCTAATGTTTTTTCTGCATCAGTTGAGAGGACCATGTGGTTCTTGTCTCTTCTCTTATGTGTTCTGTCACATTGATTGATTTGCAAATGTTGAATCACCCTTGCATCCCAGGGATAAATCCCACCTGGTTGTGGTGGATGTACTGCTTTTTGATAGAAATTTCATTAAATTTGGAAATCATTTGGGGGAAAATCGGCATCTTTAATGTTGAATCTTCAACCCATGAACAGTGTTATTATTTGTTGAATTGAGTCCTCCTAAAATGTCTCTGTTGGAGTTCTAACCTCCAGTACCTCAAAATGTGACCTTATTTGGAAATAAGATCATTACAAATGTAATTAGTTAAGGTCATATTGGAGTAGGGAGGGGCCCTAATTCAGTATGACTGATGTCCTTAGAAAAGGGAAATTTGGACACAGACAGACACACAGTAGCGGCAAGATGATGTGAAGAGGCACAAGGAGGATGCAGTGAAGATCGGATTTATGCGGTCACAATCTAAGGAACTACCAGAAGCTAGAAGACAGACCAGGAGCAGATCCTTCTCTTGCACCTTCAGAGGGAACATGGTTCTGCCAGCATTTTGATCTCAGACTTCTAGATTCCAGAAATGTGAGACAGTGAATTTCTGTTGGTTAGCCACTCAGTTTATGATAGCTTGTTAACAACAGCCCCAGCAAACTAATACAATGTGTATCTGTTCATTTATTTATACTCCTTGATTTATTCTGTCATCATTTATAGTTTTCTGCATATGAGTCCTGTACAGGTTTTGTTGAATTTACACCCAGGTATTTTTTTTTTCTTTTTTTTCTTTTTTTTAGTGGTGGTAAGTGCATTGTTTTAGCTTTCACGTGCTCTTTAAAAATAGAATACAGTTTTGGGCGCCTGGGTGGCTCAGTGGGTTAAAGCCTCTGCCTTCGGCTCAGGTCATGATCTCAGGGTCCTGGGATCGAGGCCCACATGGGGGGTCCATGCTCAGCAGGGAGCCTGCTTTCTCCTCTCTCTCTGCCTGCTCTCTGCCTACTTGAGCTCTCTCTCCCTCTGTGAAATAAATAAATAAAATCTTTAAAAAAAAATAGAATACAGTTTTATATAGAAGTAGAGTTAGGCTGGGGCAGCTGGATGGTTCAGTCATTTGAACATCTGACTTTGGCTCAGACTGTGATCTCAGGGTCCTGAGATTGAAACCCTTGTGGGGCTCTGTGCTCAGTGGGGAGTTGGCTTCTTCCTTCTGCCCCTCCCCTTGCTTGTGCGCTCTCCATCTTTCTCAAATAAATAAATAAATAAATAAATAAATAAAATCTTTTAAAAAAAGAGAGAGAGAGAGAGAGGTAGAGTTGGGGTGCCTGTGTGGCTCAGTTAAACATCTGAGTCTTTTTTTTTTTTAAGATTTTGTTTATTTATTTGTCAGAGAGAGAGCACAAACAGGCAGAGGCAGACAGGGAAGCAGGCTCCCCGCTGAGTAAGGAGCCTGATGCAGGACTTGATCCTAGGACCCTGGGATCATGACCTGAGCCAAAGGCAGCTGCTTAACCAACTGAGCCACCCAGGTGCCTCTAAACATCTGACTCTTGATTTTGGCTCAAGTAATGATCTCTGGGTCATGGGATTGAGCTCTGTGACTGACTCTGCACTCAGCAGGGAGCCTTCTTGGGATTCTTTCCCTCTTCCCCTCCCCCTAGCTCATGCATGCTCTCTCTCTTTCAAAACGGGCAAATATTAAAAGAAAGAAAGAAAAGAAAGAAAGAAAGAAAGAAAAGAAAGAAAGAAAGAGAAAGAAAGAAAGAAGAGAGAGAGAGAGAAAGAAAGAAATAGAGTTGGGTTTTTTGTATGTTTTTCTTATATCCTGCAGTCTTCTGAACTCACTAATTCAAGGAGGTGTTCTTTGTAGATGCCTTGGGATTTTCTATGTAGACAGTAGTGTTAACTGCAAATAGAAACAGTTTTATTTCTTTTTCCAGCGTACACCTTTTATTTCCTTTTCTTGCTTTATTGTGTTGGCAGGATTTCTAGTATTGTGTTGAGTAAGAGTGGTAAGAGCAGACATCCTTCCCTTATTTCCAATCTTAGGGGTAAGCATCCATGTTTCACCATTAATTATGATGGCTGTGGGGGGTTTGTGGATGCTCTTTATTAAATTGAGAAACTTACTCTTTCTAGTTCGTTGAAAACTTAAAATTGTAAGTGCTTTCTCTGCATCATTTGGTATGATAATGTGATTTTTCTGTTAGCCTGTTAATATGGGATTACATTAATTCACTTTTGAATACTGAACCAGCCTGGAATTTCTGGAACAAACCTAATAGGTTGTGGTATATAATGCTTTTAATATATATTTGGATTTGCTTTGCTACTATTTTGTGAAAGACTTTACATTTATGTCCATGAGGAATATTGGTCTGTAGTTTTCTTTTGTATTATTTTTGTTTGGTTTTAATATTAAGCTCCTCTTGCTTCATAGAATTAGTTGGGATGTGTTCCTTTCATTGCTGTTTTCTTGAAAAGATTATTTAGAATTGGTGTTAATTATTCTTTAAATGTTAGATTTTATCTATGAAACCATCTGACCTGGACATTTCTTTTTCTGGAAGTTTTTAAACACAAATTCAAATTCTTTAGTAGTTACAGGACTATTCAGATTATCAATTTCATCTTGGGTGAGTTTTGGTAGTCTGCCTCGGAGGAATTGGTCTACTTCATCTAAGGTGTCTAGTTTGTGTGCATAGAGTTGTTTGTAATATTGCCTTAATTCTCTTTTTAATGCCTGCAGAACCAAGTGACATCTTCTCTTTTATTCTTGATATTGGTAATTTGTGTTTTTCCTTTTTCTTTAATAGTCTTGCCAGAAACTCATCAGTTTTATTGGTAGTTTCAAAGAACCAGCTCTTATTTGAGAATTTTTCTCTATTGTATTTCTGTTTTCAAGTTCATTTATTTTTCTTCTTTTATTTCCTTCCTTTGCTTTATTTTGCTCTCTGGGCTATTATGAACAATGCTATCTTGCTGTGAAAATTCCTATGCAGGTTTTGCCTTGAACATCATTTTTAATTCTTTTGGCATATACCTAGGAGTAGAATTGCTGATGATAATCTGTGTTGAACATCTTAAGGAATCGCCACATTGTTTTCCATCGTGGTTGCATCATTTTACATTCCCACAGCAACACATGAGGGTTCTGATTTCTCCACATCCTTGTCAACACTTGTTATTTTCTGTTTTTTAGATTAGCTATCTTAGTGGGTGTAATGTAGTATTCCATTGTGGTTTTGATTTGCATTTCCCTAATGACTAATGACATTGAACGTCTTGTCATGTGCTTATTGGCCATTGCATAACTTCTTGGGAGAAATGTCTATTCATGTTTTTTGTCCATTCAATAAATTTGGTTGTCTTTTTGTTGAGTTGTGGGGGTTCTTTTTGTATTCTGTATACTAGACCCTTACTACCCTTACCAGATATGTTTTATAAAGATTTTTTTCCATTTTGTGGGTTGTCTATGTCCTCTCCTGATAATGTCCTTAGGTATGTGAAAGCATTCTATTTTGATGACGTCTAATACATCTTATTTTTTCTTTTGTGCTTGTGCTTTTGTTGTCAAATCTAAGAAAATATTGCCACATCCAAGGTCATGAAGATTTACCTTTGTTTTCTTCTGCAAGTTTTATAGATTTAGCTCTTATATGTAGACCTTTAATCCATTTTTGGGTAACTTTTGTATGTGGTATAATGCAAGGGTCTCTGGCTTTATTCTTTTGCATGTTTAGACTTATGCTAGTACCACATGTTTTGATTACTGTAACTTTGTATTAAGTTTTGAAATTGGAAAGTATGAGTACTCTAACTTTGTGCTTTTTTTTTCTTTTTTTTTTTCCCCAAAGTTCTCATCTGTTCAGACTCTCTTGCAATTCCGTATGAATTTTGGGATCAACTTTTCCATTTTTGCAAAAAAAAAAAAGCCATTGGAATTTTTGAAAGGATTAGGTTGAATCTGTAGATCACATTAGGGAATATCACCAGCTTAATAACATTGTCATTTAATCCATGAATACAGATGTCTATTTATTAGTTCTTCTTCATTTTCTTTCAGTAATACTTTATAGTTTTCTGTCTTGCACCACACTGGTTAACTTTATTCCTAAGTATAGGATGCTATGCTTTCTTTTTGATGCTCTTAAAAATGGAATTTTTTCTTAGTTTCCTTTCCTTTTTTTTTTTTTTTTTAAGATTTTATTTATTTATTTGAGAGAGAGAGCATGAGAGAGGAGAAGGTCAGAGGGAGAAGCAGACTCCCTGTGGAGCTGGGAGCCCAACGCGGGACTCGATCCCGGGACTCCAGGATCATGACCTGAGCTGAAGGCAGTCGCGCAACCAACTGAGCCACCCAGGCGCCCACTTAGTTTCCTTTTCTATTGGTGATATTTTAAAATTTCAATTTTAATATATTCCTGGAATGTAGAAATACAGATGACTTTTATCTTAATTGATTTTGTATCCGGTGTTCATAGTAAATTCATTTATTTTAATGGTTTATAGATTATCTTGGATTTTCTTTGTAACAGATCTTATTAGTCTGGTTCTATCAGAAGACAGAGCACTCAATGATTTAAACAAGGAAAGTGTAATACAAAGAATTAATAAGCTAGTATAAGAGAGTATTTATAAGATAGAGAACTCAACAGGGTTTTTTAGGGCAGAGGGACAGTCTTGAAAGGGACAATCAGACACAAAGGCTCAGACCTTAATTATAGATGATGTAGTTGCAGCTCACTGGATGGCAGAGAAATTTATCAGGTTGGCTGGGCCAGAGCTGGTCCGTAGTTGCTGGCCAAGGAGGAAACAAGTCTTCAAGGCATGGGCAAGTGTTAGCTGGTGATTGAGCAAAAGTAGGGAGTCAGGGCACTGCTGCAGGTAGGAGGCCTCAACCATGCAGTGTCCATATTGGAAGGGTTGCAGGAAGGGGGTTACCAAGCTATGCTGTGATTGTGAGGCTACTAAGAGACCTTTCTGCACATGGTGGGACAGAGCATCATAGATTTTTTTACATTTGCACTGCTGCCCCACTGTGCAGCAACCACAACCAAAAGGAAGCCCTTTTGCCCTGCAGTGTTTCTCCAACACTCTTCATTGAGAAAGTTTAAACTCATGCTTACTGTAAAGGAGAAATGATGAAATAAATCCCATCGATTGTCATAGAGCATGTATTGAGGGGTGAATGTGGAACTGAGGGATAAAAGTTTGATAACTGGAACACAAGTCACCTATTCATAGATGATATCACTATTCATAATGATAGTTTCTTTCTGATCCATGTATCTTTAATTTTTATATTTCTTTCCTTCTAATTCTTTTACCTTTTTTTTTTTTTTCTTACTGCCCTGGTGAGGACTTTCAATTCAGTGATAGATAAGATGGTAATGACAGGTACTTTTGCTTCATCCTCGATTTTGGGAAGCTTTCAGTAATTTACCACTGAGTATGAGGTTTGCTATGGTTTGATGTATCTACTTTCCAGAAGATTTGAGGAAATTTCTTCTTACTCTGTAAGGAGTTTTCATAATAGATGGGTGTTGAATTTCATTTAATACTTTTACATATCTGTGTTATTAGTGGATCATGTGATTTCCCCCTTTTTTCTATTAATGCTATTAATTACATTAACTGTTTTTTCAGATATTAATCAGTGTTCTGTCCTTAGGAAAAAAAGTTCATTTCATGTGGTATATTACTCCTTTTTTACATTTTCTGGATTAATTTACTGATACAATTTTTGTATCCATGATCATGAGGAATAATTTTCCTTCTTAGATAGTTCCTGTTGGGTTTTATTATAAAAATTAGGCTGATTTCGGGGCGCCTGGGTGGCTCAGTGGGTTAAAGCCTCTGCCTTCGGCTTGGGTCATGATCTCAGGGTCCTGGGATTGAGCTCCACATCAGGTTCTCTGCTCGGCAGGGAGCCTGTGTCCTCCTCTCTCTCTGCCTGCCTCTCAGCCTACTTGTGATCTCTCTCTCTCTCTGTCAAAAAAATAAATAAAATCTTTAAAAAAAATTAGGCTGATTTCATTAGACAAATTGGGTAAAGTTCCTTTCCCCCCCCCTTTTTAGGAAGAGTTTGTGTGTGATTACTGCAACTTCTTGCTTTGATGTTTGACAGATTTTCCTAGCGAAGCCAACTTAGCCTAGAGTTTTCTTTGGGGGGGGAATCATTTCTAATAATGGATTAAATTTCTTTTTAGATAGAAGATAAACTTTTATGAGTTTTGGTAAATTGTGTAGACAATTTTCCCAAGGCATTTGTTCATTTCATCATGTCAAATTGATTATTGATGGTATATCTACATTATTTTTCTAGTAATGTTCTTGTCTTCATTCCTGATATTGAAAATTCAAGTTGTTTCTTTTCTTGTTATTGTTTTCCTTTTACATTCTCTAAGTTTGGCCATTCTTTTTCTAGCTTCTTGAGATGGAGCTTAGGTCATTGATTGTTTTCAGGCTTTCTTATTTTCTGATATGTGTATATCAGATTGTAAATTTTCTCTGAGTACAGCTTTTGCTGATATTTTATTGTCTTTATTTACTTTTATATATAGATTATATAATCTATATAATTATGTATACAACTTAGATTTCTGTTATGATTCCCTTTGTTGATTATGGGTTTAGAAGTTTGTTGTCTAATTTCCAAATTTTCAAGCAGTTGGGTGTGGGCTCTTTCTGTAATTGATTTATACCTTAATTACATTTTAGTCATAGAACCTTCTGTGAATGATTTTAATTCTCTGAAGTTTGCTGTGGCATGCTTAGGATCTAGAATATGGCTAATTTTGATAAAGATTCCATGTGTCTATTATATAGAATCCAGTCATTGTTGGACATTATAAATATGTTATTTAGATCAAATTTGTAATTGGCTTGTTTAGATTTTCTGTATTCTTACAGAATTTTTGTCCTGTTCTTCTGTCACTTACTGAGAAAAGTGTATCAATCTCTCATTCTGAGTGTGGCTTTGTACATATTCCCTTTTAGTTTTGTCTGGTTTTGTTTAAATTAATTTGAAGCTATGTTAAGTGGTGCATATATGTTTAGATTTGCTTTTTAGTATTGGTGAATTGATTTTTTTGTCTTAGGAAATGCCCTTTATCTCTGGGAACTCTTCTTGTCATAAAATCTACTCTTTCTTTTGGTTAGTTCTTACATTACCATTTACCTTTTACTTTTAACCTGTTTCTTTATATTGAAAAATGTGTCTTTGTGAACAGCATAGTTTTTTGGTTTTGTTTTTATGTAGTCCAAAACTCTTAGTCTTTTTTAGAGGGTTTTTTTTTTTTTTAGATTTTATTTATTTATTTGACAGAGAGAGCGTGCGCACACAAGTAGGGGGGAGCAGCAGGGAGAGGGAGAAGCAGGCTCCCCAAAAGAGTAGGGAGCCCGATGTGGGGCTCGATCCCAGGACCCTGGGATCACGCCGAGCCAAAGGCAGATGCTTAACCGACTGAGCCATCCATGTATATCTAATGAAATTACTGGTGTACTTGGGCTAATATTTACTATCTTACTATTTGATTTCAATGTGTCCAAACCGTTTTATATTTCTTTCTCTCTCCAATCTTGCCTTCTTTTGTGTTATACTATTTTCCTCTTTTTTTACCTCATTGTGCATTCTTTTATTGTTTTTTAAATTTTAATTTATTTATTTATTTGGCAGAAAGATCACAAGTAGGCAGATAGGCAGGCAGAAAGAGAAGGGAAAGCAGGCCCTCCGCTGAGCAGAGAGCCCAATGCAGGGCTTGATCCCAGTACCCTGAGATCATGACCTGAGCCAAAGGCAGAGGCTTAATCCACTGAGCCACCCAGGTGCCCCCTTTTATTATTTACCCTAGAAATTAGGACATGTACCTATGACTTATAATACTGTAATAAAATCATTATTTTAACCCCTACCCCATTAATGTTCCTCTGGCCTCCCATCTTTTCCATTTTATTATTATACATACTAATATACCTTTTGGGGTTTATTTTGGCGGCACCCAGATGGCTCAGTTGGTTAAGTGCCTGCCCTCAGCTCAGGTCATGAATTCAGAGTCCTGGTCTCGAGCCCCACATCAGGTTCCTTGCTAGCAAGGAGCTTCTCCCTCTCCCTCTGCCTGCTGCTCCCCCTTGCTTGTGTTATTTCTCTCCTTATATCTCTCTCCCTGTCAAATAAAATCTTAAATATATATATATTTATATATATGTGTGTGTGTATATGTGTGTATATATATATATATAGATATAGATATAGATATAGTTTTTTGGTTTTGTTTTTACGTAGTCCAAAACTCTTAGTCTTTTTTAGAGGGGTTTTTTTAAAGATTTTATTTATATATATATATATATATATGTATATGTATATATATGTATATACACACACACAGACACTAGTGTTTTATATGTATTTTAAGACATTGTTATTATTTTTTATTGGTACAGGGAGTATTCGTTTATATTTTCCCAAATATTCACCCCTTTTGTTGCTTTTAAGTACTTTTGAGTTTTCATCTTTGATCATATTTCTTCTGTCTGAAGAACTCTTGAGTATTCCTTGTAGTGCAGGTTTACTAGTGACTGATTTTCTCTCATTTTTTTTGTCTGTCTGAAAATGTCTTTACTTTGGCATCATTTATGAAGGATATTTTTGCTGGCTATAGACTTGTAAGTTTGCAGTTATTTTTTCCTTAGCTCTTTAAGTAAGTCATTCTGTTGTTTTTTGGTTTTCCAAAGTTAGCTCTGAGTGTTAACTGTTGCTCTGTTAAAGGTAAGTTGTCTTTTCCTTTACCACCACCACCCCACCACTGACTGCTTTTCAGATATTTTTCTTCAGTTTTCAACAATTTAACATTTGCCTAGGTGTGATTTTCTTATATTTATCCTTTTTGGAGTAGAATATTTTGAATCTGTAGATCGTTGTCTTCAATTAGTTTTAGAAAATTCTCAGGCATCATCTTTTTATATAGTGCCTCTGCCCATTCTCTTTCTCCCCACCTTTTAAGATTCCAGTTATACATATCCTAGGTTTTTCCACGTTTTACATGTCTCATTTTTTTATGTATTTTTCAGTATTTTTTGGTCTGTGTGCTTCTGTTTGGATATTTCCTATTGCCTGGTTTTCTATTTGCCAGAAATGTCTTTTGATAAATCTAGTGAGTTCTTAATTCCAGGTTGTATATCTCAGTTATAAAATTTCCATTTGATTCCTTTTATAATAGATTTCAATTTCTGGTGAAATTCTTAATTTTTATTTTCTTGAACATATTTGACATAGTTATATCCAGTCTTGTATATTAAGTTCAATAGCTAGATCACCAAGACATTGTATTTTTTTTCTTGGTTTTAATCATATGGTTCTGTCTCCTCTCTCCTCCTCCTCCTTTCTTCTTTTTCTTCTTCTTCTTCTTTTTTTATTTATTTATTTGACAGAGAGAGTGCACATGAACGGGGTAGGGAGGGGCAGAGGGAAAAACAGGCTTCCTGCTGAGCAGAAGGCCTGATGCGGGGCTGGATCCCCAGACTCTGAGATCATGACCTGAGCAAAGGTTTAACTAACTGAAGTTGAAGCTGGGTTGCACTTTTGATAGGTCTCTGCCTTCCTCTGATTTGCTACTGCAACTAGAATGTAGGTATTTAGAGGCTTCCAGCTAAGAGAGTTGGGTATGTTCAGTTCCCCTGGCAGGACTTGAACTCTAATCCATGTTTCCTCAGTACAATAAAACTGCCAAAATTTCCACTCTGCTTTTCAGAGGCTTTCTGCTTAGCTTCTTAACTTCTTCCTCATGCAGCTTCAGAATTTTCAGATTTCTTGAAGGGAAAATTGGCTGTGTCAGACTCAATCTTTGACATGTCCTTCTCACCTACATCTTATTCCTTGCATTTTGAATTTTGTCTGTAGCCTTGTAAGACCACCAAAACTGTGCTGGTTTCTAGCACCAGCCTAGTCAGAGCTTGATTCTCTGCCTCTTGCCTTATGCCCAGATTCAGCAAATGCCTTGGAAAAGCAGCTGCTTATCAGGCCACATTTCCATGTTTCCTGCTCTCTGTATATTTGGTCCCTCTAGTTCTTTTGCTTCAGCATTTCCTCAGTAGCTTTAAATAGATGTTTTAGAACTGTTTTTCTGTATTTTAAAATTGTTCTTGATGGAAACTTTGGTTTAACACACCCTACTCCTTCACCCTTGGGAGTGATAGTCAGCTATAATTTATTGTTATATGTTGGGTACCATGTCCATTATACAGTTAATTCCTCAGGTTTTTTTAAGTGACTCTTGGTTTTCTGACTGCATCTTGTATAGGAGGCCTTTGGAAAATATTATATATCAATGTAAAAACTGATTGATTCGTACTCAGTAGAAAGCCTTAGTGGTGAGAATATCTGTTGTCAGATCAAAATCAGCAATGACTCTGCAACTATTATATGAATATAAGTGAGAAAATATTAGATCGTAAAAAACTCAGATGAATATTTATTGGGATATTTGATATATTCCTGTGGTTATAATGATTATTTAAGCATGGTTTTACGTCTAGGGTCACTATTTTTTCCTCTTGTTTCCTTAATATCAGCTTAGAGTGTTAGTTCTGTTTATATCATGGGATATCCATTTAAAAAATTTTTTTAATGTAACAAGAACAAGAAAATATGAGACAAATGTGAGAGATCCTTCCCTCTCCCTCACTCTCAAAATAACTACTGCTATGTATAACTGCTTCTCTTCCTCCACTCCCACTCCCTTTCCTCTTTTAGCATTTTGTCTGCTCTCTCCTGTTGATACTTGTTAGTTGAAGAAAATGTAGAAATTGAAATTCATAAAAAGAAGAAAATTAAAATGTCTTATAATTCTGTCACCAAGCAATACACTTTTTTGAGCATTTGGCACATACCTCTTATGGTTTTTTTTTCTATGTAAAATGTGTCATACTGTGATTCTCAGCCCTGCCTCTTCATTAATGTCACCTCTAACAATTAAAATATACATATAGATTCTGAAACATACCTCAGTCTCAACCAATTCATAATCTTTAGGGATATAGCTAAGAGGATTTTGTTTTAAAAACCAAAAACTTTCCTTCAGAAATTTTAATAGCCTTTAGAAATTCTTAAAATGGAAAAAAAAAAGAAATTGTAATATTCTCTATAGGAAGCTTTAACTTGTATATAACTCTTTCTCTAATTATTCATTTTTAATTTTTTCCTAGCCATTCCACCCAATGGTGAATCTGGATTGTTCTCGGGATTTTCGGCCATTTCTTTGTGCACTCTATGCTCCTATTTGTATGGAATATGGACGTGTCACACTTCCCTGTCGTAGGCTGTGTCAGCGGGCTTACAGTGAGTGTTCGGAGCTCATGGAGATGTTTGGTGTTCCTTGGCCTGAAGATATGGAATGCAGTAGGTGCGAAAATCATAGATTTTCATGGATCATTACTTAGTGCTACAGTATGTTTAAAATTACTTGTCTTCTAGTTCATCTGTTTTTAAAAACTTTTTTGAAGTATATATTAGTCTTAATTTTGAGCAGCAGTTTCATGGCCTCAGAATTGTTCATTTCTTTAGGAACTTCAAATCACTAAATGAAAAGATAGAAAAGGAAAAAAATATTTCAATGAAGAAATTTTTAAAAGAATTAAGAAAAAACAATCAAGACATAAAGTTGATTTTTCTTCCCTCAAAAATTTCTGGTTATACAAGTAATGCTATTAGTAATGCAATTAGAAAATATAGAGAAGAAAATAATCATTCATTATGTCACCATTAAATGTCTTTGGTGATTTAGTGGAAATTAAATATCTGTATGATTTAAATGTGTTAATGACTAAAGTAGTTCTGTCAACTCTTTTTTTGTCATGAATTAACAAACCAGAATTAGGAAATGTCAGATACTGTTCAGATCACTTCCAAAATATAGATTATTAGCATTTCCTAAAGGTTTGATGATGTTTACTAGACAGTCTTGTAGATTTATATGAGAGAATGTTATTGTTAGTAATAATGTATTGAGTAATACTGTATTTCTTATAATTTGTACCTTTCTGTATTGTGAAATATTTCAGAAATAAGGAATAATAAGATAAATGCATATGTGCTGTTGTTGTCTAAATTCATCCAATCTTAACATTTTGTGATACTTGGTTTAGTCACTTTTTTTTTTTTAAAGAAATAATACAGGTAGAGTTGAAAGTTCCTTCCTTGGTACACATCTTGATTTCATTCCTTTCTTTCCTTCCCACAGATGAGGTAATAATTATGTTGACTATGTTGTTAATCATTTCTATATTTGTTTTTATACTCTTACTACATATATGCATATCTATAAACAACATTAACATTTTTAAAATGTACCTGTATATCTGTAGGTTTGGTTCATTCCTTTTAATTGCTATGTAATATACTACTATATTAATATTCCATAGTTATTTAGCCATTTCCTATAGATAATCATTTAAGTTATTTCTGGGTGTTTGTTGTTATCAGTAGTGCTGCAATGAACATTCTTCTCTCCTTCATGTTAAAATTAATTCTGTCATCTAAAAGTAGCCTGTGGAGGTGGGTAAAAAGCAGGTGTTGTTGCTCTCATTTGGCATTTGGAAAAACTTCAGAAATAAAACATATCAGTTTCTTATAGTCAGTTCACTGACATTTTGCTTTCTCATATTTATCTACTTTATTTCCTACCTATTTAACCTGTTTTCTTATGTAGTCCCATGTAACCATTCATCTACTTCCTTCCCAAACATATGGTAGCGTTTACAGTCCCTCTTTTAGAAGTCTGTTAATTTCTTGGTATTTATAACAACAGTTATGAATTGCTTGGGCAGGAACTCTATTTTACGTTTCTTGTAGCTAACTCCCATTGTTTAGTGATCTTTTATATTAATAATTTATATACAAGTATATAAATTTCATTATCATCTTTACTTCTTTATTTTGATGGGATTAAATCTGTTTTATGTCCTCACTATTGCCTGGCATTGACTAACTGTGAAATCTTAAATTCTGGCAAACTGGTCTTTCATTCTTCCTCATCTCCTATTCTTGTTTCTACTGCTCTTGAACTTCCTGGACACTCCCAGACTTTGGGTTTTGTTTTGTTTTGTTTTGTTTTGTTTTGTTTCCCCTCTCCTAATATCCCTCTTCATAATCTCATTTATTTCCTTAACCTTTGTGGTCTGTCACTTGAGATGACACTCTTGTTAGCAATTTCAACGTTGAAACGATCTTGAAGCAGTTCCTTCTGCTGAACTCGTTCAGATTTCCAACTGGATTGATTCAACCCATTTCTATATGCTATATGTTTAATGATGCCAACCATAGCAGTTCTGTTTGCTGTTTGTCTTTGGCAAATTTCCAGTTTGGTCAACAGAATAATTTCTGTTTATTCCTCTCAGCACCTCTGTCAAATCTGTATCACTCACTTCGAATGCATATTTCACCTTTATTCTGTATTTCATCCTAATTTCCCTCAACCTCAGCTTGCCCTCTTTTCATGAAAATCGTTTAAGCTATTATATGTAAACTATTCTGGTCTGCTGTTTCTCAGACCAATTATTCTTTATTTCTTTTTTTGGATCCTCTTCCTTTTTTTTTTTTACCCCTTGAGTATTGGCGCTTTCCCGAGTTCTGTTCCTATTCTGTTTGATTCTACGTGCTTTTCCAGGATGATCTCATCTCACTCATTTTAACTCTTACTCATCTGCTGCTGACTCCTACACCTACATCTATAGCTTTGACATCTTGTTGAGTTCCAAATCTGCATATCTAGCAGCCATTGGAAATCCTAGCCTACATTTGTCTCAAATACCTCAATTTCAACATGTCTAAAATTTCTCATTTTTTAAAAATTCTCATTTTTTAATTCTCTATAAGTCATCTTCTGTTCCTCCTTCAATGACCTTAGCTCCCATATCTCATCAATTATAAACTGTATTGCTTTTATCTAACCAATTTTATATATGTCTCATTCCCACTGCCTTATCTGGTTTTATTTTATTTCTTTTTAAGATTTTGTTTTATTTTTAAATAATCTCTACAACCAACATGGGGTTCGAACTTAGAACCTGGAGATCAAGAGTCACGTGTTCTACCAACTTAGCCAGCCAGGTGCCCCTGATATTATTTTGAATCAACTAATATCTCTGCTCCCATGTCTTCCACACTGTTTCTAGTCATCTTTCTAATTACCTGGGTTAGGTCTGTATGAATATGTTTATTCAACAGTCATTAACTCAACAGATATTAGTTGGATGTGTCCTGTGTGGTAGGCACTTGTCTAGATGCTGAAGATAAGTAGTGAACAAAATATAGTCTTGGTTCTTACGGAACTAAAATTCTAGTAGTGGTGGTAGTGGTGGGAGATAACAAATAGGTAATGTCAGATGGTAATGAATGCTAATAAGAAAAAGAATAGGGCTGGGTGATAATGATAAAATATGGGGAAGCAGAAGGACTCATTTCTATGGAGATATTGGAGAAGGCCTTTTGATAAAGAGGCATTAGAATAAGGACCTGAACGAAATGAGTGAACAAATAATCCAGATATCTAGGGAAGAATAACCTAGGCATAGGAAATAGCAGAGCACCTGCTCTGAAATGGAAGCATGCTTGGATTAGTCAAAGAACAAGGGAACCAGAGAATCTGGAGCCAAGTAAGTTAGGGAAAATGAAGGATATCGGATCAGAAAAATACTGGCCATGGGGTCTTTGTAGCTCTGATATGGACTTTGGATTTGACTCTTGGCGAGGTGGGACACCTTTAGAGGACTTTGAGCAGAAGAGACATAATCATGAGCACAGGAGTGGCATGTCTATAAGGGATCACTGACTGTGTATGGAAATGGAGATCAATTGGAAGACACTCCTGAATTCCAGGGAAGAGGTATTAATGGCTCAAACTGCACAGAGGCAGTGGAGGAAATGAGAAGATACATCATAAGGTACAGTGATAGAAATTTCTGGTAGATTGTGAGGTATGTATTAGTGAAAAAGGATTTCAAGGATGACCCCAAGGTTTTTGGCCTGAGCAGTTAGAAAAATGGAATTACCACTTACGGAAATGGGGAAACTTAAGGAGTAGAAATCAAGAGTTTGGATTTTGGAAAGGTTATAGAGTGAACTATATATATATATATATATATATATTGAGTGGCGGTTGGATATACAAATACAGCCATAAAAACATAAAGTATAACTTGGCATGGTTTTAAATTTTATATCACTGTTCTCTCTCTCTCTCTCTTCTGCAACATGCTTATCTCTCCAACCTGATCTTCTGTCACAAGTCATGCACACTTCATGCTCCAGCAATATTAAACTACCCTATTCAAATCTCTTTGCCACTGCTTGCATTTCTTGCTAGGATACTGATTGGCATACTACCAGAACTGTCAAATACTGAGTCAAAATCTTGTATTGAGGGTCTTATTTTATGAAGTCTTTCATAATCTCGCCCTTGAGAAGAATTAATACTGTGTAGTACTTTTACACGTTATATAGAGTTTGTTTGCTTCATATATCCCACTGCTGAATTTTATATTTATAAGTTTGTATCTCCTTTTAGACTGCAGGTTAGAAAGCCTGTTTTTTTTGTCTTTTTATGTTTAATCCCTGACATATTTCAGGGTATAAGCAAATGCTTAAATAAAATGAGTTTCTCTCATTTGGATTTATAATTCCAAGTCCAGTGAAGAAAATGGATTATATTACAAAATAAAAAATCAGCTACAGCATAAATTTATGCATGTTTTTGTCAAACTTAATATCAACCATGTTTCTTGGAAACTATTTGATGTATATAAGCTATTAAATATCTAGTTAGTAGGAGTCTGAAGGCATAGAAACTGATACAGGCAAGAAAATTGAAGACGCAGGAAGTTCATGAGAATGGTATCCTTACTCGTGCCTGCACCACAAACCTGTTTTATTTGTCCTGCAGCCATGATACTTTCTCAAGTCTGCACATCTTGTCCCTTTGGAAACTTGCTAAAATGCAAATTTCTGAGCCCTAACACAGGTATAATATAATATGACTTGTGGTGGTGGGAACCAAGAATTAATTAATTAATTAATTTTTAAAGATTTTATTTATTTATTAGAGCAAGAGAGAGCACAAGCAGTGGCAGAGGAAGAGGGAGAAGCAGGTTCCCTGCTGAGTGGGACCCTGGGATCATGACCTGAGTCTAAGGTAGATGCTTAACTGACTGAGCCACCCAGGTGCCCCAAGAATTTTTATTTTTATTTATGTTTAAAAATATTTATTTATTTGAGTGAGTGGGAGAGAGGGAGAGCACCAGTCATGGGAGGAGCAGAGGAAGAGGGGGAAACAGACTCCCTGTTGAGCAGGGACCCCTATTTGGGGCTTGATCCCAGGACTCCTAGATCATGACCTGAGCTGAAGGCAGGAACTTAACTGACTGAGTCACCCAGGTGTCCCTGAACTTTTATTTTTAAAACAATATTAAGTTTTTCTTATGTAACCAAAGTTTGAAAATAACTGAGTTAGAGAATGTAGTGGATTGGAGAGAAATTAGGGGTTGTAAGAAAGAAGTAGTTGATATTAGAGACCTTAGTAGGACTGTAATCAACCAATATGCTAAGCAGGGAACAAATATAAAATGGGAAGAAAAGATCTAAAAACTAAACCACTTACAACGATTTTTAAGGCTAATGTAATTCAAAACACCTTAGGCTTTGCATTTACAAAAGATTTTTTAACATTTCTGCTTAAGGAAGTTCCATTGAATCTAGGGTAACTACTTAAAGATTTGGAAAAAGCTATTATTTTGTTAGAGCTATGTATTCATTTCTTTTATAATAATGTATGTTTATATTTTGAAATCTTAAAGCGTGTGTCTTAAATACTCTATACGGTGTTACTTATCGATGACTATCTTAAATTATTTTAATTAAAAGAATACTCTTTGGGGCACTTGGCTGGCTCAGTCGGAAGAGCATGCAACTCTTGTTGCCAGGGGTTGTGAGTTCAATCCCTGTGTTGGGGGTAGAAATTATTAAAAAAATAATAATAAACTTAAAAAAAAAGTACTGTTTTTGAAGCCAAAACAAAATTAAGTATAAAACCATATCATTTTTTGATCAGCAATGGACAGTCTAATTAAATGGCCCATAAACAAGAATCAACATTTACTTTATTCCTACTTTAATATAATCATACTCCAAGGATATTAGAATGAATACGGTCATGAGTGCTAAATTTGGAAATCCAAATTGTTAGGTACCAGTAGATTTCCCAATAAGTGAAAATGGTTCTTATCTTGTATTTTTTTAGGTTCCCAGATTGTGATGAGCCATATCCTCGACTTGTGGATCTGAATTTAGCTGGTGATCCTACTGAAGGAGCTCCAGTGGCAGTGCAGAGGGACTATGGTTTTTGGTGTCCTCGAGAGTTGAAAATTGATCCTGATCTTGGTTATTCTTTTTTACACGTGCGTGATTGTTCACCTCCTTGTCCAAACATGTACTTTAGGAGAGAAGAACTTTCATTTGCTCGATACTTCATAGGCTTGATTTCAATCATTTGCCTCTCTGCCACTTTGTTTACTTTTTTAACTTTTTTGATTGATGTCACAAGATTTCGTTATCCTGAAAGACCTATTATATTTTATGCAGTCTGCTACATGATGGTATCGTTAATTTTCTTCATTGGGTTTTTGCTTGAGGACCGAGTAGCCTGCAATCCATCTAGCCCTGCACAGTATAAGGCTTCCACAGTGACACAAGGATCTCATAATAAAGCCTGTACCATGCTTTTTATGGTACTCTATTTTTTTACTATGGCTGGCAGTGTTTGGTGGGTAATTCTTACCATCACATGGTTCTTGGCAGCTGTGCCAAAGTGGGGTAGTGAAGCTATTGAGAAGAAAGCATTGCTATTTCACGCCAGTGCATGGGGCATCCCTGGAACTCTAACTATCATCCTTTTAGCGATGAATAAAATTGAAGGTGACAATATCAGTGGCGTGTGTTTTGTTGGCCTCTACGATGTTGATGCATTGAGATATTTTGTTCTTGCTCCCCTCTGCCTGTATGTGGTAGTTGGAGTTTCTCTCCTCTTAGCTGGCATTATATCCCTAAACAGAGTTCGAATTGAAATTCCATTAGAAAAGGAGAACCAAGATAAGTTGGTGAAGTTTATGATCCGGATTGGTGTTTTCAGCATTCTTTATCTTGTACCACTCTTGGTTGTAATTGGATGCTACTTTTATGAGCAAGCTTACCGTGGCATTTGGGAAACAACATGGATACAAGAACGCTGCAGAGAATATCACATTCCATGTCCATATCAGGTAAGGGAAACCTTGTTCTAAATTTCAGAATGTGTAATAGTGAAAAGAAGGCATATTACTCTGAAGATCTAATCTTAGCTAGTTTTTTTTTAAATACTGTTTATGAACCTGTACATTAAAATTTTAGATAATGAACAAATATATTGTAGAAAGAATGTAATATACATGTTTCTATAAACCTCTTCCATTTAAAAGATGACTTTTATAAGTCTAAGCTATGGGCTTTTAAGCAGTTTACTTCTTTTGTCACAAAACAGTTTGCTTGGTGATTGTTTAGAAATGTATAGGTTTAAGCACTTTACGAATGGATAAAAAGGCACTGTCTTTTGTGAGAATTTTACTGATGGTCAGAAGAGGAATTAATTGTTTTAACAGTTTTGCAAAAGTAATAGAATGCAATTATACAACTAGTTCATCTCTTAATTGGTCTTGTGTTTTTTTTTTTGCATACTGAATATGATTTACCTTTGAATTTAAACAGGTCAGATAATCATAGTCACGGAATCATAGAATTTTAGGTCTAGAAAGAACTTTAGAGGTCTTTTATTCAAGTTTCCTTGTAATTTAGAGTTCTTAAACATCTATCTCATTTTTTTTAAGATTTTATTTATTTATTTGACAGAGAGATCACAAGTAGGCAGAGAGGCAGGTAGAGAGAGAGGAGGAAGCAGGCTCCCTGCTGAGCAGAGCGCCCGATGCGAGGCTCGATCCCAGGACCCTGAGATCACGACCCAAGCCAAAGGCAGAGGCTTAACCCATTGAGCCACCCAGGTGCCCCAACATCTATCTCATTTGAGGACTAGAAATGTTAAGTGACTTGGTTATATCCAAACTGGGATTTAGTGTTAGGAGTGAAATGTAGCAAGGAAAGTACTCCAGAAGAGTTGATGCTAAGTATTTGTCTATCTTAAAACCTTCTCTAGAACCTATGCCCCTAGTTATCATCCTCTCTTGCTTTTAAGACAAGTTTTCTTGAAAGAGCCGTCTCCATTACTATCTTCTGTTCATGTTCCAGGTTAACTGTTAGAAGTGCACCGGCCACCCTCTCATCTCCCCTGACCCTTAAGGTTTAATTTACCTTTCTTAAGGTACTTACGTATTATAGATAATTTTTGTTTGTCTCTTTCCCCTGCTAGACAGTGAACTCTTTGAAAGCAAGAACTTCTTTTTCATATTTTCATATTTTTTGAATACATATTCTGTAGGTTAGTAGATGATAACATTGAGAATGAGGCTGTATAAATGGAGAAAAGACATTTTTAAGAAATGGTAGGTGTGCCTGGGTGGCTTAGTTGGTTGGGCATCTGACTTTTGGTTTTGGCTCAGGTCATGAACTCAGGGTTGACACTGAGCTCCCTGTGGGCTCTGCGCTCAGCGGGGAGTCTACTTGAGATTTTCTCCCTTTTCCTCTTCCTCTGCCCCCGCCCCACACGTCTCCCCCACTCTTCACTCTCTCTCTCTCCCCCTAAAATATATAAATAAATAAATCTTAAAAAGAAAAGAAAAAAAATGGTAACAGTGCTTGCTACCAGGGACAAAGAGTATGTGATTAACACATAAGCAATGCTGATAAATATTTAATGACTGAGAATGCCAGTTTATTATTCTATAAATATTAGCTGTGGGCTTTTTAAAAACAACTTAGATTGAGAGACCAGAAAAAATGAATGATCGAAATTGAATTTCTTGACAGAACGACTTATTAAAAACTCTTAATATGAGTTTTCAGACCTGAAGCTAAGTAATAGAATTTTGCCTCTAATGAGAGAGAAAGAGATGATTCAGTTACATTATTGGCTTCTTTATATAGGTTATCTAAGATTCCAGATATATAGTATCTTAGGACTATTGAAGAAATAATGTTTGATTATAAAATAATGATCTAAAAAATACCAAACCTCAAATATATAAATTGATAAATTAGAGTAGTTGGGATGCCACTATTTTCAGGACATACCTAGAATTCTTTTTTTTTTTTTTTCACTCCTAGAATTCTTTCAGCATCTTTAGAACTAGTGTGAGCTGCACAGAAATTTGTGTGTGTGTTTATGCACTTTTTTTTTGTGGTCATGGGCTAAAATGTGTTTTTCATTTTCAACATACTGAAATAACACTGGAAATGAATTATTTATGAAATACTGAAAAGAATAGAGAATGACATTATAACAATAACATGGTTATTAAGCTGTAAACTCTGGAGCACAAATCCTGGCTTTAGATCTTATTTTCACTATTTACTAGCTTTATAATCTTAGGCCAGCTTCAGCTCTCTCCGCTTTAGTTCCTCATCTGTAAAATGAGTAATACAATCTAATAGTAATAAAATAATAATGGTATTAGAAACAAGCAGAATCTACTTCCTTGGGTTGTTCTTAGGAGTATATATGCAAGTGTTTAGAAGAGTGCCTACTACATAATAAGTGCTTAGATGTTAGCTCTCATTCATTTTCTTCATTTATTATTGTTGCTGCTGTTATTTACATACATATATATAAATATATGATTTTAAAAACCATCCAGTACCAAGCTTTACCAAATGCCATATTTGCTTCAGACTTTGATTTATTTTAAATTTTTAAGTAAATCCTACACTCATCATGGGGCTTGAACTCACTACCCTGAGATCAAGAATTTCACACTCTGATGACTTAGCCAGCCAGGTACCCCTTGCTTCAGGCTTTTATTTTTTTTTTTTTAAGATTTTATTTTTATTTAGTATATATAGAGACATCACAAGTAGGCAGAGAGAGGAGGAAACAGGCTCCCTGCTGAGCAGAGAGAGCCCAATGCGGGACTTGATCCCAGGACCCTGAGATCATGACCTGAGCTGAAGGCAGAGGCTTAACCCACTGAGCCACCCAGGCGCTCCTGCTTCAGACTTTTAAAAGAAGTCTTTATAGATTTGGCTGAACTCCCTATGTCCCCTTCCCTGGTCCTGTTCCTTTTACTCCTTACCCAGAGGTAACCATCATCCTGAATTTGGAGTATACCATTCCCATGAAAGTCTATACAACTACCAACATGTGTGTAGCTGCGGATAAACTTTTACAAAAATAATGTGATACAGTGATACCATACTATACCTGTTTCTGTAACTTGATTTTTTAACTTAACATTCAGTTTTTGAGATGTATTTATATTAATGCTGTAGCTCTAATTCATTTTTATTTATTTTTAAGATTTTATTTGGGGGAGAGAGAGAGAGAGCACAAGCGGGGTTGGGGCAGAGGGAGAAGTAGACTTCATGCTGAACAGGAAGCCCCACCTGGGCATGACCTGAGCCAAAGGCAGACAGTTAACCGACTGAGCCACCTAGGTGCCCCTTAGTTCATTTTTTAAAATGTGTTTCCTTTTAAGGAAGTTTATATTATAAAATGTTTCAAATATGTAGAAGTATAGTAAATAACATAGCAAACACCTGTGCACTCATATCCAAAATGCCTTGAAATCTTAACATTATATCCTATCTGGCTGGCTGGCTGGCTAGCTAGCTATCATTAAAGACACAGTTGATGCCTGCCTGTGTTTCCTTAGATATTCCCATTCTTTTTCCTGTCCCTCCCCAGAGGTAACCCTTCTCATAAAGATTGTGTTTATCATTCTTCCCAATATTTTTATATTGTGGCTAGATATTTACAGATCTATAAAACTTGCTGTTTGCAAGTTTTAAAAATCCACTAAGTGAAATCATGCTATAGCTTGCTTTTTTCCCCACTCGGTTTTATCTGTGTACTACTAATGCATTCATTTTAACTGCTTTAGTCTAATATATAAATATACTGCAGTCTATTCACTCATTCTTTTATGGACATGTAGTTTTCTAGTTTTTTTGCTGTTCTAAACCATTTTGCAGTGAACATTCTTGTAATTTCTATCTTCCTTGCACATGTCCAAGAATTTCCATGAGGTATATACCAGAAAGTAAAATTGTTGCGTTGTAAGATACAGACATCATCAAACCAGATGGTTATTTTAATTTACACTTACAGTTTAGTATGAATTTCCCATTTTCCCCATCATGGTGTTCTCATGCTTTTTAGTTTTTGCTAGCTTTTAAAACAGTATCTCAATCTCATGGTAACTTTATCCCCCTTATAAGGTTGAACATGTTTTCCTAGGTTTATTGGCCATTTGGGGTTTCTCTTCTCTGATTTTGCTCTTTTGCTGCTTTGTCCATTGCTTTGTTCAATTATTTGCTTTATTTTATTTTTTTAAGTTTTATTTTTTATGTGAAGAAAGTGAGTGTGTCCACATGAGTAGGGGGAGAGGCAGAGGAAGATAGAGAATCTGAAGCAGATTCTGTGCTGTGTGAGGAGCCTGATGTGGGACTCCATCCCAGGACCCTGAGGTCATGACCCAAGGCAAAATCAAGAGTCAGACTCAACCAGCAGCTACCCAAGTGCCTCTAGCAATTTTTAAAATTTGATTTTTTGACTCCTATCTCTAATCCCTTGAAATGTATTTTTTCTACATTATGAAGAACATAATTTTATTTTTCATATGAATAAGCACTGTGCTTTCTGCACCATTTATTAAATAGCCCATCTAAATTGTAATGCAGCCTCTGTCATATTCCAGTTCCATTTTTAGTCTCTCTCTTTTGTTCCGTTGGTCTATTTCTTTTTTTTTTTTTTTTAAGATTTTATTTATTTATTTGACTCGGGGAGAGATCAGATCACAAGTAGGCAGAGAGAGAGAGGAGGAAGTAGGCTCCCTGCTGAGCAGAGAGCCCGATGCTGGCCTTGATCCCAGGACACTGAGATCATGACCTGAGCCGAAGGCAGAGGCTTTAACCCACTGAGCCACCCAGGTGCCCAGCCATTGGTCTATTTCTATAATTTTGTGTTAATCCACGTTTCCCCTACCTTGCTCTTCAAAATTATGTTAACCATTCTTGCCACTTTTGTGTATGAATTTTAGAATCAGTTTATCCATGAAAAACACTTGGCATTTTGATTAAAATTATTTTTTATTTTAAGTGAACTTGGGGGTAATTGCCATCATTATAATAGTGAGTTTTAATATTTTTTTGTTTATTTATGTATTCATTTATTTGTTCCCAGTACCTTACAGGTTTTCCTGGTACCTCATAGTTTTTGTTGCAATTGTGAATGGGATCTTTTCTCTATTACGTTTTTATATTGATTATTGCTGGTGTACAAGAATGCCATTAATTGAATTTGTGCATTGATCTTACATTGAGCATCCCTGCTATTTATTAATTATGTAAATTCTTTTAGATATTCTTTGTAGAACTACTGTTGTCTGCAAATAAGGACAGATTTGTTTTTCTGTTGCTTTCCGGTTCTTATGTTTTAAGATTTTTGCTTCTATACTCATAAGAAAAATAGATTGAGATGAGTTTTTCTTTTCTTGTATTGACCTTGTCCAGTTTGGGTATCAGGGTTATAACAGCTTCATAAAGTGAGTTGTTGTTGTTGTTTTATTCTTAATTTTTACAGGAAGTAGAGGCTATTTGCTCTTTGAAAGGGTTGATATAGCCTCTTCTTAAAAACTCTGTCCTAGGATCTTTAAAGTAAGGAGAGAGAAGTTGTGGAAGACACTAGGTTTTTTAAACTATTATTTCAACTTCTTAAATAGTAATAGTTTTATTTGGGTGTTTTATTTCTTATAAAGGCATTTTGTTAATTTTATTTTTTAGAAGATTTTATCTAACTTTTCAAATACATTAGTATCAAGTTATTCATATTTTTTGTTTTGTAAATTTTTACCATTTTTTTGTTTCTAATATATGTTCTCTTTATTCCAACTTGATCAGTCTTACTGGAGGATTTTTTTAAATTCAGTTATTTCTGTTCTTATTTTCTTACTAGTGCTTCTTTTAAAATTACTTTGTTTTTCTAAATTCTTGAAAGGTTAACTCATTTTCAGTATTTCTAAATTTTTAAAGTGCATTTAATAGTCATTTTAAGTTTAACCAAAAAACTATTATTAACCATGTTGGTTGTTCATTAATTTTGTTTCCCATACTTGTCTTCAAGCATCTTTGTGATTTATTTATTTACTTATTTTTTGGAGAACCTTTTATTAGTTCAAGTTAGGGAATCTCGTTTTTTGTTTTTTTTTTTCTTCCCATTAAAGTTTTTCTAATCATGATGAAAGAACTCTTTTTCACACTAACACCTCATGGATTAATAATACTCATATACAGACTTTTTAAAAAAATTTCCTACAGTATGTATTTTTCCCCCAGAGTTAGTATTAACCTTTTTCTTTAGCACAGCAATTCAGAGGCTGTTCTGGAAGATAGTGCAGATATAATTAAAGGTTTATTGTGTGTGTTATCCCATTAATTCCTCTGTGACTCCTGCTTTTCAGTCTTGCTCTTAAGTAATAGATGGTGAATTAAATCTGGCTTGTTTAAAGCTCAGTTGGTCAAGTGTCTGCCTTTGGCTCAGGTCATGGTCCCATATCAAGCCCCATGTTGGGCTCCCTGCTCAGCAGAAAGCCTATTTCTCCTTCTCCCTCTGCCACTCTCCCCTTCTTGTGCTTTCTCTCACTTGCTTTCTTGCTCTTTCTTTCTCAGTTAAATACAAATAAAATCTTTAAATCTAGCTTGTTAAAAAAAAAAAGAAAGAAAATGCTCTAGGGGCACCTGGGTGGTTCAGTCAGTTGAGTGTCCTCTGACTCTTGAGTTGACTGACTTTCAGGTCATGATCTCGGGGTTGGGGATGGAGTCCTGCACTGGACTCCACACTAGATGTGGAGTCTGCTTAAGATTCTCTTTCTCTGTCTCACTCTGCCCCCCCCCCAAAAAAAGGAAGAAGAAGAAAGTGCTATAAACATGAACTCTTAATTGTATAAACTTCATTGTGACTAAAATCTATTATTCTGCTTGATATTTGCAACATCTTACGAAATAGATAGTATGGCTTCATTTCTGCCACTTTAATGGGAGGAAGTTGAAGCAGTAAGAAATCATATGGCTTACACAGAGTCACATTAACAAAGTATATCAGGGGTCAGTAATCTATAGCCCACTGACAAACGATAGGGCCAGCCACCTAGGTTGGGTTTTTTTTCTTTTTTAATTGTGGTAAAATATCCCATTAAATGATAACATAAGATTTGCCATTTTAACCATTTTCAAGGGTATCATTCTTTAGCATTAAGTACATTCACATTGTTGTGCAGCCATTGCTATCTCCAGAATCTTTTTTATCTTCTTCAACTAAACTCTGTACCCATCAATCAATAACTCCCATTCTTCTCTGCCGCCCAGCCTCTGGCAACCATCATTCTACTTTATGGCTCTATGAATTTGTCTAGTCTATGTACTTCATATAAGTGAATCATTATAATATTTGTCCTACTTTATGATTTTTTAATATTCAAATATTAAAATTTTTGTATTCATTTTAATTCAGAATTTTACTTTAGAGGGATCTTCTACAGACTTGTGATACTAACTTTCTATTTGAAGTCATATCCACACATAATTGAACAAGATTTGCTATCACTGAGAATACCTAAAAGAATACCTCAGAGGCTGATAATAATTCCTAATGAGAAGTCTTTTAAGTGTATAAAGCAATGATGTTATCCTTAGAGTAGCCTCCTCAGGTGACTTAAAGAGCATAATATTTGCATATGTTTGCTTTAAAATCGGTAAGGCTACTTAATAGTCATTTCACATATTACTGAAGTTTTCAAATATTTTAAAAATGGGTTTGTGAAGTAGTTGATCACATTGTTTCAGAGTACTAATTGGATTTAATGCAAATTGCATGTATTTAATTAACTTGAAGAAAAATGGCTGATGTAGTCTTCTAAAATATTTAAAATACTTTATACCAACTGTTTATTTAGCAAGTATGCTTTTAAAAAATGTATTAAGTAACACTTGAGAAAGTAATATTTAATGCCTGAATCCAGAATTTATTATGAAATATAGCCTGAGTTGTCAGAATAATGCATATTTTACAGCTTATAATCAGCAGAGTTTATTTCTAGAATGTTTCCATCTTATGTATTATTTAAAGAACACAGTAGTTTTCCAGATACTTGGAGAGTTTTTTTTTCTTTAAAAAAAATTCCCTTTATTTATTTAGTGCCTACTAAGAGACTTAAAGCATTTTATAGAAGAGTTTAAGTCTCAAAGATTGTTAATATTTCTGGAAAACTATTTGACTATAACATATTGGTTTAAAAATGGGCTTAAAGTCATTGGCTGGGTTTATGTCCTGCCTCTAATTGTCTGAACCTCAATTACTTAGTGAAACACAAGAAATAATAGGTTAAATATAGTATATCTACCTATGGGTGGCTATGAAGATTAAATGCGATAATAAATTTAAACTTTGTACTAGAGTGCCTTGCACGAAGAAAATTTTCAATATTCTGTTGTTACAAGTACATAATTATTGAGGTTTGAAGGAGGATTATTCCTATCCTTCACTTTTTTCTTCTAAACATTGATTTTCAAAAGAAAACGTTTCCTTTTCTAAAGTGCTTCTTCATTTTTTTCATCTCTTCCATCCATCTAATTCAGTGCTCTATGTCCCAAGTAATTTCTATTCTAGAACCTGTTTCAGTAATAGAAATATGTTACCATAATATAAGCAGCTTAGCTGAGACTGTCACATTCACATTAGAGCCATTTGTAGAATTCTGAGAAAAAACATTTTTATAGAAAACAAAAAATATTATTTATATTCTTTCAGTCACACAAGAGAACCCATCTGTTATTTATCTAGTCTTGATCCAGAAAAATACAAAAATAGCAGAATAATGTCAAATCTAACTTGGTATGATTTTAGCTTCAGTTTCTGATAAGAGTGCTTCCCTTACCATGCAATTCCAAAAGGGATCAGCAATGTGTATGAAAGGACCATGGGAGAAATGGGTATGTTTTACACTTCCCACATTAACAACAGTGAGTAGTTCTGTGTAAATATATAGTACTACTAATCTTTTTTTTTCCTGCCCCTGATTTTTAAAGTGGTAAATATGTTGCCTGTGACTTCCTAGCACCAAATTAATTTTTCCTCAAATTTGTTCAGTGTCTGTAATACAGGAAAAGAGTGAGAATTTCCTGAAAAAAATATTCTGAATCAGGGGTGCCTCAATGGCGCAGTAGGTTAAGCATCCAACTCTTACTTTCAGCTCAGGTCATGATTTCAGGGCTGTGAGATCAAGCCCTGCGTCAGGCTCCATGCTCATCCGTGGGGTCTGCTTAAGACTCTTTCTTCCTCTCCTTTTGTCCCTCCCCCCAAGATAAATAAATCTTTAAAAAATATATATATTCTAAATCTCATAGGAAAATATAAAATATTATATAAATAGAACATTAAAGAATATTAATACTATTATGTACAGGTTGTAAACTGCTGTCACATGGCACTTCTGGAAAAATATATTAAAACCTACAAGTTGCTATTATTCTGGCTTCTTGTTACATAGAATAGCCTAACCCATGAGTTCAGTATAAGTCTTATTTGCAGATATATCTGGTACCTTTTTAGGAAAAATTCAATATACTTACCACAGTCTAAAGCAGGGCATAGCAAACTTTCTATAAAAGTTAAAATAGTAAACATTTTAGGCTTTGCTAGCTATATATATTATATGTATGTGTGTGTATATATATATATATATATTTTAAACTAAGCTCTGCTGGCGTAATACAAAAGCAGCCATAGATAGTATATAAACAGATAAAATTCCAGTAAAACTTTATTTAAAAAAAATGGAATTGTGGCAAATTTGGTCTGCAGGCTATAGTTTTCCAACCCCTGACCTACAGCAAGCATTATTCTATATCACCTTTGATAACTTTTATAACAGCAAATGCGTTTTTCTGTCCCATGTAAATTGTCACGGTTTCATTTTCATTACTGCTTTTGAGAATAATTATTTTACTAAACTGCAAAATAGCATTAAAAATATTCAATACAGGGGCACCTGACTGGCTCAGTTGGTAGAACATGTAACTTTTTTTTTTTTAAGATTTTATTTATTTGACAGAGAAAGGAAGATTACAGGCAGGCGGAGAGGCAGGCAGAGGGAGAGGGAAGAGCAGGGAGTTGAGGAGGGAGCCTGACTCAGGGCTCGATCCCAGGACCCTGAGATCATGACCTGAGTGAGCCAAAGTCAGACGTTCAACCGACTGAGCCACCCAGGCACCCTGAGCTTTGACTCTTGATCTCAGGGTCTTGAGTTTGAGCCCCATGTTGAGTATATTACAAAAAAAAAAAAAAAAAAATCAGTATAATCTAGTTCTATTTTACCTCTGTAATAAATACAAATAAATTCTAGTATGTCACTATAATAAAGACATGCCAATAAATCTTATTTCCAGTGGTCTTTGAAGGCATCACCATACCAATTTAGGGAAATAATGTCCGTAGTTTGTGGGAATAGTAAAATAAAAGCAATATAATAATAATAATAGAAGTTTCTAGTTATTAAGTATACTGTGCACCAGGTCCTGTATTCAGCAAATTTATACACATATCTCAGTTAATCCTCAAAATAGCCCAGTAAATTAGATTGTACTCAGTTTTACAAATGCAGAAATTGAGTCTCATGTAATTGTACAACTTATCCAAATTCATACAGTGTTAGAACTGGGATGTGAATTGTCTAATTCCAAAGCCCACAGTTTTACATCACTTTTCACCTCTTCTTATTAAAAATACCAAAAACAAAGATTAAAAAAAACACTTAATGAGTATTTGGGAGATATTCTAGTTCTGACTGTATCCCTGATTAACTTTGTATCTTTAGACCACTGAATTTGTAATTTCTTCATCTCTAAAGTTAGTGGATCAGATTGAATAAGCTCTAATGTTCTTATCAGTCTAGTATTAAATGAGTCTAGAAATTTTTCTCACATAAGCCATAGTTTCTTTTTTCCCTTCCTATATAAAACTCATTCATTAATGCAACAACCATTTATTACATATATCTAACATTTGGGCATATTGATAGTTGCTGAGGAAGCAACAGTGCTAAAATATAGCTTCTACCCTGAAGGAATTCATTAGCTCAGTAGGAGAAAATCAGTATGGAAATCCGATAATTCTGTGACTAAAGTGAGTTCTTACTCTTTTATTTCTTTAAAAAAAATGTGCAGGGGGCACCTGGGTGGCTCAGTGGGTTAAAGCCTCTGCCTTCAGCTCAGGTCATGATCTCAGGGTCCTGGGATCGAGCCCCGTGTCGGGCTCTCTGCTTGGCAGGGAGCCTGCTTCCTCCTCTCTCTCTGCCTGCCTCTCTACCTACTTGTGATCTCTCTCTCTGTGTCAGATAAATAAATACAATCTTTTTTAAAAAATAAATTAAAAATTAAAAGTGGAGAAATCTAGTGAAAACATCTTAAATATGATAATGGATTATTTTATAGCTAAAAATACAAGTTCTTTATTAAGTATACAAAGGTTAATTTAGAAGAGTACATTTATTTTTCCAGCATGTCCAATGGAAATTTTTCATAGCCAAATTAAAATATGTCTCTTTATTAGTTGAGTAGGGAAATGCTTCCTGATGTCCTAAAGTTTAAAAGTGACCAGATAATCACTTTAACAGTTTCTTAGATAAATGTTTTATCCTCTTAACCCTCAAATAAAATATAGCACTTCAATCTCAAAGGGCAACTGTGGAAAAAATTAAGATGAGTGATGTCTTAAATTTACCCCCAAATACAAGCTCTGTGCATGCAAATACATGTTCTTGTGTGAACATTACGGTATATTTTGCATAGCTGATAGAAAAAGAATGTTGGCTATAATTCGAAAGCCCAGATTTTTGACTAGCTGCTTACAGTGGTGTTTTTTTGCAAAGGGATGTGTGTGTGTCCATTTATCTATCGAGAGGATTTCCTCTTGCCCTTTTTTAAAAAATATTTTATTTATTTATTTGACAGAGAGAGATCACAAGTAGGCTGAGAGGCAGGCAGAGGGAGAGAGGAGGAAGCAGGCTCCTTGTTGAATAGGGAGCCCAATGCGGGCCTCGATCCCAGGACCCTGAGATCATGACCTGAGCTGAAGGCAGAGGCTTTAACCCACTGAGCCACCCAGGCACCCTCCTCTTGCCCTTTTTAACAAGAGAAAGGCCAAAGGAACTGCCTTATAAATTTTGTCCAAGGTTGCCTTCTGGTCTTCCGAGGTTTACCTCTTGTACCGTAATTGGAGAAAGTGAGTGAAGATCTGAAAATATTAACTCTTCTACTTAAGGCCTAAAGCTGAGCCTTCATAAACTACCTTCTCTATGCTTACTTTCTTCCAGAACCCTTCCTAATTCTAATAGCCCTTCCAATGGAAGGGATGCATCAGCAAGGGAAAAAAGAGAAAGAGAATTATTAGAGTTTTCACCCAAATCCTTTTCAGTTATTTTCCTTCTATAAAATGCTTATCTGTTGGTACAGTGGCTTATTTGTCCTCTCTGAGGATTCCATTTTGTTCCTGGCCCATATCAAACATCTTTCTGTAGAAGTGGAACCAGAAGGTGAGACTTGAGCTCCTTCAAAGATTAAAAAATGCCATGTACAGATACTAATTATGCTCAAAACAACTGACTTTTCAGATTAGCTGGCTTGCTAGGTTGGAGGATATTTCCCAAGCCTACTATAAAATAAACTGATGACCTGTGTATGTTGGATGCTTCTCCTGAAAGACTGTTTTCTGGAATACCTGCAGACTTCTCTTACCAGTAGTTATGTGTTAATGGTGTTTATTATGTCTATTCTAAATTCATTATGTTTTATCTAGAAACGTTAAGTAGTATGTGTTACTTCAGTATGGAATTGAATTAAATATTAGGTAAATCAGTGAGGAATGAATTGGAAAAGAAAGCATTATTTTCTTTTTTTAAAGATTATTTTATAGAGATACAGGGTGAGTGAGGGGAGGGGCGAGGGAGAGGAAGAGAGAATCCTTAAGCAGATTTCCCTGCTGAACCCGGTGCCCAGTGCCCATCCCAGGACCCTGAGATCATGACCTGAGCCAAAATGAAGAGTAGGACACTTAACCAACTGAGCCACCCAGGCACCCCAAGAAAGCATAACTTTCATGAAAACAAGTTGATTGCTTTGGAAAGAATTGATGAAGCCAAGTTGTTTTTTTAAAAAGATTACTATTAAAGTTAATATAGTAAGTTGAACTGTTAAAGATCTGGTTGAGGAGATTATAAAAATCTAGGATTTGCACATAGTTTGCTTTATGAGTATTTGAATGCTCTCTTCACTTTAAAGGAATAGGAAGTGGAAATCATGGATGGTGATAAGCTTGTAGCATGTAAGAAAAAACTGAAATATTAGTAGATGAGCAATTAAAAAGCCTTGACCTTACATCAGATGTTTAACTATTTTAAGTTCAAATAAATATTTTGTGTGTGTGTGATTTTTAAAAAAAATTTTTTTTAAAGATTTTATTTATTTGAGAGAGACTGAATGAGAGAGAGCATAAGCTGGAAGGGGAAGGGGCAAGAGAGGGAGAGGGAGGAGCAGACTCCCTACTGAGCAGGGAGCCCGATGTGGGACGGTATCCTAGGATCTTGGGATCATGACCTGAGCCGAAGGCAGACACTTAACCGACTGAGTCACCCACGCGCCCTGATTTTTTTTTTTTTTTAATACTAACAGCCTGCCTGATCATGTCAACTATGAAATCTTCCATTTTATGTCCTTTAGTGAATCACAAATAGTCTGTATCAGTGACTTTATGGACTATGTTAAGGTCATTGAGTTCACTAATATTTTGTAAGTTTGCTAAAGAAAGAGCTTTAAGAAGTTTGTGTTAAAGTAGAGCATTAGCAAAATTAAAAATACGCTCCATTTCCTAATGACAATAAGACTTCTGACAATATGTCTGAATCAACAAATAAAGCCTGAACCAATGAAATCTGGGAAGAATACATTATTTGAGACATCACAGATCTTACGTGACTTAGGAGAGATCTCTAAGTGGTTCCCCACTTCAAAAATAATTATGTATTGGAGTCAGCATGGTAAGGAGTTAGGTCTGGTCAAATAGGGGCTCTCCGGAGATGGGAGAGGAAGGGTTGCCTGAGTGTGATAGTTGGTGGTGGAAATTGAGACCTGGGCCAGCTGGAAAGTTAATGTTAAGAAAGGGAGTCAGGCACTCTCTTGTGAGCCTAGGTCACCAGGGTCAGATGTTGAAGTGTTTCTAAGTTAGTTACACCTCCTGGCAATCAGCAGAAGCAAATTCTCTATACAGGATCCCCACTGATTGATTAACCAAAGAGCTCACAATATAATGCTACCAAACACACGAGAAAATAAGCCCCTATGACTGAGAGTCATTGTATAGAACAACATCAAATTTAATACTATAGATACTGAAATTGTGAGATACTGAATAAGTATGTAATATTTATAGAAATAACAGATACAGTCACAAAGATTACCAATCTACAAGAAACTACTTGGAATAAATAAGTTTTTCTAAAAATTAGATGTCTGGAAACAAGTTTTGAAATAGAAACATTTGGATTTTTGAAATGCAAAACCAGCATTTAGACTGCTATTTGAAGAGAAATTGAATGAACTATTATATGTAGGTAAAAATAAAGTTATCCAGAATGCAACAAGAAAGACAAAGGAAATATGAAAGTGATGTTAAGAGAAATGGAGGACAAAATGAAAGGTCCTAAAAAAAGGATAATTAGAGTTCCAGGAGTGAGTTTTCCTAGAGGAGATAATAGAGAAGAGATAATATTTAGGGAGATAATGGCTGCAAATTTTCCAAAACTGCTAACATGTGAATCCACAGATCAAATAGGTACTGTATAGCCCTAGCAGGATAAATAAAAAGAAATCAACACTTCTGTGAAACTTTGGGGGAAAAAATAGAGACAAAAATCTTGAAAATAGGAAAGATCATCAAAAACAACAATAACAAAAAAGACCAACAGAATGATAGAGTCCTCAACAACTATGAAAGCTAAAAGACAGTATAATATTATCTTTTTGGAGAGAAAATAATTTTAACCAGAATTTTGCACTTTGTGAAATTTGTAAACATGGAGAAGCACTACTAGATACCCTTCAAAGAAAGACTTGCTGCTCAGTCGGAAGTAGTATGGTTAGCAGACACCCTTCAGCTGCAGAGAGTTGCCTTACCTAACTTCATGCCCTTCCTGGGATGACCTGCAACTAGTAATTGTTGGATGGACTAAGAAGACCTGGTTATTGGCCCAATATGGGACTTTTTAAGGTCAATATTTGCTCCAGGGCTCCCTACCAGTTTGTGGAGACTTGTTTGAGAATTCATGGCAGGCAGGTCACTTCTTCCTTTGCCCAGTCCTGCTTCCACCACTTTCCTTCACAGATCTCTTCCTTATAAATATCTTGTACCCCAAAACTCAGCTCTGCATCTTCTGGAGAATTCAACGTGTTCTCAAGAACAAAGATGAAATGAAGCCATTTCCATATAAACAAAAAACTAAGAATCTATGACCAAGAAACTTGTACTAAAGGCATTTCTAAAGGTTTCATTTCAAGATTCTTAAAAATGATCTCTGGAGGATAGTAGGAGATGAAAGAAAGAATGATGAGGACATAGTGTATATAAACCTAAATACTGTTTCTGTAAAATATTAACAATGCATAATTTGGGGTTTTAAAATATATACCTAAGGGATGCCTGGGTAACTCAGTTGGTTAAGCAACTGCCTTTGGCTCAGATCATGATTCTGGAGTCCTGGGACTGAGTCCGGCATCGGGCTCCCTGCTCAGTGGGGAGTCTGCTTCTCCCTCTGACCGGCTCCATCCATTAAGCGACCTACTCTTGATTTTGGCTCAGGTCATGATCTTAGGGTCGTGAGATCAGGATCACATTGTGCTCTGTACAGGGTATGGAGCCTGCTTAAGATTCTCTCTTTCGGGGCGCCTGGGTGGCTCAGTCAGTTGAGCAGCTGCCTTCGGCTCAGGTCATGATCCCAGGGTCCTGGGATCGAGCCCCGCATCAGGCTCTCTGCTCGGTGGAGAGCCTTCTTCTCCCTCTCCGTCTGCCTGCCACTCTGCCTACTTGTGCTCACTCTCTATCTCTCTGTCAAATAAATAAATAAAATCTTAAAAAAAAAAAACCTTTAAAAAAAAAAGTTTCTCTCTCTCTCTCTCCCTGTACCCCTCCCCATCCTACCCTGTGTGATCTCTCTCTCTAAAAAAAATCAATCAATGGTGATCTAGAATCCCTGATAAAATTCCCCCCTCCCTTTTTTTTTTGCTTTCTCCCCATCATAGGCCTCTTGTTCTTTAGGGTTTTGTTTTGTTTTTGTTTTTTTCTGATTATGTTTTTTAATTTAGTTTTTTTAATAGATGATGTCTTAGCATGATTTATAAAGTTAAAAATATATAGTGAAAAACATTATTTCTACTTACATTCCTCATATTCTCAATTTTTACCCCCTTTATAGTTTCTCATGTATATTTCCAGAATTTCTTTTTCCATGAGACTGTTTTGAGAAATAAAAGTCCTCAGATACTTAAAAACTCAGCACACAATAAGAAGTTACTAAATTTAATTTCCTTCTTTCCTTAACCATTTTATGACCTTAAGACCCAGAAAGCATAATTAACCATGTATTTTGCTGCTAGATGTCACAACTTGCTTTATACCTGTAAATGTAAATTAGAACCATAAAACCATATTACATGCACGTTATAGTCTTAATGAAAACTTCAAAGAGCTTCTCTAGCTTTGGCCTAAAACTAATTGAAATGGCAAGATATTTTTTAGGTGAATATGTTTAATAGAGACTCATATGCTTTCTGGGAAGTTATTCTGGAGTTTCAGAATATATTCATGAAATTAAAAACTTGGTTGTGCCTATTTTTTCCAAAATGAATTATTATATTATTGTATTACTTTAAGTATTATACAAATGTGAGATCAGGGCACCTCAGTCAGTGGAATGCACAACTCTTGACCCTGGGGTTGTGGGTTCGAGCTCCACATTGGGTGTAGAGATTACTTTTTAAAAAATCTTAAAAAAATATGTGAGATCAGTTTTTTTAAATTGATGTATAATTGACATACTAGTTTCAGGTATATAGCATAATAATTCAGTGTATATGTTGTGAAAGGATCACAATAAGTCTAGTTAACATTCATCACCATACATAATTATAAAAAATGTTTTCTTGTTATGAGAATTAAGATTTACTGTCTTAGCTTCCTAATATGTGATACCATATTATTAACTATAGTCACCCTTGCTATACATTACATCCCCATGACATTTTTATTTTGTACCTGGGAGTTTGTACCTTTTGATCTCCTTCACTCATTTCCTAACTACCAGTCTGTTCTTTGTATCTGTGAGGTTGGTTTTGTTATTGTTGTTTGGATTCCACATATAAGTGAGATCATATATTATGTGTCTTCCTCTGTTTGACTTTTTTTATTTAACATGATGCTGCCTGGTTCATCCATGCTGTCACAAGTGGCAAGGTTTTGTCCTTTTTTATGGCTGACTAATATTTGTGTGTGTGTGTACACACACCACAGTTTTCTTTATCCATTCATCCATCAGTGGACACAGGTTGTTTCTATATCTTGATATTATAAATAATGCTGCAGTGAACATGGGGTACATACATCTTTTAAATTAGTGTTTTCATATTCTTTTGAGAAATACTCAGAAGTGGAATTGTTGGGTCTTATGGTAGTTCTATTTTTAAGTTTTTGAGGAACTTCCATACTGTTTTCCATTGTGCCTGTACTTTTCATTCCCACAAGCAGTGAACAGGGTTTCCCTTTCTCCCATCCTTGCTGACACTTTCTTACCTTTTTGATAATAGTCCAACAGGTGTGAAGTGATATGGTGGTTTAGATTTTCATTTCCCCTGGTATTGGTAATGTTGAGCTTCTTTTCATGTCCCTCTTGGCCACCTGTAGGTCTTCTTTAAGAAACTGTCTATTCAAAAAAAAAAAAAAAAAAAAAAAAACNNAAAAAAAAAAAAAAAAAAAGAAACTGTCTATTCAGATCTTTTGCCTATTTTTAAATTAGATTGATTATTTTGTTCTTAAGTCATATGAGTTATGTTTTTTTAAATATTAATCCCTTATCAGCTCTATGATTTGCAAATATTTTCTCCCATTCAGTAGGTTGCCTTTTCCTTTTGTTGATGGTTTCCTTTATGGTACAGAAGCTTTTAATTTGACATACAGCTTGTTTCATTTTGCTTTTGTTAATTTTTGCTTTTGATGTCCGATCCCCAAATCCATCGTCAAGGCCAGTGTTAGGGAGTTTACTGCCTGTGTTTTCTCCTAGGAGTTAACTGCTCTCAGATCTTACATTTGGATCTTTAATCCATTTTGAGTTAATTTTTCTGTATGGTTTAAGATAGTGGTCTAGTTCATTCTTATGCATGTGATTGTCTAATTTTCCTGACACTGTTTATTGAAGACACTATCATTTCCCTGTTGTATATTCTTTAACACCTTTGTGGTAAGTTAATTGACCATGTATGCATGGGTCTATTTCTGTGCTCTCTTCATTGTTCCATTGATCTGTGTGTCTCTTTTTATGCCAAAACCATACTGTTTTGATTGCTATAGCTTTGTAACATAGTTTGAAATTAGTGAACATAATGCTTCCAGCTTTGTTCTCCTTTCTCAAGATTGCTTTGGCTATTCAGGGTATTTTGTGGTTCCAAACAAATTTTAGGATTATTTGGTCTAATTCTGTGAAAAATGCCATTGGAATTTTGATAAGGATTAAATGTCTATAGATTTCTTTGGGCAATATGGACATTTTGACAATATTGATTTTTCCAATACATGAGCACAAAATACTTTTGCATTTATTTGTGTCTTGTATTTCTTTCATTGATGTCTTATTTTCTTAATCTGTAAGTCATGAGATTGCAGAACAATTTTGACGAGTTTCAGAGAACTCATTTCTGAACATGGTGTATCCATTCCCTAAATAGTTTTTGTAAGGCTGAGGAAGTCGATTTGCTGTGGTAATGCTTGGTAAAGTCTAAACCATGTTTTCTGTTTCATTATCTTAAACTTAATAACAAACTAATTTATTTTCTTCAGTTCATATTTGGAAGAGAGAATGGAACTTTTCAGAATGATTTACCCTTTATTTTGTGGGGGGGAAGACTAGTTTATTTTTTTAATCTAAAGAAAGAATTACACTTTTCACAAGATGAATGAGCATCATTATATTGTGAATGAAGATAAAATTCTTCATCTGCATCAAGATTAAGTATAAGTTCTATAAAATTTTTATTCGTTTCCCAGTTATTATTGCAAACATACTGTAAAGTATATGTATGTAGTATACTTTTCCATTTTCTAGTTATTTTTAATTTGTAAGACTAAAGTAACATCAGAGTGGTGATTATTTTTTCCCTCAGGTATAATTTGGATGAAAAGTCAAGGTGATGTCCTTTGTTAATCAAATGTAACTTCCTTTTTTTATTTTTTAAGATTTTATTTATTTATTTGACAGAGAGAGACACAGTGAGACAGGGAACACAAGCAGGGGGGGTAGGAGAGGAAGAAGCAGGCTTCCTGCTGAGCAGGGAGCCCAATGCGGGGCTCGATCCCAGGACCCCAGGATCATGACCTGAGCTGAAGGCAGATGTTTAACGACTGAGCCACCCAGGCACCCCAAATGTAACTTCTGAAGAAGTGAAATTTTCTATTTCATAATGCCATCAAAACAAAGAATTAGTAGAATACAATGAGATAACTATTATTATTTTCATTTTAAGTTCTTGAATAAATTTTGGCTTTAAGCCTTTTCTTACCTCATTTGTGAGTGTCTATGAAATTAAATAATAGATGCAATATATCCAAATGTCATGATTTTTGAGATAATATTCTGTGGTTACTTTTCTGAGCACTTACCAGTTAATTCCTTCCTAATCAGCTTACTATACTTATTTTTCACAGGGTTACAAATAAATTGATAGACCCAGAATGGGAGAAGATAAACTTGGAAAGTGAAAGGAAGATACATAGATACAGACCTAGTGAAAAAAGTGAATTAGTAACTAGCTCTCTTTTTATCCTATGCCGTATTATTTTAAAACTGTTGTCTCCCCGAGAGGAACAAAGTATTGTAATTATAGGATCCTTGACTTCCTTTTTTGTTTTTTCTTTTTAAAAGGTATTACAAATGTGTCTGACATACAGATATGTATAAAGAATAATACATCAGTGGGTTAAAGCCTCTGCCTTCAGCTCAGGTCATGATCTCAAGGTCCTGGGATCGAGGCCCGCATCGGGCTTTCTGCTTGGCTGGGAGACTGCTTCCTCCTCTCTCTCTGCCTGCCTCTCTGCCTACTTGTGATCTCTCTCTCTCTCTGTCAAATAAATAAATAAAATCTTAAAAAAAAAATAATACATCAAATATCAGTAGATTTGCCAACCACTTAATAAATAAAACACTAACAAAAACCTCAGGTCTCCCTGATTGAACTTGTCTTCTAAATTATCATTATTTACAACTTGGTGTTTTTGTGTATTTACCTAAGTATTTACTCACATGTATTTTTTTCCTAAATTATATATAGTATTAGTTTATTTTAAAACTTTACAGTGTCAAAACTGTAAGTATTTTTTGCAGCTTTTGTCATACATGTCTGTGAGACATGGTAGTAATATGTGTTTATTTGCTTTCTGTGCTGTTCAATATTTTATTGTATAAATACATCACATTAGTTTATTTTACTCTGGATATTTAGATTGTATCTTGTTTTTCCTCTATTATAAATAATGCTGCCATGAATATTCTTGTTCGTCCATTTAAGTTTCTCTAGAATATATATCTAAAAATGGAATTGTTAGATCATAAGATATGTGATTCTTCAGCTTTACTTGGATGTTGCCAAATTGCTTTCCAAAATGGTTGTACCAGTTTAGAACTCCAGATGAAAGTACAGAGTTCCCATTGTTCTACATCCTCACCATCACTTGGTATCATCACGCTTTTTAATTTATTGGCAGTCATCATTGCTATTTTAATTTGTATTTCCCTGATGTGGGAATTTCCCAAATTCCCTAATTTGTATTGGTAGTGAGATTGAACTTCTTTCTTATGTTTATTAGCCAATTATAGTTCCTCTTCTGTGAATTGCGTTTTTTTATAGACATACACAAATATGCACACATATATTCTAGATTACACTTTTTTGTCATTTTTTGCATTACAGATATCTAACTTGGCTTTTTACTTTTTTAATGGTGTCTTGAGCTGAAGTTTAAAAATTTAATGTATATATTATCCATTTTTTCTTTTTTAAAATGTATTTTAAGAAATCTCTATCTGAAAGTCATAAAAAATGTTCATCTGTGTTTTCGTCCAGCAGTTTTAAAGTTCTGCTTTCCAAATTTGGATTTTTATTTATTTATTTTTTAAAGATTTATTTATTTATTTGACAGAGAGATTACAAGTAGGCAGAGAGAGGGGGGGAAGCAGGCTCCCCACTGAGCAGGGAGCCCGATGCGGAACTCGATCCCAGGACCCTGAGCCGAAGGCAGAGGCTTTTAACCCACTGAGCCACCCAGGAGCCCCAGATTTGGATTTTTAAACTATAGAATTTATTTTTATATCCGGTGTGCAAGGGAAATACCACTTTTAAGTATATAGATATCCAGTTATCACTATTTCTTGACTGGTCTTTTATCTGTTGATCTGTAATGCTGCCTCTGCCATATGTCAAGTTTCCATATGTGAAACTTGTTTCACTGTTCTGTGTTTTTCTATACTTACCTTAATTTTCTATTGTCTTAATTACCATAGCATTAACATAAGTCTTTATATCTGATGGGGCAAGTAGGTGACTTTTCAAAGCAGAGTAAAAGGCAGATAAAGCAATGTAGTGTAATAAGTGCCAAAATTTGGAATCAGACCTCCATTCTAAAACCATTGTCACTTAATCAACATGAAAGATTCTGCATGAGCCTAATCAACAGTTTATTTTTATGTGGGCTTTAGGGGACCACAGACTTAGTATAAACCAACATTTTTAACTAATCTGTTTTAAAATGAAGGCACACCAGAGAGAAAATAATGTAAAAGAAGGTTATATAAGATGATATTAAATAAGTAATAAAATGAAAGCACACCTAATGTGTATCCATTAGTATAGATTCCTTTTGATAGGGAAAATGGCCAAGGACTCTGAAACCTGATTCAGAGCCAAAGACTCAGAAACAATAATTGAATTTCGGTTACTACAACAGCCAGAGTACACCCTTGGTGTTTTTTTCCTTGCGAGGCTTTTTTCTCCCTTAGCCTGAATAATTTTTTCTATATAATTAAAAAGAATTTAAGTCCCAGAGTCTTTGGTAGATTTTGGATCTAATTTTGGAAAAACAAAATATGGAAAAATATCTCCCATATTATGGTTGTATAAACTCATATTGCAAAATTCTATAGATTAAAATTAGAGTGGCATTAGAGGAGATCAATTATTCAGAAGTGAGTGAATGTAGGCTTTTCACAAAAATTATAGTAATCAAGATATAGGGCTTAGAGTCGATGCTGATTGTTTCCCTTCTTCTGGGATTCTCATTTAGTTCCCAGTAAATAGACCAAAGAAATATATCTGGTGAGTGGTTTTTGCATTGTTAAGGTGATTTATTTAGCATCAATAGGAATATAGTGTTTTAAAAGGACAAATATAAATGAGAGAATGAAGTTTCTCCTATGTTCATTTTAATTATACAAGGAACTGAGGTATTTGGTGGGTTTTTTCCACCAAAGGAAAAAAATCCGTAGGTATTCAGTTCATTATAGGACTATTTTTACTCATTTTTAAAGATTTATTTATTTATTTTAGACGGAGAGCATGAGCAGGGAGGGGCAGAGGGAGGGATAATCTCAAGCAGACTGCATGCTGAGCTCAGAGCCCAATGTGGGGCTTGATCTCACAATCCTGAGACCATGACCTGAGCCAAAATCGAGTCAGACACTTAATGGATTGAGCCACCCAGGCGTTCATTATAGGGCTATTTTTAAATAAAAGTTGAACATTGTATTCCTTTTCCTTTATTTAAATATTTTTCTTTAATGAGCTTTGCCTTTATTCCAGATCCCGTTTTACATGCTAACTGCCAAAATTTTTGTGATTTACAGCTTGATCATAATGCATTTTCCTTCCCCTTTCTTTTTCCTTGTTTATAAGGGAGAATTGATTTCCTTACAGCAATACCTTGGCCATTCTTTCCTAGTGTCTTAGTCCTCTGGCTCCAACACTCTTTGCATATGACACCTTCACAAAGCAGGTGTTATTTGAGTTGCTTTCTCACTGTATCCTTACCATGGACAGGTGCTGATTTGTCTTCCCTGGAATTTTGGTCTTAACCATAACCTTATAATACAAAATATTCTTTGTTACATCCCTCTCTCCTCCAGTTCTCCTCTGTATCATCATGCCTAATTGAAGATTTTGGTTGTTGCTGTTTTTACTAATTTGTTGTTACCGATTTTTGTTTTTACCACTCTTTCCCTTTAATTAAAGCATTTCTGTTCTGTGGGCAATATATCTAATTTATGAAAGATAATACAATGCAGTTTATTTTTTTTTTAAGATTTTATTTATTTATTTGACACAGAGAGAGAGAAATTACAAGTAGGCAGAGAGGCAGGCAGAGAGACAGGGAGAGGAGGAAGCAGGCTCCCTGCTGAGCAGAGAGCCCGATGCGGGCCTCGATCCCAGGACGCTGAGATCATGACCTGAGCCGAAAGCAGAGGCTTTAACCCACTGAGCCACCCAGGCGCCCGTACAATGCAGTTTAAATTATGAGATATGGTTTCTCACTTAGAATCTCTTTTATCTCCCTCCCCTTTTCTAGATAGTTTTGCCCAGTCCCATGTTTTAGACTGTATAGCCCAACTTCATTTCTGAGCTCCGGACACACACACACACACACACACACACACACACACACACACACACACACGTGTATATATGACATTTCCATTTAGAAATCTACAAGGCATTTCTGACTTAACATGTCTAAAATAAAACTTAGTTTTTCTTCTTAAACTTCTTCCTACATCCCGTCCCCAGTTCTTCCCCATTTAGTAAATGGTGTCATCATCCACAATTGTTCTTACCCAAATTAAGAGCCATTTTGAGCCCTCTTTTTCTCACATACCTCATCACACCCAATCCATCAACTGCTCACCACCTTCAATTCTACCTTAGTCCAAGCTATTTGATATTTCCACAATGGCCTTCCAATTCATCTTATTCTATTCTTGTTCCTTTACAGTTTATTTCCAACACAGGGTGAGCTTTTTAAAACATCAATGAGATCATGGTGTACCTTCATACAAAACCCACCGATGACTTCCTATCATCCTTGGAATAAAATTTATCATTTTTACCATTGCCTGCAAAGCCATATGTAATGTGGTTCCTGCCTACTTCTTTGACTTACTGCCTACCATTCTCCTTGCTTGCTCAGCTCTAGCCACACTGATCTCCTTGTTATTGTTCTTAAGAGACAACAGACTTGTTCTCAGGATTATTGTCATTCTTGTTCCTTCTGCTTGAAATACTCTTATTGCAGAATAAACTCCAAATCCCTGTTTCAGTGTATTCTTGGAGATGTCTGTTCTCACAATTTTGATCTAAACTATGGCACACGCACTAAACCACCTCCCAAACTCTGTTCTCTACTCTGCTTTAGTTCTGAGTTAATGACTACCAGGTATTATAAGATTATTTTATTTCCTTCTTAAATGACAGCACTCCACCCTCACTGTGTTGCCACCTCTCTCTAGAATGTAAGCTCAGTGGGGCAGAGAATTTTCTGACTCATTTACTGTTTTATCTCTTTTACCAGGATACAGTAGGCACTCAGTCTTTAAGTGACTGAATTAATTAGATATATGACCTTGAGCAAATCAATTCAACTCCCTAAGCTTTAATTCCATATATATATGAAAAAAGGAATTAGACTATATAAGATCTCTGAAGAAGAGTATTTTAGACTGCAGATGACCAGTCACCTGGAATTGAAAGCAACCTCAAAGTCATTGAGTTCAAGCCTGCCATTTTTTAAATGATTTGACCAAGGTCACATTGCTCAGGCCAGGGCTTTTTTCATATTATACAATACCTCTGATTCTCTGCTCAACTCTAATTAGATCTCCCTCCAGACTTATTTAATTACGGTTTAACTAGTTTTAATTTTTAGGTTCTTGGCCTTCTTCCTCACATTTACAAATAATTGTTTTTCTTCAGTCGGTCATTGTTTTCTCACTATTCACTGAATATAAGCCGACATGATTTGAAGCATGCTACTCAATGGTCTCATTCTTCCCCTTATCTCCCTCCACTTTCATAGGAACTTTCTTTCTCTTTTTTGTGAGTCAGAGGTGTATATAATTACGGTTAAAATATGTGTGTTAACTAGTATGGTAGGTTTTTAAATAATGGAAAATAACTTTTGGAGCAAAATTAAGCATAATAAAAATTAGAGAGTGGTCTCTAATTCACCTAGAAAAAATTTCAAGATTAATAGGGTTATAGGTTATTAGGAGAAATCTTAGAACTTACCTATTCTAACCCCTCAGTATTCAGGTGGGGAAATTTAAGTATATATAATAGCATTAGAAACACTGGAACAAACGAAGATAAACAATTGCTTACTTCAGGACTTCTCAGAGCCTTTAATATCTGAATGTGCATGTGAATCTCCAAGGAAGGATTATAATGTCCAAATTTTATTTTACTACAGAATATCTTATTATGGACCTTGTAGTATCTTCTGGGACTATAGTGCCTCATGTACCACATGGTTGAGCATTTATTTGGTGTCAGGTACAGTTCTAAGTACTTTACATATTTCAACTCATTTTATATACTACCTATATTAATTTGTTCTCAATACTATGTGAAAAATCTGTGTTTAAGAAATAATGTGACGGGCGCCTGGGTGGCTCAGTGGGTTAAAGCCTCTACTTTCGGCTCAGGTCATGATCTCAGGGTCCTGGGATCGAGGCCCGCATCGGGCTCTCTGCTCAGCAGGGAGCCTGCTCCCCCCTCTCTCTCTGCCTGCCTCTCTGCCTCCTTGTGATCTCTCTCCCTCTGTAAAATAAATAAATAAAATCTTTAAAAAAAAAAAAAAGAAAAGAAATGATGTGCCATGGTGGAGAATGCAAGGAAGTCGCAAGAAGGGGTGTGTGTGTTTAAATGCAGAATATAAGTCCTGGGCATTGATTCATTTGCAGTTCATCATGTTTTCTATCTACTTGATCACGGGTCTGTTTTTATAGCTTACTTTAGATATTTATGATATTCACTATACACTTTATTTAATATGAATATAACTTTTTATATTTTCTTAGAGCAGTTCATTTATAGAACATTTACTCCAGATTTACGTTGTATCGCATGAGCTTTTTTTTTTTAAAGATTTAATTTTATTTATTTTGACAGAGAGAGATCACAAGTAGGCAGAGAGGCAGGCAGAGAGAGAGAGGAGGAAGCACGCTCCCCGCTGAGCAGGGACCCCGATGCAGGCCTCGATCCCAGGACCCTGAGATCATGACCTGAGCCAAAGGCAGAGGCTTTAACCCACTGAGCCACCCAGGCGCCCTCGCATGAGCTTTTTGCATTCCATTACTATAACGAGAGTTTTCCTGGTTAATATGTTTTGTAAATGTTGATTATATACACATGTTTTTCTCCACTTTAAAAAATTCCAGAATATCAGGAAAAAATTATTGAAAAACATGCTCAGAGGAAAAGCACACCTCCCATCAGTATAACCAGTATTTACATTTTTCTGTATATTTTTCTAATATTTTGATAGCCACTCTAGAGATAAATACTCTGTTGCCTCCAGCCAATGAATCACACTTTTTGCTCTTGTGTAGTTCTTTTCCTTGAATTGGGCTGGCTTTGTGACTTGCTTTTGATTAGTAGAATGTAGCAGAAGTGATTCTGCATGACCCTGAGGCTAAGTCATAAGAAGCCTTGCCATTTTTTCAAGTTTTCTTGAAATGCTTGCTGTGGGAGGAACCAGCCTCTAATAAGTCAGCCTGCTCTGAAACCACAAAATGTGTGGAATTCCAAACTAGTCATAAGCTATATGGTAAGGCTGCATGAACAGAGGAAGGGAAGGAGAGTGGGAGAGAGATCCCAGCCAGCTCCCACCTTTTTCAGAAATCCTAGCTGAGATTCCAGGTATTTGAGTGAAAAAGCCATCTTATATATATGTCCATCTCAATACTATGTTGAGATGATTCCAATGCCATCTCTCATCCAACTGCAACTACGTGAGAACCCAGGTGAAAGTCATCCAACTGAGCCCAGTCAACTCACAGAACTGTCAGAGATAATAAGTTCCTGTTTTGGTGTGGTTTCTTACACAAGAATAGATAACTAGAACAATGTGTAGTGGTAGGTAACAAAACACATCAAAAAGTCATATATAAATATAATAGGTATTATATATAATATAGATAAATATGGATATATATATAATTTTAAAATATAAATGTGATATTTGCCATATTCATCGACACCCAATAGGGTACTAGAGCTGGCTCACACAGACTCACAAGAGACAGTTGTGTGTATCTCTTCATGACTCCACGGTAAGTGATACCACACTGGTAACTTGCAAGTGGCATGGTTGGAGTATTTACACTACAGAATTTGTAGATGCTACAAAACAGGGCTCACCCCAATCCAGAAAGCCAGTTAAACATTTACAAGCATATAACTGTATCTTCCTTTTTTCACTTTATGTTACCATTATTAAATGGCTACTTATTTCGTTATTTGGATGTACCTTAATTTATTTGAACAATCTATTATTGACCTATTGTTCCTTCAGAGTTTATTTCTTAAAACAGAATTTGTGGCTCAAATGTTGTACAAATCTCAGTTTTTAGTATTACGAGATTGTCTATCAGAAATATTATACCAGTTTATATACTGCCCCCCAATGGGGATATTTCCTCATAGCCCACCCAACTCTTATTTTTATATTTGAAATGCTCAGACTTAGAAAAATGAAGTTCTCTTTTTTATTCTTAAAAGTGTTAAATAGATACTGTATTCACATGGTTCAAAACCTAGAAGTTAGAAAAGTACATGGGCAAAGGTCTCCTAATTATGCCTGTGTCTCCCAGCTTCCTAGTGTCATTCCCAAGGTGACTTGAATGTTAAAAGGAGTTTATATATACTTTCAGAGATGTTTACACATGTACAAGCAAGTATATTCCTTTTTCTTTTTTACTTGAATGGTAGCTACTATACACACTTCTCCATCTTGCTTTTGTCATTTAACAGTATATCTTGGAGACTAATACCTAAGGCAAAAAGGCTCCCTCAGTATTTTTTCTGACCTCATAATATACCACGCACATTGTCTCTAATATTTTACTATTGCAAACAGTTTTTGTATATCATCTCACATATGTGAATAGATCTGTAGCATAAATTTTTAAAAGAATTGTTTGACCAAAGGTCATGGCATATTCTTTGAATTTGCTGTTGAATTGTCTGAACAAAAATTCATAAATGAGACATAGTTTTATTTACATTTTACAATCATTTGCTTCTATCAGTTTTCAAGTTTATTTGAATGGAATTGAGCAAGGTATTCTCAAGACCATTTTAGTTTTGTTCTTTTTGTAGTTGTATGTGTGCTTGTATGTGTACATATTTGCTGTTTTCTTCCCTTTGTTCTATTTTTATTAATTCAGTTTCTGTTCCTTAATTTGCTTTACTGATAATGTAGTTAATATTTCTAGTTAGTCATTAGTGTATTGATTTGAATTATAGTTTCTTCTGCAGAAGTTTAAAGTTTTTAGTAATCAAAACTGCCAGTCTTTTCCTTTTGTGTCTTTTTTGTTTCATGTTACTTTTTTTAAAAGGCCTTCTGTACCTCCATTATAAAAAATTGTCATTCTTTTCATACTTTTATGATTTATTTTTATCTGTCTAGAATTTATTTTTCTTTATAGTGTGGGATGGCATCTAAATTAATTTGTTTCTAGGTGGATTGCCAACCATCCCAATATCATTTATTAAACAGTCTAGATCTTTTCCCCATTTATCTGAAATACTTTTATCATATACTCAACATTTAACATTCTGTGAAAACTACTTTTGCTCTTTTTGGATTGTACCAAGTTTCTAAGATTAATTTGGGGAATAGTTGATTTGACATCTTTAAAACATTGAGTCTTTGCATGTAGAAACATGGTCTGTTTCTCTATTTCAGTTTTTCTCTGTGTCCTTTGATAGTGTTTTATCATTTTCTTTGTTTTTATTGCTAGTTGCTAGGTTTATTCCTAGATATTTTTTGGTTTTGTTGGTATTATAAGTGAAATTGTTTCTATTATGTTTCTTCTCTGGTTATTGACAGTATATAAGAAAACGTTTGATTTTCGTATATTAACCTTGCCCAACTTGCTGAACTCTTTGTTTCTGTTTTTCTGTTGATTCTCTTGGATTTTCTGGTTAGTCTTTTTGTCTCTTTGTTCCCAGTACTTACACCATTTTTTTAAGTTTCGCTGCTGGCAGGGTATCTTATTGAATTGACTAGGACTTCAGGAATGGTAGCCTTATTCTTAACAGCAGCAGAGGACAAAACTAGGACAGGTGGGCAGAATAGCTAGAGCTATTTGAACACGGAGGAGGCAAACTTGTATTTTATCAGTACTACCATACTAATTATATTCACAGAACAACTAGATTGAAAGTAAATTTGTTTGGTAAAATTTAAAAAAATGTTTTAAATTTAATTTGTTAGGTAAAGAATACAAATAGATGACTTCTAAGTTTAAATGATTAGTTGAGAGTGTAAAGAGAGAATTGAGGAATGACTTTAAGAACTCTTGTATAGGGGTGCCTGGGTGGCTCAGTCATTGGGCGTCTGCCTTCGGCTCAGGTCATGATCCCAGAGTTCTCGGATTGAGCCCCATGTTGGGCTTCCTGCTCGGCGGAAAGCCTGCTTCTCCCTCTCCTGCTTCCCCTGCTTGTATTCCCTCTCTCACTGTCTCCCCTCTCTCTGTCAAATAAATAAATAAAATCTTAAAAAAAAAACAAACAACCCACAAAATTCTTGTATAGGGACACCTGGGAGGCTCAGTCAGTTAAGCCTCTGTCTTTGGCTTAGGTCTTGATGCTGGAGTTCGGGATTGAGCCTGTCATCAGGCTTCCTTCTCAGAGAGGAGTCTGCTTCTCCCTCTGCCCCTCACCTTGCTCATTCTCTGTCTCTTGCTCTCTCTCTCAAATAAAGTCTTTAAAAAAAAAAAAAAGAACTCTTGTATAGGGGGTAGTGGGGGAGCAAATGGTAGAAGGGCAGGAGTAGGAAGTCAAGAAGAAAGTAATGAAAGTAAAAAAGTAATGCCTCATTAGGAGGATAATCATGACTATGCAGTGTTATAGAAGCCAAGGGAGATAAAAGTTTTGTGAAGTATGAGATAGTCATCAATAAGTGATGCTATATAGGAGTATTTAAAAAAAAAAAGTGAAACTGTCTGGCTTAGTCGGTAGAGCATGTGACTCTTGATTATGGGGTTGTGAGTTTGAGCCCCATGTTAGGTATAGAGAATACCTAAAGATAAATCTTTAAAAAAAATGGAACAGAAAGCCATCGTATTTTTTAATGTAGAGGTTATTTTTTATCTGCTTTTGTGTCTCTTCATCTGCTTCTTATAGTTCTTAACTATTCAGTGGTTTCTTTAATTTGTATTTTCATTTAGATGATCAGTTTGGTGGGAACATTAATCAAACCTTACATCTGTTTTATAAGCCTCATGGGGCTTTGAACAGAATTATTCTTAAAGTAGTGGATGATATAAATATTTGCTTTTTGATTTTTAGGTACATTCTAAAGGAATTACACCTTAATTCTAGGTTATGATTGTAATTTAAGTTCCATGTTTTGAGCTTACCAGGCTAACTATAATCATGTGCCATTATAGATGAAACAAACATAAAATCAGTTATAGATAAAAATAAAAATTTTTGAATGTGATCAGTCTAAAAGAATAAACTTATTTATATAACAGAAAGGCAAATTGATAACTAGTGATGAAAGACATGGGGCCTACTGAACTCCGGGTATTAAGTAGCTAGAGGTGATTGGGCATCCAGTTTCTGGGGTGTATTAGGAAGTATAAATGTCACATTGGAAGTCAGAGGACCAGAACTAGGCTCACTGGTTAAAAGTAGGAATTGGAAATGAGGTCCCCTGCTCCTGAAAGAAAGTTCACGTAAAAGGTAATACCAGCTGTTCCCTGAAGCTGTAGTTAATATAAAAATACTTATCTAGAGATGTGGGAAGACACCAGCATAGCCTTAAGACCTATATTTAAGCCAAACTACATGGACTTAGTACCCGAATCTCCAGTAACCAATAACATCTGTAGTTCACAATCACCAGTATAAAACCTGGTGTTTTACAAGGTCCCTGTGGGCATTGGTGAAGACAAAGTCATGAGACAGGGTAAGATAAATGGAGGGAGGGAGGAAGGGGGAGAGAGAGAGAGGAAGAGAAAGGGATAATTCTAACTCAAGATCTGCAAACTGAATTTCTAAATCACAATTCAAAAAAGAAAAAAGCCAAACCCAGAAAGCATCCAACAAAATCAACAATCGGAAGATAGATTTGCTCCCAGATGAAAGTGGTAAACTAATTTTTTAAAGACTTATTTAAAAAAAAAATGTTTAAGATTCTCTAAAAGTTAAACAATAAAATCATTTTAAAAGAATAAGAAATTATAAATTAGCAGAAATAAAATAAGATTAGGCAAATATAAGAACTAATTAGACATCTTGGAAGTGATATTATGGAAATTTAATCAGTAGATAGCATGAACCCTAACATAGACATGGTTGAAGAAGGAATTAGTGAAGTAAAAAATTGTTCTAAAGAGTTCACCCAGAATACAGAATATAGAGAGATATACAATACTAAAAAAGCTATGTAATTATGTAGTTAAAAGGCATAAAAAATAAGGATTGAGGAACTTCACTACACATCTAATGGGAGTTATAGAACAAGAAGCCATAAGAGTGATTAAAAAGCAATAACTAAAAACCTAATGTCTGAGAATTTTCCAGAACTGAAAACTTAGGTCCTTAGATTAAAAGTATATTCTGGATACTAAGCAGGAGAAATAAAAATCAATCACAAGGAGAAACAGTGCAACTATAAAGTGAAAAGAATAAAGAAAAATTTAAAAGCTACCAGAGGAAGTAAATCTCCAAAAGATTATCAGTTAGACTTCTCAACAAAACCAATAGAAACAATAGGAAATGCTGAGAGAGGGGGACCTGGGTGGCTCAGTTGGTTAAGCGGTTGCCTTTGACTTAGGTCATGATTTCAGGGTCCTGGGATCGAGTCCCACATCAGGATCCTTGCTCTTCGGAGAGCCTGCATCTCCCTCTCCCTCTGCCTGCCACTCTGCCTACTTGTGCTCTCTGTCAAATAAATAAATAAAATCTTTTTAAAAAAATGCTGAGAGATAACTTTACCTATCCCACTATTCAAAATTGAGGGCAAAATAAAGACATTTTCAGACAAAGACTAAAATAATTTATCTCTGACATACCTTATTTGTAAGAATTTGTAAAGAGCATCCTTTAGCAAGAAGAAAAGAGAACCCAAAAGTAGGTATAGGGTAGACTCCTTGACAAAGCTAAAGATAAAAAAATAATTATTTTCGCAAAGGTTGTTCTGAATTTCTGGAAAATAAGGAATATAGGTAGTTATATAGTGTGCTAGGAGTATTTTCTTATTCAAAAAGATGGAGGTGCTGATCATTTAAACTGTAATATTTTTCTAATAAAACCAAGTTTATTTTTAAATGTATGTATCTCGTGTCACTATGTGCAGGCACTGGTCTAGACTTTGAGGATAAAGCAGTAAGGAAAATAATCTCTCCATGGAACGTACATTTTAGTGGTAGTAAACTGTATACGGCTTAAAAGAGGCAGTATAACCCAAAGGGGCAGATTTGAAATTCATTGGTAAGTAGGAAAAGATACACCTGGAAAATATGTTGCTGTGATGAAGTGAAAAGCTGATGTGGCAATAGTAGTGTCAGATAAAATGCAGTTTATTTATTTATTTTTTAAAGATTTTATTTATTTCACAGCAGGAGAGAGATCACAAGGAGGCTGAGAGGCAGGCAGAGAGAGAGGGGGAAGCAGGCTCCCTGCTGAGCAGAGAGCCCGATGCCTCGATCCCAGGACGGTGAGATCATGACCTGAGCTGAAAGCAGAGGCTTTAACCCACTGAGCCACCCAGGCACCCAGATAAAATACAGTTTAAGTTGAAGAATATCAATAAGCAAAATGAGCATCTAGAGTGTTACTGAATTTACATGATACCTAACAGAGGCTTGAAAGGGAAAACTGACAGGTTTAGAAGGAAAACTGGTGAGTCCCCAGTTATGTGAGAGATTTTGGCATACCTATGTTAAAGCAGATAGGAGTGCCTGGGTGTCTCAGTCGTTTAAACATCTGCCCTCAGCTCAGGTCATGATCCTGGGGTCCTGGCATTGAGTCCTGTGTGGGGCTCCTTGCTTAGTGGGGAGTCTGCTTCTCCCTCTCCTGCCCCTCCTCGCTGCTCATGATCTCTCTCTCTCTCAAGTAAATAAATACAATCTTTAAAAAATTTTAAACAGGTAAACAAAACTGAGAATATAAAAAATTTGACAAAACTAATAAAGTTGATCTAATACATATAGGAGATTTTGTACCCAACAGAGAGTATGTGGTATTTTAAAGTACACAAGGAATACTTACATAAATTGGCAGTGTCCTAAATCAAAAGGAAGTCTCCAAAATTTAAGGTAACCGGAATAATATAGACCACATTCTCTGACCACAATAATTAAACTTGAAGCCAACAATAAAAAGCAATTTTTAAAAACTCATCTGGCTAGAAACTAGAAAATGTACTTATATATAACTCATAGGTTAAAGAGGAAGCTTGAAAACAGCCAGAATAGTAAAATGAAGTAGGTTGAAGGATGGGCTATAAAAGATATGAACAGAAATTAATAAAATTGAGGGAAAGATTAATAATTTCCTACTTTTATATTATAATGACCAATGATAGGACTAGTAGAATTGGCCAAGAAGAATATGGGTATTATTTATTTGAGCCTCTATTCCTATTCATAGCTTATTTTCTACATTAATAATCTTTCTTTAGAAGACACCATTATGAGCTAATAAGAAAAATATAGAACTCAAAATATAAAACAGAAATTTCTTGTCAAATTTTCAGGAGTGTATATCTCTTCTATATAACAAGAAAATTAACTATAGAACTGTATAAGTGAAAATACCAAGTTTGTAGAATTACTTTACTATTGTTCATATAAAAGATTTATAATGGCCTTTGATAGAAGGTTTTTTCTTTTTATATATTTAAGGTGTTTTTCTTTCCCTTCTTGTAGGTTACTCAAATGAGTCGTCCAGACCTGATTCTGTTTCTGATGAAATACCTGATGGCTCTCATAGTTGGTATTCCCTCCATTTTTTGGGTTGGAAGCAAAAAGACATGCTTTGAATGGGCCAGTTTTTTTCATGGTCGTAGGAAAAAAGAGTAAGTTGAAATTATCACAATGTTCATAAACCTCACAGTCACATAAAATTTTTGTATTGCTTATGTGAAGACACTTTGAATTTGGAGGATATGTTTCTTTTTTTTTTTTTTTTTTTTAAAGATTTTATTTATTTATTTGACACAGAGAGAGAGATTACAAGTAGGCAGAGAGGCAGGCAGAGAGACAGGGAGAGGAGGAAGCAGGCTCCCTGCTGAGCAGAGAGCCCGATGCGGGCCTCGATCCCAGGACGCTGAGATCATGACCTGAGCCGAAAGCAGAGGCTTTAACCCACTGAGCCACCCAGGCGCCCTGGAGGATATGTTTCAACGTGATTGTAACCTTGGCTGCTACCAGTTGTGATTAGAACACTAGCTTGTATTCATTAAAAGCTAAAAATTGATTCTGAGAAGATAGCCAAGTAGAACCAGACTTAAGGTCTATACCTTACTGATTGAGAGTATTTGAGGAAAAGCTAATCTTATTTTCAGAAATTTAAATTATAATTTTCTTAAAAATCAAAACAAATTAATGCTTTTATATATTTTTTTTATTTGATCTTCTCGCTATTCCTGTGAGGTCTGATGTATTATTTCTGTATTACAGATGAGAAAACTGAGCACAGAGAGATTAAATGCTTTGGCAAAAATCACACAGGTATTAGATTAGACTTCCCTTTCCAATTCCCCATTGTTCTTCCAAGTATATCAGAAATTATATAGATAACATGTTATTCCATTATGATAAAGTACACATTAAAGCCAAAATAGAAAAATGATATTAAATGCATTATAAAATAATGAAATGCATTAAAGAAATTAGTGGAATTCAAAGTTGGCCACACTGCATATTGGAGTATCATGGTAAAATATAAGACTTGCCAAAGCAATTCTTTAGGGCACATTTAATCATGAAGTGAAAGAAATCAAGACCCTGCAATATTCATAAAGGAACAAATGATTTCAAACTTTTACTCAGTTTAAATCTTATGTAGATACTATACCTGAATTCTCTCAAATTCTAAGTTAGTGGCATCTATATATGCTTATGATTTTACTTAAACTAAGTGCCATGGAAATGGCTTTTGGAAGAGAGCCTGTAAAACTTTTAAGGTTATATTTAAAATGTGCCTTATATGAGTTAATGTATTTTTCCCATACAACTTAAAATCCTTCATTAACAAAATCTGTATTTTCTAAAGTACCAGTAATTAGCCATTTCTGTTACACAGATTAGATTGAGACAAAATAATCCCAATTTTAAAATGTATGTTTCTTACTACCATGTCTGAGGCTGCTATTAGAGGTATCAGATGCTTTTTTCTCCTGTAAGTAACAGTTTCATTGAGCACAGAAGGAAAGAAAGGGGTAAGAGTTATTCAACAACAACAAAAATGTATTTCTGGAGCATTCATTTTTTAAGAAGGTCTTTATAGAATGCTTACTATGTGCCATGAACTCTAGTTGTGATACCAGGGATGCAGGAGCAAACAAATAGACCAAGTCCCTGCTTTCATGGAATGTTCATCCTTGTGGGATTTACTGTAATTTATCTGTATTCTTTGAAGTTTTTACATATATTTTAATCATACCAAAAGATAATGCTGAGGAAAGAGCTGTATTAAATATTTCTGGTCATCTCTGGACCATATACAAACAATTCTATAATAGAGTTATATTAGAAATTGTAGATAGAACTAAAACCCAAGTTACTCTTATGGGGCAACATCCTAGTTATTTGGGGGATCCTGAATGGGCCAGAATCCTTTTGAAACTGGCTAGAGGTCACACGACCCTTCTGTTTGGTTTTCTGTGGTGATGCATCTCCACCTAACAAAGTCATTGTGATCCTGTAAGCCAGGACTGTGCCCTGGGCTAAGTGGCAGCTTGTTATTCTGGAGCTCAAGAGCATGAGCATCCCATAGCTATTTCTAGCATTGTCTGCTTTAGCCTTTGAAAAACAACTATAAAATAATTGTAGTAATGGTTACCAATTAATTGAGCGCATTTAATACCCCAAGCACAGTTCTGAGCATTTTATATATTAAACCATTTAAGCCTTCGAACACCCTTGTAAAAGTGATCATTATTTTACGGATAAGGAAGCTGAGGCATGGAATCAAGATTTCATAGTCATTGCTAAAATTGAGATTCAGACCCAAGCAGTCTGATTCTAGACTCTCATTTTTGCTTATGTACTGTGCTACAAAGAGAGTAGTTTCTAAAACTGTGCTAATCAAATTAGTGTTTTGCCCCTAAGTGAATGAAGCCACATTTAAGATTATGCTTACACTAGTAATTCTGACACTGATTGAAATATTTTTAGAAATCTTCTTTTGGGATTATCTAAATCATATCATTTAATTTCTCTGTTTTCTTATCTGTAAAATGAGGGGACAAACCTTTACCATTTGAAGGTGGATTAAATTTTTGGCATGACCAGAAGTCAGTTTGAATCAAGTTTTAAAAATAAGTTTAGAGGGGTGCTTAGGGTGACTCATTTGGTTAAGCAGCTGCTTTCAGCTCAGGGTCGTGATCCCAGGGTCCTGGGATCGAGCCCCGCATCGGGCTCCCTGCTCAGCAGAGAGCCCGCTTCTCCCTCTTCCTCTGCCTGTTGCTCTGCCTACTTATGCTCTCTCTCTATTTCTCTCAAATAAATAAATAAAATCTTTTTAAAAAATAAGTTTAGAAAATAAAGTCAGCTGTCAAGGCTGACTTAGTATGGATGAATATATGATTAGGGCCATTGATGACAGAGAAACATACACTGTTTGAGTTTTGTTTCTTCTTTTTTTACCTGTTTTTGACTTGTTCATTCTTCTATCCAGTTTTTGACACTTTGATTTGAGGAGATGTGTGTGTGTGTATATACACACATGTGTATATATACATATGTATATAATTTTATCATTACAAACATTTTATCATTACATTTGGCTTTTAAGTCATTTTTTAAGAGTGAGTGCGAGAGTGTGGGGAGGGGCAGAGGGAGAGGAAGAGAGAGAATCTCAAGCAGGCTCCACACCCAGTGTAGAGCCCAACGTGGGGCTGAGATCATGACCAGAGTCAAAATCAAGAGTCGAATGCTTAACCAACTGAGCCACTTAGGCTCCCCTAAGCCATTTAAACTTAAGTTTGATCCCTGACTGTTGGTTTTGTTGTATGACTTTGGAAAGTTCTTTAATCCTTTAGAACCTCAGTTTTTTCATCTATGAAAGGGAGATCACAATGTTCTTAATAGATATCTATTCACAAAAGATACATAATATCCTCTTAGAGATACCCTCTTAGGACATTGATCTCCATAATGAAAACATTATTAAGAAGGATCAAAGGAGAGTATATGTAAAATACTTGGCACAATGTGGGTACTCAACAAGTATTAGCCTTCCTTTCGCCCTCCAACCTCACCACTAAAAACAATGGTAGTAACTACAATCCTTTTGTAATCTGAAAACTTAGAATATATGTGCTTTCTCAGTGTATGATCCAATCTGTATATGTTGGAGCTTTATTTTTTCATGAAATTATTTAACTTTAACATCTGATTCTCAGAGTCATTTATATAAACTGAGGCTCTGATCTTTGCTACTATTTAACTGGCTCTTTTATCCATTTAATTACTGCTTTGTTCATTATAAACATCTGCTTTTAACCTTTCTGTAGCAGTTAAAAACTTGTTCTTAACAATAACTCATCTTTAATTTTTTCCTTTAGCCTTTAAGATGTCTGGTAATTAATTTTATGTTAGTTTAAATTAATTTTTCATTAATTTTGTTCTAATTATGACCACTCATGTTTATTCCAGCACTGAACAACTGTTTCACCATAAAACCAACACGTAGCCTTAAAGCAACTGTTCTTACAAGTTGAAAAATATTTCTGTTTGGGGCACCTTGGTAGCTCAGTCAGTTGGGTGTCTGACTCATGATTTCAGCTTGGGTCATGATCTCAGGGTTGTGGGGTGGAGCCCCGCATCAGGCTGCACACTCAGTGGGGAGTCCGCTTGAGATTCTCTCTCTCTCCCTCTGCCGCTCCCCCTGCATATGTGTGCATGCTTGCTCTCTCTAAAATAAATGAAAAAATAAAAATATATATCTGTGCTACAATGAGGCCTCCAATACATCCATAAACCATGTAAGGAAAAATTTCTCTATTGTAATATATTTGTAATATTTCAGTGTACTTGAGAATCATAAATCTCTTTAATTGAAAGGGACTTTTTGGAAATGATGAGATTGTTTATCTTCATCTTATAGATGAGGAAAATGAAGGAAAGGGAATAATGACTTGCTTAAGATCATGTATATATTGAACTAAAATCTAGACTTCCTTATTCTAATACAGGTTTCTTTCCATCATACCACTTTAGACTACAGATTGACATGATTTTTGTTAAATTCTTTCCTCTGTCAACAATGTTACCTTATATCTCTCTTAAAGACATTATTTGGAGAGCAATTAATTTCAAGAATAATGTCAGCATGTCACATTTATTGGATGTTAGTCTGTACCTTAAACTTATTATTTTGTTTTCTAGGATAGTGAATGAGAGCCGACAGGTATTACAGGAACCTGATTTTGCTCAGTCTCTTTTGAGGGATCCAAATACTCCTATTATAAGAAAATCAAGAGGAACTTCCACTCAAGGAACATCCACACATGCTTCTTCAACTCAGCTGGCTATGGTGGATGATCAGAGAAGCAAAGCAGGGAGCGTCCACAGCAAAGTAAGCAGCTACCACGGCAGTCTCCACAGATCCCGTGATGGCAGGTAAGTTTCACTGGTAGCTTAGCTTATTTCTTTTTTTTTTTTTCTTTTTTTAAAGATTTTATTTATTCATTTGACACAGAGAGAGAGATTACAAGTAGGCAGAGGCAGGCAGAGAGAGAGGAGAGAGGAGGAAGCAGGCTCCCTGCTGAGCAGAGAGCCCGATGTGGGCCTCGATCCCAGGACCCTGGGATCATGACCTGAGCTGAAGGCAGTGGCTTTAACCCACTGAGCCACCCAGGCGCCCTGCTTAGCTTATTTCATATGTTGAATTAGAGTCACACAGCTTAAGAAGGAAGAATAGTCAATTCTGAAGTAGAAGTTGGACATTATTTATATCTTAAAAAAATGTTTTTAATTGAAGTATAATTAACATACAGTGTTATATTACTTTCAGGGATATAATATCATTATTCAGCAATTCTGTACATTACTCCGTGCTCATCATAAGTATACTTTTAATCTCCATTTTTCTGTTTCACCCATCCCTCCCACACCTCCCCTCTGGCAACCACCAGTTTGTTCTCTTTATTTGAGAGTCTTTTTTTGGTCTCTCTTTGTTCTTTTTTCATTTATTTGGCTTCTTAAATTCCACATGTGAGTGACATCATATGGTATTTGTCTTTTTTCATCTGACTTATTTCATTTAGCATTTTACCTTCTAGGTTTATCCATATTTTCACCGATGGCAAGATCTCATTCTTTTTATGGCTGAGTAGTCTTCCATTTTTTATATATACCCCATCTTCTTTATCCATTCATGTATGGGTGGACACTTGGGTTGGTTCCATATCTTAACTATTGTAAATAATGCCACAGTAAACAGGAGTGCGTATATATTTTCAAACTAGTATTTTTGTTTTCTTTGGGTAAATACCCAGTAGTGGAATTATAGGACCGTGTGGTAATTCTGTTTTTAATTTTTTGAGGAACCTCCATACTGTTTTCCACAGAGGCTGCACCTGTTTGCCTTTCTACCAATAATGCACTAGGGTTTCTTTTTCGCCACATCTTCACCAACATTTGTTATTTCTTGCCTATTTTATTTTAGCCACTCTGACAGGTATATGGCGATATCTCATTGTGGTTTTGATTTGTACTTCCCTGATGATTAGTGACGTTGAGCATCTTTTCATATGTCTGTTGGCCATCTGTATATCTTCTTTGGAAAAATGTCTAGTCAGGTGGTGCTCTGCTCATCTTTTAATTGGATTATTTTTCTAGTGTTGAATTTTGTAAGTTCTTTATATATTTTGGATATTAACCCCTTATTGGATATATCATTTGCAAATATCTTCTATTCAGTAGGTTGCCTTGTTGTTTGTTGACAGTTTCCTTCATTGTGCAAAACCCTTTTATTTTGGTGTAATCCCAGTAGTTTAATTTTGCTTTTGTTTCCCTTGCCTGAGGAGACATATCTAGAAAAATGTTTCTATGGCTGATGTCAGAGAGATTACTGCCTATGTTCAAAGGCATCCAAATTGGTACTGAAGAAGTAAAACTTTCACTATTTGCAAATGGCATGATACTTTATATAGAAAACCCTAGTGACTCTGCCAGAATACTATTAGTGCTGATAAATGAATTCAGTAAAGTCACAGGATACAATTAATATAAAGAAATCTGTTCCATTTCTGTACACTATTATGAAGTAGCAGAAAAAGAAATTCAGGAAACAGTCTCATTTACAACTGCACCAAAAATAATAAAATACCTGGGGCTCCTGGGTGGCTCAGTCATTAAGCGTCTGCCTTTGGCTCAGGGCATGGTCCCAGCCTCACATCAGGCTGCCTGCTCAGTTAGGAAGCCTGCTTCTCTCAATCCCACTTCCCCTGCTTGTGTTTCCTCTCTCTCTGTCTCTCTCTCTCTGTTAATTAATTGATTGATTAATTAAAGTCTTTAAAAAATCGTAATAATAATAATAAAATACCTAAGAATAAACTTAAGCAAAGAGGCAAAAGACCTATACTCCAAAAACTATAAATCACTGATGAAATAAATTGAAGATGACACAACAAATGGAAAGATAGTCCATGCTTAAGGATTAGAAGAACCAATATTGTTAAAATGTCCATGCTACCCAAAACAATCTGCAGATTTAATGTAATCTCTGTCAAAATACCAACAGCAGTTTTGCAGAACTAGAACAAATAATCCTAAAATTTGTATGGAACTACAAAAGACCACGAATAGCTAAAGCAATCTTGAGAAAGAAGAACAAAGTTGGAGGTATCACAATCCCAGATTTCAAGATATACTACAAACCTGTACTAATCAAAACAGGATGGTATTAGCACAAAAATAGACACATAAATCAATGGAACAGAATAGAGAGTCCAAAACCCACACCTAATATGGTCAATTAATCAATGACAAAGGAGGTAAGAATATACAATGGGTAAAAGAAAGTCTCTTCAACAAATGATGTCGGAAAACTGGACAGTAACGTGCAAAAGAATGAAATCAGACCACTTTCTTGCACCATACACAAAAATAAATTCAAAATGGGTTAAAGACCTAAATGTGAGACCCAAAACCATAAAAGTCCTAGAAGAAGTTGGACATAATTAAGCTTTTTGAACTTGGCTAGGTACAGTTTCCCTGGATTATGGTCAGACTTAAAGCCAGTTAGGGGAGTTTAGAGGTTTAGACCTGATGCAGTAAGCAAATATGGAGGCATTGAAGGGTATTGAGCAAGGAGAAGGCCAGGGTGAAAGTGGATATGTTAGTAGGATTAATTTAGCAAACAATTATGGAATACATACTATGTTAAACACTGTGCTAGGCTCTGGGAATAGATGATTTAGGCATGATCTGTGTTCTTAAACTCAGGAAAGAGAATATAATCAGTGTTAGCGTTGTAGTTAAAAACATGGGGTCTGGAACGAAAATCTTCAGTTTCCTCATCTGTAAATGGAAATAGGATTATCTGTCCCTTTAGGAATGTTGTAAAGGGGCGCTTGCTTGGGTGACTCTTTTGGTTAAGCATCTGCTTCTGGCTCAGGTCATGATCTCTGGGACCTGGGATTGAGCCTCATGTTGGGCTTCCTGCTCAGTGGGGAGTCTCCTTCTCTCCCTCTGTCCTTCCCCCGGCTCATGGTCACTCTCACACACTCTCTCTCTCAAATAAATAAAATCTTAAAAAAAAAAAAAAAAAGGAATGTTGTAAAGAGTAAATGAGATAATATGTGTAATTGCTTGGAACAGTGCTTATCTCAGTAAGTACCTGATAACTTCTATTATTATTGCAAGTGAACAAGTAAAGTAAAATATATAACAAGTAAAGTATCACGTTGTAGAGTCTAGAAGTTGGCAAACGTTTTCTATAAAAAGCCACATAGTAAATATTTTAGGCTTTGTGGATCACATGGTCTCTGTTGTAACTATTCATTTTTGCCATTGTAACATGAAAACAGCCATATGTACAATCAGAATGAGAATGGCTTTTCCAATTATACTTGATTTACTTATCAATTAAACTTTACTTATAAAAAGGGGCCGGAGGAAGGGAAAGTATCCTATGTCCACTTTAAAACATGTTTCAACAACTGTCTAATGTTTCTCCAATCTCATTCCAGCCTCTCCCTCTGTCTTCTCTACTCTGAGTGTAGGATGCGATTTCTATACTTACTCTTTTTAAACCTTCTGTTTGTTTTCTCTCAAATTGCTTTCTTTTGCCTTCTTACTTGGTCAGCTATCTGTGTTTTAAAAAAAAATAGCAATCTGTCTTTGTGATATTTTTTCTATCTTTTATCCATTTCTTTTTTCTTGCCGATTTTTGAAATGAATATGTTGAATATTTTCTTTCTACCTGTTCTGTCCTTCATTTCATATATATCCTTTTTTTTGTCTTCTTCCCCATCTAAATTGTACTTTCTGACATCACCAATGACCTGTTTTTTAACCACAGTCAAAAACACTTTCAGTTTTTTGCCTTTTTCCTTCCATTAAACACTCCTATATGAGAAGCACTCTTCTAAGTGTTAGGGGCACAGAGATGGAAGACAGAAGAGTAGACAGTTGTAATACACTTTAATGAGTACAATAAAATCATATACAAAATGCTTTGAGATCCCAGAGAAGAAAACCATTTAAGTTACTGAAAGTCGTAGAAAACTCCACAAGCAAGATAGGATACTTTCCATTTCGGGCATTAAAATTTTCATTCTTTTAGTTTCCCAAACTAGAAATCTTAAAAAAAAAAAAAAAAACCAAAACAAAAAAACTTTGGCACATTCCTTCTATCCAGCTATTATTAATCTATAACCAACTATCATTTCTTCTTTGTACGTATCTTTCGAATCAGTTGAATAGGTTGCAGTGAAGGCAGTTGAATTAAAGACAAAGAAACAGCATATGTGGAATCAAGGAGGACAAACAGGCAGTTAGGTACCAGAGGAGAGCTAGAGCATAGCATATATGCTTGGGCAGATGAAACATGCTGAGGAGTTTGGATTTTTTTCCTGACGCCAATAAGAAACTATTAAAAGACTTGAAGCCTTGGGGTAATAAAATCAGATATGTGTTTTGGAAAGATTGCTTTGGCAACAGCATAGGAGAGAAGATTGTAAGTAATCCCAGTTGGGAAGTGTCTGCAGTAATTTATGAGTCCTAACTTAAGATACTTATAAGGAGGGAGGGATTTGAGAGCCTTAGAATATGTTTTGTCAACACCACCCTCTATGAACTAACTCTCGGCATTGTTGGACATTTGACATTGTTAGCCTCATCCTTTTCAATAAGGAATGAACAATTATTTATAATACACCTCCTGTGCATGTGGCATTCTGTGTATAGTTATATAGAAGAAAGGTAAGGTATAATTTCTGCATTGTAGGAGAGTAATTTTTTTTTTAAGATTTTACCCATTTATTAGAGAGAGAGAGCACAAGCAGAGGGAGCAGCAGGGGGAGAGGGAGAAGTAGGCTTCCTGCTGAGCGGGGAGCCTGACATGGGGCTCGATCCCAGGACCCCAGGATCGTGACCTGAGCCAAAGGCAGAGGCTCAACTGAGCCACCCAGGCACCCCTACGAGCATAATCTTATAGGAAAGATAAGACATATTTACCTGAGAGCCAATTACATAATAGCACAAGTCAGCATATAATTAAAACAGTGAGTGTTAGAGATGATTGGTATTATGGAACTTTTTAAGGGAAAGATCAAATTGGCCCATGAAAATATCTTAGAGGAAATATATAGGGTGAATGAATGGTAATAAAAGATAAGTTCATATTGAGTAGAGAATTTCTGAAGGCAATGATACAGAGTGTTTCAGTCTCTGTAATCTGAATGGAACTGGAGCTTAGATAAGAAAGTTTACAATCACTAATATAAGGTAATTGATAATTAAAATTATGAGATGGAATTACTTGAAACATAATTTAAAAAGAACAGACCAAGAACAAGACCTTGGTTTAAATACTTACAGTAATAACAACACAGGAAGAATAGCCAGAATGTGATTCAAAGAAAGTGCTTATTGACATATGAAGGAATCTATAAAAGTATAGTATTATGAAAACCAGAGAATAGATTATGTCTTCCTATAATGGCCTTTCCTGCTTCTCTCCTCAATCAAAATCATACCCATCTTTTAAGGCCTGCTTAATTCCCATATCCATGGCAGTTAGTTGCTTTTTAATTATTTTGGGGGGTATGACCTATTTTCCATACAGCTGTCTTTTCTCAGCTAAGTTTTTAACTTCTGGAGAATGAAAACTAGGTGACAGACATCTCTGTATTTCCCCACAATAGCTAGCACAGTGCTAGGCATTTATCTCTATCTGTATATCTGTTTGTCTGTATTGTCTGTGTGTCTGTCGAGAGAGAAATCTGTTGAATAACTAATGACTTTAGAAAGAATGTGGGCATTTAGGGTGCCTGGCTGGCTCAGTCAGTAGAGCATGCAACTCTTGATCTTGGGTTTGTGACTTCAAACCCCACGTTGGGTGTAGAGATTACTTAAGAAAGAAAGAGAGGGAGAGAGAGAAAGAAAGGAAGGGAGGAAGGGAGGGAGGGAGGAAAGAAAGGAAGGAAAGATGGAAAGATGGATGTATGTGGGCATTTACCAGGAATTCAGGCCCAGAACTAAAATGACAGTCTTCTAAGGGTGTTATGTGTGGTACACGAATATGCATACTGAAAGGCCCTCTGCCATAGCCAGAATGTAAGAGCAGATCTGAAAGATTCTGAGACCATGTTGAACCTAAAAGTCTAAGTAGGGGTTTTCATAATTCCAGAAACCATCTCATGGAGATCTCTTTCTTATCTGTCAGTTTTTAAGTTTACATGTTAAAACTGTCTTTTAGCCGTTGTTACCATCTCATGGTATCTTATGAAATAACACACACACACACACACACACACACACACACACACACAGACCTGCTTCTCAATATTCACTCTAGTTCAGGCTCTTTGATGGGTAATTATTCATCTCAGTGCTCCATGAAATAAAATAGACTGAGGCAAATACACCTACACATGTATGTCAACTTCAAAGAATAAGTAATTGTTAGTTAGACTAGAGGATGGGTAGAAAAGAAAGTGGATGAGTAGGTAGGTGGAAGTTTGGGAATGAGTGATTAGGTATAAGTAGGTGACATGACGAGGGAAAACTAGGGAATGAATATAATGAGATACTGGTTAAACCAAAATGAATTCAAATATTTATATTAATGGCAACAACTAATATAGAGAATCAAAAAGATTGAATCATCTTAAGTTTCTTTCATTTTGACTTTGGGATACACTATATTATCTTTTCAGCAAATTAACTATTCCTATCATTTTGCCTAAGCTTATATTAAAATTAATGTATATTTTTATATTGTGTATTAGAGTAGATGGTCAGTGTTAAGTATTTATTTATTTATTTTGAGAGAGAAAGAGCGGGGTGGGGGCAGAGGGGAGGGAGAGAGCAAGTATTAAGCAGAGTCCGCGCTGAGTGTGGAGTCTGATATGCGGCTCGATCTTACGACTCTTGAGATCATGACCTGAGCCAAAACCAAGAGTCGGACACTTAGCCAGTTGTGCCACCCAGGTGCCCCACTCACAGTGGTTTAAATGACTGGCAAAAAGATAAATAAATTTGGTAATTCCCATATATGCAATTGAGATTAAACATTATAATTAAATTTATTTTTCTGGGTAGTTGATTCCTAATTATCCATGGGCAGGTTGTTCATATTCTAGAATTTTGTAGATATCTTTATATTTCACTTAAATAAATCAGTGTAACTCAATATAGTAACTTTTTTCTATGAAAAATGTATCATTTTAGTCCTATTTGTTAAACTCAAAGATTTAGGTTTTATTTTAGAAAATACCCAGTTCTGGGCGCCTGGGTGGCTCAATGGGTTAAAGCCTCTGCCTTCGGCTCAGGTCATGATCCCAGGGTCCTGGGATCGAGGCCCGCATCGGGCTCCCGGCTCAGCGGGGAGCCTGCCTCCTCCTCTCTCTCTGCCTGCCTCTCTGCCTACTTGTGATCTTCTCTCTCTGTCAAATAAAAAAAGAAAAAGAAAAAGAAAAGAAAATACCCAGTTTATATTTTAAAATAATGATTTGTTTATATTTTTAATTACTTTGATATTCATTAAACTGTATCATACTTTGCTTTTTTCATTTGCCATATTTATTTGAAATAGATGCTTATGAAGTCATTTGAGAGATGAAAGATCTCCAAATTACCTGACAAATACTTATGATTCATTCTTTTGATGACCATTTTTATTTTTATTTTTTATTTTTTTTTAAATATTTATTTATTTATTTATTTGACAGAGAGAGATTCCAAATAGGCAGAGAGGCAGGCAGAGAGGAGGAAGTAGGCTCCCTGCTGAGCAGAGAGCCCAATGCGGGACTCGATCCCAGGACCCTGAGATCATGACCTGAACCGACGGCAGAGGCTTTAACCCACTGAGCCACCCAGGCGCCCCTGATGACCATTTTTTTTAATTTATTTTATTTGTATTTTTTTAGGAAGAGGACAAGCACACATGTGAGCAGGGAATGGGGTTGGGGAGGGGCAGAGGAAGAGAGAGAGAATCTTAAGCAGGAGCCCCACACAGGGTTGATTTCACGACCCTGAGATCACAATCTGAGCCGAAACCAAGAGTCGGACAGACGCTCAACCAACTGAGCCACGCAGGCACCCCGATGACTATTTTAAAAAGGAATGGCCTGCTATATTGTTTTTAATTTTAGCAATATTAAAGTACAATTTAATACATATTAATTAAAGTTATAAATTATATTCAGTTACATTTTCTTTGAGCTTTGTTATCCTAAATTACTTTTTTACAAAAGAGGCATATGTAAGTGTGTGTTTTCTTATCTCTGATGCTCCCACTGTTGTCTTTCAAGATGAGCACAATGATGGGGAGAAGACTGCCTGCCTGCAATACGCAGTGTAGCCCATTTCACATACATTTACTTCTCAAAAGCTGGGTCTTGGGCTGGGGCTAAGGAGAGAATTTGCTTTATCTGGAATATAGGTTACAAATGTTATAAGGATGTTACTAGAATATTTAAGTAGATGTAGCTTTTATGAAATAGCATCTTTACAGCCTCAAGCCCTAATGAAAAGTAATTAAGACATTTACAGGTGGTTGTTAGCTGTTAACTGGGGCTGTCTAGAAAGAAGCTGTCGGCACATACCATCATCATTGCTTGACAATTTGTTCACCTTTTTTTTTTTTTAGGTTACATTAATTTTTCCTCTAATTTCATATCTCCCTCTTTCAACCCTAGTCTTTCAATAAAATCTGAGTTTGTTGTATTACTAATTATAACCAGCCTTCTAGACTCCCTGGAACAATACCATATATCTTCTATTATTGTTCCTCCTTTGCCAGAAACGAGCTTATAACCCAAAATTCATTTGAATGAGGGAAGTATCCATACTTAGCATATCAGCTCTATTTAACCTTAGCTTCTGTCCCTTTGCAAGGAATAAGACCTTAATTCTGAATTTGATGGGGTGGGTTTCTCCCTTTCTGGTCAACTATGTGAATAAGTCTACTTTTTGAAATTACTGTAAATCATCAAAAGTTGGTTGTTACTTTTCCACTTGTTGGTTTCCTAATCATTTTACATAATGAGACATTTTCATAACAATTCTTAGTTTTCTAGTGTGTTCTGTTACCTACTTCAAAATAAACTCTTGTATGTTAGGTACACTCCATGCAGTTACAGAGGAATGGAAGAGAGACTACCTCACGGCAGCATGTCACGACTGACGGATCACTCCAGGCACAGTAGTTCTCATCGGCTGAATGAACAGTCACGACATAGCAGCATCAGAGACCTCAGTAATAATCCTATGACTCACATCACACATGGTACCAGCATGAATCGGGTTATTGAAGAAGATGGAACCAGTGCTTAAATCGTCCGAAGGTGGAAAACTTGTGCTATTTAAAAAGCAGATTTTATTCTTTGCCTTTGCATGACTGATTGCTGTAACTCACTGTTATCATGCTTTCAGTCAGGTGCAGATTGTGTCCATTGGAAAAGTAAATTTTCGCTTTTTATATTGCATCAAACTTGGAACATCAAGGCATCAAAAAAGCTAATAATTATATTATCACATAAATCTTATTTCTAGGTTGTGAAGAGGTAATTATTTGTCTGGTAAGCATTTTTATAAACCCACTTATTTTATATTTAGAAAAACCCTAAATGTGTGGTGACTGCTTTGTAGTGAACTTTCATATGATATCAACTAGTTGTGAGATAACATTCTGGTAGTTGTATTAATAAAACAAAAATTTCAGAATTAAGGAAATTTTCTATGCAAGGTTTATTTCTCAGATGAATAGTTGGACTTTGTAGTTTTCTTTCCACTAAGTGAAAAAGAACTATGTTTTTAAGCTGTAGGAGAATTTGATAAATCAGCAAGGGTATTTTAGCTAATAGGATGTAAGATCAGCAGAAGAATCTGAATAGTCTACTGAAGGCTCTTTAAAAGTTCTATGAAAATAATCTTCATCCAGAGACATACAGGATTAGGATTAGCAATGGAATAAAAGGCGGAAATGGACATTTTTTTCCTCTATAATTGTGCTGTCTTTATTACTTTTGTAAATATTACTTTTACTGGCTGTGTTTTTATAACTTAACCATATGCATGGTGGAAGAAGTTTAATTTGTAGCCATCTTTTCCCATGTAGTAGTATTGATTCACAGAGAACTTCATGTTCAGCTCTGTTCCGTGGAGGCATGTAATAAGATAAGCATCACACATTATAAACTTTTTTGTAGGAACCATAATTACAAAATGGCAAAACGTTTTCTCTATATTCATTGTTGTATTTTTCTACAGTGAAATGTGATCTTGCCAAAGCCACCAGATCTTGGTACCCAGGCCCCTCCTATCAGTGACTTGATTGTCTGCATTTGCATTGCCCAGTAGCCACAAGACTACAGCTCTTTGCCCCACATTCCTGTTTTCAGATTCTGGATCTTCTTTTTTTTTTTTTTTTTTTTTTTTGCAGTTGAAATATGTATAACCTAAGTCCAAAGTGGTGATTGAGGTATTTGAAAATCGTTGTAACTAAATGAAGCATGATTAGTCTTGCTGTGAAGTATAATCTTTTAGTCTTACCAATATCAATTCAAAAAATGTTCGACATTTTGTCATGTACTGTTTAAATAATTTACAATAAAAACTGCAAACTTTATTAAGCATGAAATTGATCAGAAGGGAAAGAAAAATTGTGGAAAATGCTGGATGTGTTTTATAGTAAAGCGTATTTAAACAAGTGATCCTCAGCCCTGACTATAGATGAGAATCACTTGCAGAACCTCTGATGCTCAACTCCTTCCTCTCATTCAGAGGAGAATTGGTAGTTTTTTTAAAAAAGCTTTTTAGGTGATTCTGATCTGCAGCCAGGCTGCAGCCTGTTTCGATCTAACTTACCCCCTGATAATGAGCTGTTGGCATCATATTATATCACATAAGTATCTAGCTGGACTCAATGTTGTGCTTTTGTATCATTACCTGATATACATTTGTTCTTCACTTTATTGTTCATTATAAATGTGGAATTTGGGGCACTCCTGAAGATTCTTACTCAGTAAGTCAAAGGTGGTAGGACTTTAAAGTCTGTAGTTCCAAGAATATTCCAAGACTCTAGAGAGGCTGGCTTTGCTATATGCCAGTTTTGTCACCTTTAACAAGTAAACTTCTCTGAGCCTCAGTTCTCTTGTTTATAAATGAAGACAGAAGATAAGGTACCTACCTCACAAAGTTGTCAAATGGGGATCACATGAAAAATCATATGAAAACTCTTTGAAAACTGTAAAACATTATTAAATATAAGGGATTAAGATTATTAAGGATTTAAGAGATTTGTTTGAGGGCTACTGTAGTATATTCCTTGACATGTGTTTAATTCACATGTACCTTTTTCTCTCCTTTAAAATAAAAAATACCAAGAAATTAGGTGTTGAAAAAAAAGGCTTTCATCAAGTACAAAAATCAGTTTTCTGATAGTAATTTGTATATCTTATTTTTTCAAAGTACATATCTTATTGTTTATGATTAACTCTTTATAGAACATATTAGAACAATTAGCCCCAAAGCATTTTTCTTTTTCCTCTGTCTTCATTGACTTTCTCCTTATAACTGGAGTTAGTACTGGATAGGGAGAATCTGAATTCCCTCATAACTGACAATTAGTAAACCTTTCCTCTGAAGGCCAAACTTACAAGTACTCATTTATACAATAATTCAGTAATTCATAAGGCTTTTTTTCTGAGAATCTTTCCTGAGAACAGCATGAGAGGACCAAAACAAACATCGAGAAACAAAAATAAGAAGTTAAAATAGAAGGTACCAGTTTGAGCTCAAAGATGTTTCATCTATCGCCATCTGCATTATATTATCAATTGCCAAAACGTTAACTGATTTTCTTGTACAAGTAGGCCAAGTGTAGACAGTTAAGTGCACATCCCTGTGAAAATCTTAACTTTGAGCTCCTTGCTTTTTATGTATTCACTTTATCTTCTTTGTTAAACTCACCGTTGGCATATATGTAAATGCTATGTGGACCTTTCAGTTACTTTCAGTATCTTAATTTTGCTTCACAAAATTTACTTAATATCATCAATGCATTGTTTTAGATAACAGTATTTAGTTTGGGTCATGTTATTTATCAAACTGGTGCTTTAAATAAAGAATTTTTTTTCAAGGAACAGTTAAAGAACTATGGCAAACTAGCAATTTCAAATTCTCAATTCCCTTAAACCAATTTGAACAAGTTGGGACAGCTTTCTTACCATATGTTTAACTTTAATTTGTGTTTTGATTGGCATGTGATAATGTTTAGTATTTTATTTGGATAGCTGACAACTGAGAAAATAGTTCTTTCTAAAATGTTAATATATAATCAAGAGGCTTTCAAAAAGTACTTCGATTTCACCAATACTGTTTAATTTATTCAATAATTAAAGCAAAAGATAATATTAAGCTCAAAACAGTAATTGGTTTCAAAGAACAATTGATTAATAACAACTAGCAAAGGGCTTAGTACATAGTAGGTTTTTCAATTAATATTTATGAACGAACAACTAATGTCATAAAACTCACTTTTAGCCTTAGTAGTGAGAATCTCACCTCAAAGGAATTTGAAGGATCTAAATTTAAATTGAGTGAAATGAAGTGTCTGCCTTACAAGAATAACGTGGCAAATGATAAATACATAACTTGCACAGGAAATATATACACGAAACTTTATTAATTTTAAAAGGTGAATAGCAATTCTTAGAAGTATTTAAGCTTCTGTTGGTTTTATGTGAAGTTAGATCTTTGTATACTAGTGGTAAATGAATAATCAAGCAAACCTTTATTAGTAATGATTTTTTGCTTCTTAGAGCAGTCGTATGAAAATTCTAAGAATCTCTTTAAATTAGAAAAATTTGCTACATTTTAGCCTACCTCATTAGTTTCTCTGTGATAAGAGCTGGATATAACAAGTTGTAACTATCTTGGTTGAGGCTATATCCCTGTGATTTAAAAGGGACTACTTAAAAAAATTTTTTAGTGGATCATTGGCCAGAGCTTAGAAAACAATAACATACCAAAATTTCATTATGATGGTATTTATACTGCTTTTGACATGCCAAAGGTACATTTGCATATTATCTCTTGGATGACTTACATAGTCTAGTGCAGTGAAAATTCCATTAGACTTGGAATTCAAAGACCCATAATTGTAATGCGAGCAGTACAGGTCATTTAGTCTCCATTTCTTCAGTATAAAATAAGAATAAGGTAATTTTTGGTTCCAAAACCTACCTCACTGGACTTTGGTTGTAAGGATCAAATGAGATAACATGTATTACTGTGCTCCATAACCTGTAAATTGCTCTGCGGATATTATTTGTTTTTGTTAGAACTTGGGGGGTTATAGAAAACAAGGGTATGGTCTTCAGTAGTATTTAGCAGCAACAACAAAATAGGCAATTAGACCAGTATTCATTTGGTATAATCTTTGAATCAACAATCCAATTAACCTTTTAAAAATAAGGTTCTTTTTCAAGAGTAGTTATGCCCTTAAACTGTTTTAGCTCTTTTATATATATATACCAGAGTATGCTCCTAGATTTAAACAGTTAAATTTGTAGGTCAATCTCAACAGAAATTTGGGAATCTCCATTATATTTTTCTTTTGACATGAAATTATATAAATTGATTTCACTAAAACTTATAAGAAAAATAAAGAGTGTAGACCCTTTAACTTTTTTTTCTTTGAGGACTTTCATGTCCTAATTCTTTCTGATTAAGAACAAATTTTAAAAAGTTAATACCATAACTTGATATTCGTCATGGCAAAACTTTAAATTTTAAGTTGTAACATTATCTTAATTTTGTGTTTGTATATATAATTTTTTAAACTTACGTAAAATAAGGATTTCTCCATTCTTTTCCACACATCAACACACAAAAGAGCATTTTTATGGAATCTAGATTTACAAAGCTCATGATTCTTCTAAACTTCTTTTATGCCTTTTCTGATTAAAATAAGAAAAAGTGTTCGCATTCAATTCATTTGTTTCCCAGTAGCCGCATTTATACATTATTCTTTTTTTTTAAGATTTTATTTATTTCATTTGACAGACAGTGAGAGAGGGAACACAAGCAGGGGAAGTGGCAGAGGGAGAAGCAAGCCTCCCACTGAGCATGGAGCCCAATGCAGGGTTCGATCCCAGGACTCTGAGATCATGACCTGAGCCAAAGGCAGATGCTTAACTGACTGAGCCACTCAGGTGCCCTTTATACATTATTCTTATGTCATTTCTATTTTATATGAAAAGAACAGCATTGATATCTCTTTATAATTTGGTTTTTTTGTTCCAGTGATATGAAGGGGCAAGGAATAGGAGGACTAAGCAGCCCTTACGCTTCATCTGACTGTACGCAGTCTGCTGGGATTTTTTTCTAGTTTAATTTTAATCCTATACCTCTTTAGTAGTCAAACTGATACAGGATTATAATTTTCTCCCAAGATCCAAAATCTTCTAGGAAAGAAAATGTTATGGTCTATCTAAATTAAGCAGCCATTTCTTAGACTTCCTATTTGGTTGATTTGCAGAAATTTAATATAATAAGTTAAGCATAGTTCCTATTCTGTGATCTCTCATTAGAAAAATAAAATTTTGTTGACATAAAGATAAAAGGAGGTAAAGTGTCACTTATGTTTTAGTCAAATCCCATACCAGTACATTACTTCTTACAAAAGAGAGTAATTCAGTCTTTTTAAATGCTTTAAAGAATAGTTCCCTTCAGATTATTTTTTTTTTAAATGATCATTTATCTCAGGAAATCTGTTGTGTCCCTTCTTGGACATTTTCATTGGTATGCTAGCATTGATCTTAATTTATTCTCATTTTATTGGCTACTGTCACCAGTTTTCCCTGATAAATAAGTTTTTTACTTTGTAATATTTCAGAATTTGAAGAGTCACTGTTCCATTATTGTGGTAATTATCACTTACTTGTGTAACTTAGGATTTATAAGACAGGGATAGTTTTAAGTCTGTTATTTTATCATATATCCTGAAGTAAGGTGAACTACTTTATTATTGTTGCTGTAGTAGCCTTGCGGTCTTTGTTATGTAAGTCAGCTTGTTTATATTGCTAATTTGCAAATATTTCTTTAAGTGTGTTGTGCTTATTAACTTAAAAACTTCAGAGCTTCATAATTTCTGTTTTCTGAATTGGCAGATTTCTTTCCCTAATGCTTAGTAAAAATGCATTATGTTATTTTTTAAATACCACAGAATTTTGAATCAGGAGACCTGATCTCTAGTATTGCCTTTGTTTTCAATGAGCTTTGTAACTTTCAAGTTTTACCTCTTGGGACCTCAGGTTTTCTCATCTGTAAATGAAAGAAACAAGGGGATTAGATTAGGTAGTGTTTCAAATTCCACCTGCCTGTAATTTGGTTGTCCCTAGACCATTTTGTAGTCATTATTCTGGCTTACTTTTATTCTTGTTATTCTTCCAATGAACTATATTTACTAGATCAGCTTGTACTGTTAATACAATCTATACTTAAATTATTAGGATTCAGATATATTATTAGCTTTGTTTTCCAGTTATGATTTTGAGTAATTTTAAGGAGGAAATTATATTACCTATAATAAAAGGTTAAAGAAATAAAATGGAAAGATTACAAATAATAGACATGACCTTTTTTTTCCCCATAGAAAAAGTCTCCTAAAGCACCAACATAAGCACCTTAAAACTGATATACAGGTGGGCACCTGGGCGGCTCAGTGGGTTAAAGCCTCTGCCTTTGGCTCAGGTCATGATCTCAGGGTCCTGGAATCGAGGCCCGCATCGGGCTCCCTGCTCGGCAGGGAGCCTGCTTCCTCCCCTCTGTCTGCCTGCCTCTCTGCCTACTTGTGATCTCTCTCTCGCTGTCAAATAAATAAATAAAATCTTAAAAAAAAAAACTGATATACAGGAGAAAAATGGCATAAAATTTTATGGTCTTTGTTCTCTTAAATATGAATATAGCTAGTTAGCCTAAACTTTAAATAAAATGTTTCCATGATAAAATTAGTGAAAAAGGAGGGATAGCGCTGGCCAATATAGCTAATTAAACAGCACTCAGGTTTTACCAACATTAAAATGATTATAAAATGTAAAAGTCATTTCGGAGGAGTGGATTGAAATTTTTCTGTTCAATAATTATTCTTAAAATGTTCTTAGATTCATTGAATAAGTATTGTTGCCAGGTTGCCATGAGCAATGTCCTGCTCTAAAATATTAGAGATAGGGCGCCTGGGTAGCTCAGTGGGTTAAAGCCTCTGCCTTCGGCTCAGGTCATGATCTCAGGGTCCTGGGATCGAAGCCCTCATCCGGCTCTCTGCTCAGCAGGGAGCCTGCTTCCTCCTCTCTCTGCCTGCCTCTCTGCCTACTTGTAATCTCTCTCTCTGTCAAAAAAATAAATAAATAAATAATCTTTAAAAAATAAAATATTAGAGATAAATGTGGTTACTTTAAATTTTTTTTTCTGGCAACGCAGAAGATGTTTTCCTAAAGCTTCCTGAACTATCTAATAAAATGTAGAGATGCCATTAGTACAATCTCTCAGCAGAGTTCTCTTGTAGATTTGTGTTCTCTGAGAACCAGGCCAAGGAGGTTCCCATTACTTTTAAAGATCATTGTCTTTCTCTGATTGTCTGCATTAGCTCATATCAATCTGTTGAACACATTGGTCTATAGATTTATAATCTAGGTATTGGGTTTGGTGTCCGATGGGTAAGGAAGAATAATGGAAAGTTGATGTAGGAAAACGTACTGGTTTCTGGTGCGTTTTTTTCTATTCTTGATTCCTTGTCTTTGGTCAGTTCACTGTATTAGACAACCTTCCTGGCTTCCAGAATTTAAATTAGATGATCAGCTTCTTTCATTCAGACACAGCTATATTACAACATTATTTTGATGGCCTGTAAAGTAAAACAAAACAAAACCAAAAAAAACCCTTTATTTTCAGTTCTCTGGCTCTGCATGTTTTGTTACTGCATTTGTTAAACTTGAATCTGAGGTCTGAACATTTCACTGAAGATTTTCTGGGTTTTGATAATGGGATATTCTGTAAGATAAAGCAGATAATCTTAGCATGATTTAATTTATATTTATCCATTCACCATTTTTCTATTTCTCTAACCACTTCTCCCCTCCAAGTTTTGAAAAGTACATTTATAATTGTCTTCCTTTACTCCCTTAGCCCTGCCTCAGATAATATTTCCCTGAACTACTCCCGTCAGCAGAAACATTTAATAGGAAATAATTCTATATTTCTGGGATAAGATCAACACAGAAGTTCTTTACATTGAACTGAAATGAATATGTACTTGAAAATACTGTATTTTCTTTATATGTGAACTTAAAATTATTTTTTTAATCATAAAAAGGAATTTCCCATTTGAAAATATTAGTCTAGAAGTTCTTTTGTCATCAGGTACTATTTCAGCCTTTGCTGTGAGTTATCAGAGTAAATTTGAATTCTTCATCATTCATCATTTTAAAAAATTTTACTTCTCTAGAATTATTCCATTTCACATATCTTTAACACCAACTTCAACTTTTCTGCTTCTGTTTTCAAATGCAAAATTTTATTTTTGAGTTATTTTTTCATTGAGGTTTCAAAGTATTGCTTATTGTGAAGGAGTGACTGTAGTTTAGACATTTACTTTGGTACAATACAGATATTACCACCACCATTGCTTTCCCCCAACCCCAAAAAGAAAAGTTCATTTGACATTCAAAAGCTATTAAATTGTCTTATTTTTGTTATTTGAAAGAGCTACAGAAACTGTTTCTTCTAATTTAAAACTGTTTAATTTAGAAAATACTGACTTTGCCATATTTTAATCTGATAGTGAATTTAAGGGATTATTTATATAAATATTTGTGTCTGTAATTAATAATAGCTATTAGTTATTTCACTTTCTATAATATGTGATAGCTGAAGCTCACATTTATTTAACGTGAGCTTGTATGTGTGTGTGAGCCTTTGTTTTGTCTTGTTTTCTTAGTATATATTAGGTTATCATGGTCATCTCAGCAGAAAATAGTTTGTAGATGGCCTGATTCTCAGAAAAAAAAAACGTTTAAGGAGGTTTATACTGTGTCATCATAGTTGAATAGTATTATTCTGAACTCTGTGAAATTGCTGGTTTTGTTTGTCAAAAGTGATCAAAAGTTTGCAATTTTGTAATACATATTCAAGACAGAAGCAAACAAAAGATCTTTTAGAACATGTATACTGACTTCCCATTCCAACTTCTCTTATCAGTCTATCAGTGACTTTATGAAGGAGATTCAAACCATAGATAACCACGGGTCTGTCAGGAAACTTCTGCTCTGTTTTGTAGTGAAATTTCTTCCTTTTAAAGATATTTAGACAAAACGATCATAGTAATTGAAGCAAATACCTTTAGGAAATACGTAAGTTACCAAAAAACTTTCAGAACCCAGGATATTATCATATATCAATTGGTTAGTCTGTAAATATCATTTAGAGGCAAAATAAGTACCGCCCACACAATGTGTACAATGAATTCAAATTTTGCTTGCCATAGAATTTTACCTTCTTGGTAGGCATTCTAAAATGATGAATACTATTGAATATACTAAAAGTATATGAGTTTAAAAATGCATGTAAGAAATATGAAGCTCCTACATAGGAAATCCAGAATTTTATTAGAGCTATTATCTAAAAGGTAAACTGGATTGTTCTAAGCTCACACTATATCTCTTCATATAAATATTACTTTTATGAATAATAAGGGCAACAGATTAGCCAACAAGAGCTGATCTAGTATACTCCATATTAATCTAGATGTCTGTTTTAGATATACTTTTATAGTGGAGAAAGTTGACTTGAATCTCTCAGTAACTGCTTGGTACACTTCTTTCTAGTGATACCCTGAGCCGCCCAGGTACATACTCTCCATCTGGCCTATTCCTCAAATGCTACATTCCTTAAGACCTTCCTACCTGCCTTCTATCCCTAGTCTTACTTATTAATACTTCAAAGTATAATCTATCTTCAAGTGTTAGGAAGAAGGAAATTTGCTTTAATTCATATTCAACTGTTAGTGACTATAGCCCTTTTATCCCTCTTAAAGATAAATCTGCATTAAAAACAACTCATTGCTATTAGCACAAGTTACTGTCAATTAGAATATTGAGCTTTTGAGGCAAGAAATATCATTAAGTGACCTAACCTGGGAGTCTCTTTCTCTTTCCCAGAACCCATGTGATGTCTGAAATTGCCGTATATTTTCAGTGACCTTGAGGAGGGGAGCTAGTCACTTGGATCTTTGGGTCATTGAAATCAGGGCCTTGCTCACCCTCTATTTTTCTTTTTTTTTTTTTTTTTTAAGATTTTATTTATTCATTTGACACAGAGAGAGAGATTACAAGTAGGCAGAGAGGCAGGCAGAGAGAGAGGAGAGAGGAGGAAGCAGGCTCCCTGCTGAGCAGAGAGCCCGATGCGGGCCTCGATCCCAGGACCCTGGGATCATGACCTGAGCCGAAGGCAGCGGCTTTAACCCACTGAGCCACCCAGGCGCCCACACCCTCTATTTTTCAACTCAAGAGCTACATCAGGAGCATTTTATATATCCATCACCCATACTCTTTTAAGACTTTGTATTTCAGTCTCAGTTTTTTCTACCGTCCAGCTAGGCCTATTTTTCTTCCATCTCTGCTCATGTAGTATAGAAAAATATCTTCTTCACTTCACTGTTATCAATGTGACCACCACCGTCTCCTCTTTTCAAGAGATACAAAGGTAGAAACAATATTCCTTTTTCATTATTTTAAAAAAGCTATTATTTTTTAACACCTGGCATTTGGCAATTTAGTTTTCAAATGGTATTCTGAATTAAATTGATAACGTGATTCTAAAATCGATTCTAAAATTTTAATCTTTTATCATATAAGCATCTAGTTAGAAAGTGTTTATGCTGAAGACTTGTATTTTGTGGCATTAGTTCTTCATGTTTCCTTTTTATGTATTTAAAATTGTTCATTCATTTCCGAGTGAGTGGGAAAGTTACTGTTGTTGAGATATATATAGGGCAAGTGCACTTGATTAGAGCATGAACTGTATTTTCACATTAGCTGGATGTGCTTTGCACTCTGCTCTTGTAGATCTATTTTGTTTACAGTAGACTGATGTCAGTTTTTGTAAATGTTTTTACTTAGCACTTTAACTGTGAGTGTACAAACTGATTTTAAATGTAGTGGTTGTATATTTTGGTTATAAATTGGAAATTTTTAATAAAATTAAATAATTTGTTCTCTATTTTGTCATTAGTACCTGATTACATATAATTTTCTTACATCATCTTCTAGACTATTTAACATACTACACCACTATTTTTTCATTAGTTTTCGTATTTTATATTCTAATAAACACTTTTCATTTATAATAACAGAATTCATGTTATTCTGGAATATAGAAATATATAAACAAAAACCATCCAGTATCATATCTCTTTCTCTCATACTTATTTTGTCAATATAGATAAGACCCATCTCTATTTATTGTTCTATCCTCCTTACATAACACTACTGGGCACATAATAGGGGTTCAATAAATATCTGTTGATAAAAATGTAAAGTATCCATATCGATTTTCCAATAGGAAATCCTACCCACATAAACAAATCAGGTCATTTTTTTCATGCACAGGAAGGCAGACCAGGATTTAAACTATTAGAGTTTCTTGCCTGGATCATACAGCCTTTTGTTGGAAGGGACCTTAGAAATCGTAAGGTCCAACTTCCAACCCAGTGCAAAAATCCTTCAAAACCATCTTTTGTAAACCTCTGCTTCAGTGATTTCAGTAACAGGAAGCTCACTACTCTGTAAGGCTTTCCATTCCATTTTGAGGCCACTCTAATTGTTATAAAAGGCTTTGCATCTATTGAGTGGAAAATGCATTCTTTTGTTACCTTCATACATTGGTACTGCTCTACAGATAATAATAATTCTTTCACAGGACTATTTTCCAGACATTTGAGAAAAGTTATGCTGTTTTCTCCAAATCTTTTCTATAGGCAAAGTATGTCCAATTCACAGGGCGCCTGGGTGGCTCAGTCAGTTAAGTGTCTGACTTTGGCTCAGGGTCCTGGGATGGAGCCCACTTCTGGCTCCCCACTGAGCAGGGAATCTGCTTCTCCCTCTCCTTCTGCCCCTCCCCCATTCATGCTCTCTTTCTCTCTCTCAAATAAAATCTTAAAGAAAAAAAAATGTCCAATTCTCCAATTTGCGTCCTATTTAATAGTTTTTCCATGACTTCCTATCAGACCCTAGCTGTTACCTTCCAAAAGACTCCAGCTGTGCCTATTCCTCTTAAAATTTCCATAGTGCTGAACATGTATCTCCAGATTCTATAAGACCATTGAAGAATCCAGTATACACTATATTCAGTACACTATCAATTCTATTAAGTTTTTCACGGAAGAATGGGGTAACTCTTACTAATCTCCTGACAGTTTATTTCTAAGGTGAACCAAACATTTAATAAAGACGGGAAAATATCCTAAATTCTAGTTTTTGTTTGTGTGTGTTTAAAGATTTTATTTATTTATCTATTTGAGAGAGAGAGAGAGAGAGCATGGGAGGGGAGAAGGTCAGAGGGAGAAGCAGACTCCCCATGGAGCTAGGAGCCCGACGTAGGACTCGATCCCGGCACCCGGGGACCATGACCTGAGCCGAAGGCAGTCGCTTAACCAACTGAGCCACCCAGGCGCCCCCTTCATTCTAGTTTTATGGCTGCTAAATTAGGGGGGAGTTTTTTTGAGTGTTTTGTTTTATGTTGGTCATTAGCTAACTACACAAATTTTGGTCATTAACAGTTTGAGTATTAATCTTAGTATATGTGCCAGGGTACATAGACACACATGCATACACTTTCTTCATCTGTAAAATGAAACTGTTAGACCAAGTCATTGGTTTTTAGCCATGGGATCCTTTTCTCAAACAGTATTTGGTCTCAGTACATAGAACAGATAAAAGCAGACTTTGGTTTAAAGAGAAAGTGCCTGAAATCTTAATTATTTGACCGAACTCTTTTATCTCTCTCAAGTACAGCATCCTTGAATCACCTAGATGGAACTCTTAAGAGCTCAAAGAACCCACTTTGTAAATTGCAAAATCATTCTGTATCTTGACTATGGTCGTGGTCACACAAATCTACAAATGTGATAAAACTGCATAGAACTATATACACACACAAGTGAGTGCTTCTAAAACTGGTGAAATCTATATTAAATAGATGGATTTTATCTATGTTAATTTCTCAATTTTGATATGGTACTATATTTGCAAAGAATGCTACCACTGGGGAAAACTGGGTGTGAGTATAATTTCTTAAAACTGAACGTGTCTATAATTATCTCAAGTTTAACAGTTGTTTTTTTTTTTAATTAGTAAAGTAAGTGATCTATAGGTCCCTTCTAAAATTCCACCATTAATGCCGCATTCATTTCCTAGCTGTCTTTTTCTTTCCGGTAATTCTAAAGAACCTGTTAGAATTCATTTTGAGGAGACTCTTGGTGAATGAATGTGACTTACCCAGGAATCCTTCAGTTCTTGTTTGGCTCTCCTAATTTAATGTTCTCACATGAAAACAAGACCTTGCTAAGGTGCTTCATACATTTTGCCTGTTCCCATTCCCCTTTTTCCTCTAAGGTTCCTAGGAGCAACAATCAGCAACCCAAAAATGCCTACTCCCTAATTCCCAGAAACTGTGAATGTGTTATTTTCATGACATAAAGGACTTGGCACATGTATTTAAAGTTATAGACCTTGAAATGGAGAGATTATCCTGGATTATTCATGTGGGGCCAATCTATTCACCAGTCCTTAGAAGCAGAGAACTCTTTCCAGCTGTAGTCAGGGAGGTGACAAGGGATGAAGGGTAAGAGCACTGCAACATGAGAAGGACTTAACCCAGCGTTGCTGGCTTTAACAATGGAGGAAGGAGGCCGTGAGTGAGGAAATGTGGGCGGCCTCTCAAAGTTGGGAATGGCTTTCAGCTGACAGCCAACAAGAAAACATAGATCTCAGTGCCACAATAGCAGGGGACCAAATTCTGCCAACTAGCATGAGCAAGGATATTAATATTCCTCTAACATCTCCAGAAACTACTGACATCTTCGTTTTAGCCCCATGACACTCACGTCAGACTTCTGACCTAGAGAGATCATAAATTTGTGTTGCTTAAGCCCCTAAATTTAGGGTAATTTGTTACAGCAGGATTCAAAAACTAATAAACTGAGCCTCATACCCCCACATCTGCAGAGTGTAGGCAGTGAACAAATGAGTAATGGAAAATGGCCCAAGGAATCCATTAAGAATCAGAAGCATTTCAGGGAGCTGGCGAGTTGCCTGAAACAGATTGTTGTGGGTGGAGACAGGTTGGAAGTATTGAGTAATAAGAGCAATCAGTCCCTGGTGCCTTTCTTCCCATTCTATCTCTTCTTCATTTTTGTTGCCATTAATTTTTCAGTTTTCATTTATTCCCATTCCCGCTCTTATCCTCTCTTCCATCTGTTTCTCCTCTTTACAACTCTGCTCTTCATTTTTCTCTGTTAATCAAGTACATGTTTTCATCAACTCCACATTCCCACCTATTTGCCAGAAGGAGATAAGAAGACTATGGCTTGGGAAAATAGCGAGATTTTCAAGTGTGCCAAGTAGTCAAAAGGTTAAGAGACATAGCTTTATTACTGGGTCTCTGGGTACCCCAGAGCAACACACATACATAAAAAAGGGCTATATACAAATTCATTTATTCTAAACAAACAAAAAACTAAACAGGCTCTCACAAATATTTGAAAATAACAAAAGCTTTCTGCTAGGGTACTATTCTATTCTGCAGCTGAAGAATTATGCTGAGTGCTTTTCACTTACTTCTGTAGACAGCTCAAAACTGAAGACCCTAAGGGGCTTATAGAAAGTTCATCAACTTCAAATAATATTTGATGAGCTACTGTACAGTAATTAATACAATAGAAGCATTTAAACTAACACCACATGAGATGAATCAACGAAGTATGTATATTTTTAAGAATTTTTTGGCACCAAGTTTGTTAGAAAGTGTTTGCTGAAGGGGTCTCTGGGTTGCTCAGTTGGTTAGGCGTTGAACTCTTGGCTTTAGCTCAGGTCGTGACCTCAGGGTCGTGAGATCGAGGCCTGCCTCAAGCCCCAGATGGAACCCCACATCAGGGTCTGTGCTCAGCAGGGAGTCTGCTGGAGATTCTCTCTCTCTCTCTCTCTCTGCTCCTCCCCTCCTTGCTCTCTCTCTCGAATAAATATTTTTTAAAAAATGATGTTTCACATTTCTGGGAGCATTCAATAGCTGCATTAATTCATCCATTTATTCAGTAAATACTCATTTGTTTACCTACTCCTTACCAGGTAGTAAGACCCCAGGAATTCAAAGATGAAAATTACATGGTTTATACACTTGCACAAGTTCACACTCTAGTGAGAAGATGTACTTTTAAACACCTGAGTACTGATGTGTCTAAAGTGTTATGCAAGCACAAATGTGGAAATGCCTCTTCTGCAATGAAGACTGGGCATACAGAGAACTTGATGGAATATGAAAGATTTAATTGATAGGTATTTATTGGTCACATAAAATTGCTGAGGTTCTGGTAGGGAACAGAACAGGCAATTGTTCTGTTGCAGTTCTGTAATCAAAATGTTGAGTATAAAAGGAGACGGACAATAAATAAGAAATTAACAAATTAAGATAATAAGTGCTATAACTATCCTATAGGGAGGGGCTTAAAAGTCTTGGTAAAGATAATGGATTTTGTCCAAAATGCAAAACAGTGCATTGAAGCATTTTATTTAAGGGAGTAACTTCACATAATTTTCTCTTAAAATTATTCTGGCAGCTCTATGAAAATGGGTTATGAGGATTGAGAATGCACACAGGGAGACCAATAAAAAAGTTGAGTTAGTATAGGTTAGAGGTAATAGTGACTTGCATGCAGATGGTATAGTAGAGATGGACAAAAGAGGGAAGATTCAGGATGTCTTTTGAAGATAGAGTCATTAAGACCAATATCCTGGGGGCACCTGGGTGGCTCAGTCAGTTAAGTGGCAGACTCTTGATTTTGGCTCAGGTCATGATCTCAGGGTTGGAGATCCAGCCCCACAGTGGGCTTGTGCTGGACGTAGAGTGTGCTTAAGATTCTCTCTCTCCCTCTGCCCCTCGTCTCATCATTCTCTTAAAAAACAAAAAACAAAACAAAAAGATATACTGAATGTTACAGATGAAGAAAAGGGGATGAATTAAAGGTAATTCTTAGTTTTTTAGCCAAAGCAGCTAGGTGGATTATGATGTCACTGAAGTGGAAAAGACCAGAGGAAGAATAAATGTTAGAGCAATAAATCAAGTGTTCTGTTTTGGACATACTAGGTTTAAGGTCACTCTCAGTGATCCAAGTGAAGCTGCCATGTAAGCAGCTGGATATGAGTCTGGAGCTCCAGTGGAGATTTTAGCCTGTGATAGAAATTTGAGACTCATCAAGATGGAGATGGGATTTCAAGCCATCAGGCTATAGGAGATCACTTTAGAGAAAAGTGGACAGAGAAGAGAAGTTGTGTAGAGGACAGAAAGTCAAGAAAGGAGACCAAGGAGTAGAGGCCAGTGAGATAAGAAGGAAATCGAGGGAATTTATTAGGGAAGCCAGGAGAGAAAAGTGTTCCTAAAGGATGGATGCCTGTGGCTCAGTCATTAAGCATCTGCATTGGCTCAGGTCATGATCCCAGGGCGCTGGGATTGAGCCCCGAGTTGGGCTTCCTTCTCAGTGGGAAGCCCCTTTCTCCCTTTCCCATTCCCCCTGCTTGTGTTCCTTTTCTAGCTCTCTCTCTCTGTGTCAAATAAATAAATAAAGTTTTTTAAAAAAGTGTTCTAAAAGGAGAGTATAGTTCAACTGGTCGGGTGATGGATAAAGATCAAATAGGATGATGACTGAGGAAGACCATGTGATCTTACAATATGGATACACTTTTCAATATTGAAAAGTGGGAGAAAAGCCAGTGTGGAGTGGATTGGAGAGTAAGTGGTGAACTTGCATTCCCAGCAGTTGGAAGACTTTGTACATACTTTGAATAACCCTTCCAATGAAAGCAGTTAAAATGCTGGATTATATAAAAATCATACTATAGTAAGTCCATTAGGCAGAAAGGAAATGACACCAGGTAGTAACTCAAGTATACAGAAAAAAAATGGGTAAATGGTAAATATGTGGGTTACTATGCTTTTTAATATTCCCAAATCCATTTCCAACAGGGTTGGAGGGTAGGGGTGGGGTGGGGAGTTTATTTCCCACATATACCACCGACTAATTTTCAGACACTAGCAGAGTGTCCAAGAATTCAACTAAATTCTGACACTGTCTACCCAGAGATAGTATCAGATTCCAGGTTAAGGGTTCAGTCCTATAGAATCCCCCCCCCCATCACACTTCAGATGCCAGTGACAAGCCCCAGGCTGTTACCTGTGCTTCCGACATACCAGCTACACATTGGAGACTCCAAAGACCTCCACCTTAGGTTTGATTAATTTGGTAGGGCAGCTCACAGAACTCTGGGAACCACTTTCTTATGTTTACCAGTTTATTAAAAAATATGATAAAGAATACAAAACAACAGCCAGATGAAGAGATGCATAGGCCAAGATCTCAAACAAGAGGGCTTCTGTCCTCATGGACCTTGGGGCTCAGCTTGGTGGCACATGGAAGTGTTCTGGTTCCACGAGCATAGAAGCTCTCTGAAAAGGACCAAAAAAGCTGTCCTCTTGGGTTTTTATGGAGGCTTTATTACAGTCATGACTGACTATGTCATTGGACGTTGGCTGACAACCTCCAGCCCCTCTTTCCTCCTCAGAGGTTAGAAGGGTGGGACTGAAAGTTCCAACCCTCTAGTCACATGATTGGTCCTCCTGGCAATCAGCTCCCCCCTTGGGTGTGGTCCCAAAGTCACCTTCATTACAAGACACCCATATCACCCTATGGCTCTGAAGCAATTCAGGACTATAGATAAAGACAAAATATATCTGAGAAATACATTTTTGGTCATCTGAATACCAAATATATATTTCTTACAAACAATCATATTGCAACATGGAAGATCCCACAGATATTTTTTCTCTTATTTAAAAGAGTAAAAATATATGTATATTATATAAAACAATAATTAAAACTTATTGTTGGATTTATAATGTATATATTATACATATGATATATGTGACAATATGGCAATATATATGACAAATACAAAGGAAGGAGAAGGGAATGGAGCTATGTTGGAGCAAATATTCTATACTAGCATTAAATTAGTATTAATTTGAAGTAGTTTTCATAAGGCATAGTATAATCTCTATAGAGTAAGAAAATCCATATGGTAAGAAGATAATAGTAAAAATATATAGCAAAAAAGTTAAAATAGGCATTTACATGTTCTACTAAAATTTTTTTAATTTAACACAAAAGAAGGAAGTAAAGAACCAGAAGGACAAGAGACATATAACAAAGAAGTAGCAAAGTAGCAAATATAATTCTAACCATATCAATACTTACATTTAGCATGAATGTGGTAAATACCCCCTCAAAAGGTAGCTGTCAACAACCTAAATAAAAAAGCAATTTCATAGTATATGCTGTTCAAGAGGTACACCTTAGATTCAAAACCAAAGCGGGTTGAAAGTAAAAAGATGAAAAAATATCTGCCATGCAAACATGAACCATAAGGGAGTTATAGTGGCTATACTAATATCACACATGTTAATCAGGGAGGGCCATATATATGTCAATACCTCAGGAAAATGTAACAATTATAAATATACACATACCTAAGAACAGAGCCTCAAAATACATGGAATTAAACCTAGCAGAATTGAAAGGGGAAACAGACAATTCAACAGTAATAGTTTGGGTTTTTCTTTAGTAATTGGTAGAACAACTAGACATAAAATCAGTGAGGATGTAGAAAATGATCAACCACCTCAGCCTAACTGACCTACATAGAATATGTGATATAAGTACTGCAGAGTACGCATTCTTTTCAAGGGCACATGGAACATTCTATTGAATAGACCATATGCTATGGGCAAAGATTGGCCAACATTTCCTATAAAGGACCAGAGAATATATTTTTTCTTTGTGGGCCATACAGTTTCCGCTGCAGCTGTGCAACTTTATTCTTATAGCAGAAGGGCAGTAAGAGATAATGCATAAATAAGTAGGCATGGCTGTGTTTCAATAAAATTTTATTAAACAGGTGGGAGGCCAGATTTGACTTGCGTGTCATGGCTTGCCAACCTCTGTGCTATGACATAAAACAAGTCCCAGTTAGCGTAAAAGGATTGAAATAATACAAAGTATTTTCTTCCAGCAAAGCAGAATTAAATTAGAAATCAATAGCAAAGAAATCTTGAATAACTCCAAATATTTATATTTTGAGCACACTTCTATATAACTCATGAGTCAAAAAATATATATTTATAACTCATGAGTCAAAAAGAAATCACAAGGGAAATTAGAAAATATTTTGTAATGGGACACCTGGGTGGCTCAGCACATCTGCCTTCAGCTGAGGTCATGATCTCGGCAGGGTCACTGAGCCCCACGTTAGGCTCCACGCTCAGCGGGGAGTCTGCTTCTCCCTCTCCTTCCACCCATCCCCCTGCTCATGCTCTATCTCTCTCTTTCTCAAAGAAATAAAATCTTTTTAAGAAATGAAATATTAATAAATCTACCAAAACTAGTGTGAAACTTGTACCCTGAGCACTACAACACATTGCTAAAAGAAGCTACAGAAGGGGCGCCTGGGTGGCTCAGTGGGTTAAAGCCTCTGCCTTCAGCTCAGGTCATGATCTCAGGGTCCTGGAATCGAGGCCCATATCGGGTTCCCTGCTCGGCAAGGAGCCTGCTTCCCCCTCTCTCTCTGCCTGCCTCTGCCTACTTGTGATCTCTCTCTCTGTCAAATAAATAAATAAAATCTTTAAAAAAAAAAAAGAAGCTAGAGAAGATCTAAAAAACATGAAGGGCTAAATCCATCTTCATGGTTTGGAAGACTCAGTAGTATTAAAATTCTTTTCAAACTCATCTATAAATTTAATGTAATCCCTAGCAAAATTCCAGCAGGACTTCTGTAAAACTTGACACGTTGCTTCTAAAACTTATATGGAAATATAATGGATCTAGAATAAGCAAAACCATTTTGAAAAGAATGAAGTTGGAGGACTTGCACTGTTGAATATCAAAACTTATAAAGCTTCAAGAAACAAGACCACGCGGTATTGGTACAAAATAGGCAAACAGCAATGGAACAGAATTGGGAGTCTTAAAAAAATCTTTAATTTATGGTTGATCAATTCTCAACAATGGTTCTAAGGAAATTTAAGAGAAGAAAAGATAGTTCTTTTTTTTTCAATAAATTATGTTGGGACAAGTAGATATCTATAAGCAAAAAAAGAAAAAAAGAACTTAGACCCTAACCTCATACTATACACAAATATTCAGCTAAAATGCAGTGTTCACCAACATGTAAAAACAAAATTAAAAAGCTTCTAGAAGAAAACATAGGTATAAATCTTCATGACCTTAGGTCGGGCAAAAAATTCTTAGACCTAAAGCTCAATCTATAAAATAAAATTGGTAAATTGGCCTTGCTGCAATTAAAAACTTTTGTGTTTTAAAAGACACCACTAACAACATTAGAAGAAAAGCCACGGAGTGGGAGAAAATATTTGAAAATCAGAAAAAGATCTTGTATCAAGAACATACAAAGAGCTGTCACAATTCAGTAATGAGAAATACAATTTTTTAAAGGGCAAAGATTTAAGTAGACATTTCCCCAAAGAAGTCATATATTTGGTTAATAAGCACATAAAAAGATGCCTGATCTCATTAGTTATTAGGGAAATTCCAGTTAAACCACAAATTAAACCCTACCCTAGCAAAATGGCTATTCTCAAAAAGACAGATAATAGCAAGTGCTGATGAAGCTGTGGGGAAACTGGAAACATCATATGTTGCTGATGAGAACATAAAATGATATCTACACTTTGGAGAACAGCTGGGCAGTTCCTTAAAATGTAAACATAAATTTACCATTAAACCCAGCAATTCCACTCCTAGGTGTTTGTCCATGAAAATTAAAACATATGTCCACACAAAGACTTACCTGCAAATGTTCATAGCAGCATTATTCATAATAGCCCCCAAAATGGAAATCATCAAATGGCCGTTAACTGGTGAATGGGTCAAGAAATGTGGCAAATCCATGCAATGAGATTCTATTCAGCAATAAAAAGGAAGGAACTACTGCTGTATATTGTAATGTAAATGAACCTCAAAGACATTATGTTAAATGAAAGAGCAAAATGCAAGGGTTTACATTCTGTGTGATCCCACGTCTATGAAATGTCCAGAAACGACAAATCTATAGAGACAGAAAATAGATTAATGGAAATGGGCATGAGAGATTTTGGCTATGATGAGAATGCTCTCTAAGATTGTACTGTGATGGTTGTACAACTTCGTATAACTTTAAATCATAGAATTGCATACTAAACAGGTGACTTTTTGAGGTAAAGTTTATCTCAATAAAGCTAAGGAAAAACAAAACAGATCGAGTTTAAATATGGAGCCAATACCTACAAAGTCATCACTGAAAACATGAGTCATTACTCATTAAAAATAAATTGATGGAAATTCTGGGGATATAATGGACAGCATGACTATTGCTAAGAGAGTAAATTTTTTTTTAAAGAGTGAAGGAGAAAGAGGATCTTTTTTTTAAAGATTATTTATTTATTTATTTATTTATTTATTTATTTACAGAGATCACAAGTAGGCAGAGAGGCAGACAGAGAGAGAGGGGGAAGCAGGCTCCCCGCTGAGCAGAGAGCCCGATATAGGAGTCGATCCCAGGACCCTGAGATCATGACCTGAGCTGAAGGCAGAGGCTCAACCCACTGAGCCAGCCACCCAGGCACCCCTAAGAGAGTAAATCTTAAAAGTTCTCATCACAAGAAAAAAAATTGTAACATATGAAGTGATAGATGTTGACTACATTTATTGTAAAAAAAATTTACTGTGGTAATCATTTCACTGTATATACACTGTTATATATACATTGTTTTGTTCCTGATCACCAATTCCCCATGACACCAGCTAGGTGTCAACTCAGTTCCGACATTGTGTATCCGGAGATAGCAGATAGGGGTTCACCAGAACACTACGACATTTGGAAGGTGGGAAGATAAGAGGAAACCAGCAAGAGGGATCAAGGAGTGGCCATAAAGGGTAGATAGTGTGTTATCCTGGAAAGCAAGGGAAGGAAATTTTTCCAGGGGGTCTGTATGTTCAGCTTTCCTTTTGAAAAGTGTTGCTAAGTCAAATAAGAGGACTGAGAACAGGCCATTGATTTAGGAACTGGAAGTCAGTTTCAAACAAATGCTTTTGGTGAAGAAATGAGGCAGAAAACCCGTTTTTTGGTGGGACAAAGAATAGAGATAAGAAGTGTAAGTATGTCTATAAGAGTAAGTGGCCATAGGGATAGGGTGGCTGGGTTATGGACATTGGGGAGGGTTTGTGTATGGTGAGTGCTGTGAAAGGTGTAAGCCTGATGATTCACAGACCTGTACCCCTGGGGCAAATAATAAAAAAATTAAAAAAGAGAGAGAGAGTAGGTGGCCAAAGGGAAGTGTCAGAGATGGTTATTGGACATGAGGTAACTGAGGCTTATTAATAGATTGGAGTCTAACAATTAGATAACAAAGAGATGCAGTTAAAGTATCCTTTTTCTCCTTGAGAGTGGGCTTCTTCTTTCATTAGCTTATCAGCATGGATTCACTGGATTCATTTATAGATGGTCACCTTTATTTCTGATTGGGTGAGATACAGAGCGGAAATTCTGTAAGGTAGAAGGAAATATAGTGGTTTAGCTTGGGGATGTAAGCCCTGTGCTGGGAAAATGCTTTCATTGAGGATAGGCCAAAGGGTGTAGGCACCCAGCTTCATCTAGTTCAGGGTTTTAGATTTTGCCGATTTAAAGCAAGGGAACAAACTGAGGGAGGAATCCCCGCCTTCCCCGGAACTGCTCTTTTGTTTGTCTTGTCTTTGATACTGATCATCTAGTTCTCAGTCTCCAGGGTTGTCTTCTTCCTCTTTCACCTCTTCCCTCACTTTCACTAGTCATGCCTAAAATAAAAGAAATTATTGATACAGAAACAACATAAATATGTCCGTGGAGAGGACGATTAACTCCTCAGAAACCATCTAACTTAGGACAGGCAGACTTCTGGAAAGGGCCAGACAGTATTTTAGGCTCTCGAACTGTGATCACCCACCTCACAACCCCTCCACTCGCTGTTGGGGTACAAAAGCAGCCAGAGACAACAGGCGAACAGGTTCCGGTAAAACTTTATTTACACAACCAGGCAGGGGGCTAGATTTGGACTAAGGGTCTTAGTTTGCTGAGCCCTGATCCAACTCAAGAGGTGATAAATCTGAGACGCAGTTAGCAGGAAGGAAAGCCAGGACTAGGAAGCTACTTCTCCTGAGTCTCAGAGAAGAAATTCTCAAATTTTTCTTTGCTCAAAAGTCATTTGGGGATAGAAGGATGAAATTATGAAAAAGCAGATTCTCAGGCCCACTTCTTGGGGGTTTAGGTTCAGCTGGTCTGAGGCAGGACCCAGGAATCTGAATTTATCTTCTTTTAAAAAGAGAGAGTATGGAGAAAGAGCGCGCATGCGCACACGAGCACAAGCAGGCTGTTGGGGGAGGGGGCGGAGGGAGAGGGAGCGTCCCAAGCTCGCTCCGCGCTGAACGTGGAGCCCCAGGCCAGGCTAGATCCCACCAACGTGAGATCAGGAGCTGAGCCAAAATCAAGAGTCCACCGCTGAACGGATTGAGCCCCCCAGGCGCCCCCCAGGAATCTGGATTTGGAAGCGCACAGGATCCTGATGCCTATGGCCCCAGAGCCACACCTTGAAAAACAGCCCTCTTCTTACTCTTGAATCCCCTAGGTAACGAGCAAGTCCTCCCAATCACAGATGGACAAATAAGCGCAGGGCGGGGGTGGGGGGTGGGGGTGGGGGTGGAGGAGTGGTTTTGAATACTTCTTTGGAAGATCTTTTTCTCCTTCCCCTTGGCTCCAGAGTCCCCCGGTCTGCAGCAGCTTGCCGGGCCCGGGACCGTGGGGCGGGCCTGCGGGAAGTATGCCCACACCTGCCAGCTGGTGGGTGAAGTACAGCTCGATGGAGGTGACAGGGCAGTTTCGAGCCAGCTTTCCTAATGAGCATCCCTGTTGACTGACGAGAGGGGAGGAGCTACTTATTCACTTTTGGCCTGGAGCCTTCTCTTGCAAATGAATGGATGCCATAGGACTTACTTGTTCACCTCAGTGGGAAAAAGTGGAAAAATCATCAAAGCAACCATTTAGTTCACACTTCTCATTGAAAAGGGTCAGACGGGCTGGAAGGAAGCTTGTGGAGGTTGTTTGGCACAGAATTTTCACACTTGATCTATTCCTTTCTTCCTCAATCCATTACCCCTGCCCAGTCCACCTTGATCCCTTGAATGGGGATATTGTCTGCTCCAAATCATCCAAAACAAAGCCTCTGTTCTTTTGAGTAATTCCTGCCCCCCAAGCCTCCAGATGCTTAGGAAATATAACCCCTAAGAAAACAACACGAGGTTAAGAATATTATGTCAGGAGTCCCTATTCCTGTGAAGGGGCTGGCCTAACCCAGAAACTTCATTTCCTGTATTAGCCCTGCTTCAAACCCCCTGCAGTACGTTTTCCTCATAGCTCTTGGTGAGAACTCTAGAGCCGGGCGTATATAATGGAGTTAAAAGCTAAGTTGTGGGCGCCTGGGTGGCTCAGCGGGTTAAGCCTCTGCCTTCGGCTCAGGTCAAATAAATAAATAAAATCTTAAAAAAAAAAAAAGCTAAGTTGTAAGATAAGATGGAATTTATGGAGTTTAATTTCAAATTGCTCTCCTATGCCATCCCCAGCGGACTCCCCAAGGAAAGGGAAGAGGCCTAGGGCAAAGGTCAGATTTAGATCCTTTAGGCTGATGCTTTCAATATACATAGGCACCTTCTTTAATTCTAAGACCATACTATACAGAAGTGTAGAAAGGGAGGTTCCTCCCTCCCCCCAAAAGCGAGTTTTCCTTTATTCCTGCCTCCGTTGCTGTAGCCCACCCGGTGCTGGAAGACAGAGAAGCCTTAGCTTGTCTTTCTGGCAGCCTTTGCACCTGCTGTCTCTCCATGACACCTAAGACTCCTACTGACCCGCCCTGGGACAACTTCTGAGCTGACATCCTGGTGATTTAAAAATGTCCATTTTCATCTACATGAATCCCTTCACTGTGCACACGAGCGAGGGAAAGGACTGGATGAGATAACGCCTCTCAGGAATGTGGCCTCCTTTTTGATATTCTAGAACAGCTGGCGTTTATACGTTCTAAGACCACAGCGCTCCCTTGTAATAAGGGGAAGTGTCTGCACGAGAGAGAAGGGACGGGGAGTTGGAACAGCACTGAGGAAGGCCCAGCTTCGAAGGTAAGCCCAGTGCTGGCCCAGGTGTAACAGAGGAGGCAGGAACCAGGGTCCACCCTTTTCCATGAAGTTCTTCCCATCCACCTCTCTTTCTTTTTCGTAAAGATTTTATTTATCTGTCAGAGAGAGCGAGCGAGCAAACAGGCAGAGTGGCAGGCAGAGGCAGAGGGAGAAGCAGGCTCCCTGCCGAGCAAGGAACCCGATGCGGGACTCGATCCCAGGACCCCGGGATCATGACCCGAGCCAAAGGCTGCTGCTTAACCAACTGGGCCACCCAGGCGTCCCCACCTCTCCGTCTTTCTGCCTCTGCTTGTTTCTCTTGGCGCTGCCTTCTCCAGACCCCTGTTTAAGTTCTTAACCCGTGGTTCGTGGGGCCCTGGAATATATAAACATATGTGTATTTTATGGGAAAAGGCCTATCGTTTCTTATATCATCAGAGTGGACTACAATGAGAAAAAGTTAAGAACCATTAACCTAGACTTTCCCTCCCTTTCCTCCTCTCTGAACTCCCTCTGCCTCATTAGGATTCTGTTTTACTGTTTTCACTGCCTTCCCTCAGCCCGTCTCCCTGTCCCTCTTGTCTCATGACTTCTCTCTTCCTCCTTCTATCTTTGGCTTCCTGCCCCATGCTGTCTCTCTTGTTCCTTCTGAAATCTACCCATAGGACAAACCTGAACACTCATAATTGTCATGTGTTGAAATGTTCAGTACCTAAAGGTTTAGGGTCCCTAACTACGTTCCTAGTTTTAAAAGTCACTGAGATGGACACTTCCTATTTTTCTCCAAAAGGAGGAGGAGGGGGGAGGGGCAGGGGGAGGAGAAGAATTATTTCAGGAGGGGTAGTTGTTGGCTACTTTTTACTTTATCTGTGACAGTTGATTTTGCCCGTGAACCCACACCTGTGAAGCAGAACACAGCTTCCTGACCCCGGTCTGGTTAGACATCTGGAGCATGCTTGCTCCCCCGACTGTCCCATTTTCAGGTTGCATATTACGTGGAGGAGGAGGAGGGGAAGCCAAAGGGCAAGAAACCTAATGGGATTTTAGTCCATGAGCGGGGATGGTTTCCAGCGGCTTGCTGGGCTGTCAGGACAGGTGGCTGCAGAGATACAGAGGAAAAAGGCAGCGGAATCGAGAAAGGGTCTGACCTCTGAGCAATATGAGATTCTTCTTGATTTACCTCAACAATTAGAGCAGCTCTTTGACATTCAAGTGTACTGATTGCAAGCTCACTTTCTGGTGTTTCAGTGTTTTGATATATTAACATTCCAGTATCTTTGTTTGCATGATGCTGCCCTCATGAAATTTTAAAAATTGGACGGGGTGCCTGGGTGGTTCAGTCAGCTGAGCGTCTGACTCGTGATTTCCGGTCAGGTCATGATCTCATGGTTGAGGGCTCTGCGCTCAGTGGGGAGTCTGCTGGAGGCTTCTCTCCCCCTCTCTTCTGCCCCTCCCCCTATTTGCACACGTTCTCTCTCTCTCCCTAAAATAATTCAATCTTTGAAAGAAATAAAAAACTAAAATGGGAAACATTTATATCCTGAGATGTATTCAGAAAATTAGACACTACATTAATTTTCAAATGGAGTAAACACGTACTCATCTGGGAAATACACCTCTATGCCTCTATAGTGTTCCAGAAAAGGAAGAAAAATAATTGACAGAGAATCTTTTGCAAGAATGAGCCTCTGTTTTCAAAGGCTTGCAGAACATGAACATGACAGTATGGAAATTGAAACAGATGATTCTGCATTAGAATCTCCAGCCTTATGTGACAAGAGCAAAAAAAGGTTAAAGAAATCCAGACAGAAACTTAAACAATGAAATGACTGCTGTCCCTGCTGGAGGAGAGCATGAAATGGTCCTAAAAAGATTTTTTCAGAGTTATAAAGCATAACAAAAAGTATATATCCTTTGAAGGTGGATTCAGAGGAAAATATTTGGAAATAGCCTATAACTATTATTTTCTCACTCTCCCCTCCACTGGGGTTTCAGTTAAAAAATACTTTCTCAGCTATGGGGAAAATTTGCTCAAAATATACTCATAAGCAAACAACGATACCATTGGAGTATTTTTTTTAATTTTTAACTTTCTTTAAAAATATTTTATTTATTTATTTAATATTTATTTATTTATTTAGGGCGGGGACAGAGGGAGAGGGAGAGAATCTTAAGCAGACTCCATGCCCAGCACGTGAACCCCACAAGGGGCTCCATCTTATAACCTCGAGATCATGACGTGAGCAGAAACCAAGAGTCGGAGGCTTAACCAACTAACACACCTAGGCGCTCCTAATTTTTCACTTTTTTTTAAGGGCTGAAATTGTATTTCATGTTCAATTTTTCATGATTATTTTCATCTTTATCATTTTAATATAGTCAAATACCATTTATAGATATACGTATCCTACTTGACGGTTTTATGTGTTTATAATTTTTTTAACTTGAAGCGTATTCAAGTTTTGTTCCACTGATATTTAATTTCACAAATTATAAACTTTAAAAAAAACCCAAAGTGTGCAATATACACTGAGCGCTGTTCTAAACGCTTTTGGTGTATTGACCCATTTCATCCTCACAATTCTATTATTGTCTCCATTTCACAGAAGGGGAAAGTAGAGGAAGATTAAATCAATTTCCCAAGGTTTCATGGCCAGTATTAGTGGGGCTAGGATTTGAACTAGGCAATCTGGCTCCAAAAGCTATGCTCTGAAACAGTATGTCTCCAAAAACAGAAACATTAATATTTCCGTATTACATGAAATAAATACCCATATTTTGCTTTGGCACCAGGATGATAATCAAGAGGCAATTCAAGAGGCATATATTCCAAAAGCTTCACAAATTCACTTGAGGTGTAGTTTATAGATCATCAGTGCACCATGTAAGAGATTGGCTTCCACATTTTGCAGGCAAGTAAAAAGGGGCGCACAGAGTAACAGCAATTTAATAATCCTCACAGCTACCCTTTGATGAAGGGATTATCACCTCTGTCAAAAAGGATCGCTCCTGCTCACAGAGTCAACGATGTCAGACCTGAGAAAGGCACTTGGCTGATGCCGATGTGTACCTGATAATCTCCCGCACAACCAGCACCTGTGTCTTGCATTATCACTGTTTCAGCAGCTCCGGAAGAGAAGGTGGAAGCTGCGCCTGCGCGTAGGGCGCGGTCTCTTGGTCTCTCGTAAAGCGTTTTCCCCATCTTACAGTGACTGATCGGCAAAATGTTACCTTGACGTTCAGCAATTGGGAGTTACCCTAAGCTGTCTGCTCTTTTTTTTTTTTTTTTTTTTTTTGCCTAAGGACAACTTTTATGGCATCGATAGGTTTTCAAAGTATTACCACGTTTCCCTGCAATTCTCTGCCCCCACTCTCCCTTCTTGCCCACCCTAAGTCACATACATGCCTCCCTCCTTACTTTCTCTTCACCACCATGCCTTCCTGCCTCTCTCCCTTCCACATATGCTTCATCCCTCCTACATTTTCACCCAGGCTCAGCTTCAACCCCTCACTCTGTTTCCCAGGTAAGAGCCCCTCACTTGCCTTTTCCCTCTGCCATTCCCATACATCTTCTCTGACAGAGATTCTGTCGGAGGGATGAAACTGCTCCTGAGAACTTGGGATTTGGGATATTTGGTCTAAAAATCCTGCATAACCCTGCCCTTAAGATCCAAGAAAGTTTGGCTTGACTGCCCCCATGGAGGAACCCAGAAGTTTGCCTGCATCTCTGTTACTCCCTGACGCTGAACCCTGCCTTTCCACTAGTGTAGCCTGCAGGTCTCCGGCTCACCCAGTAAGAGCACTGTACCCACCTGGAGAAGAGATTCAGCCTTTCCTCCGTTTCCACCCCAAACCTACTTCCAGGAGGCATTTGTGTGAGGAACAGACCTAACTGAATGTTCGAGAAGAGGGGATCGCAATACTTCAAGGCAAAGAGCTTCAAAACGGGTATCAGGAATGTCTGTTGGGAGAGATAGGTGGTTGCCAGGGGCTGTGGAGAAGGGAAAGATGGGTGAAGGTTATCAAGGGGACCAACTTCCAGTGATTAGATGAATAATGGACAGCACGGTGACTGCAGGTAAGAGTAGTGTGTTGGGTCTTTGCAAGGTGCTGAGAGAGTAGATCTTAAAAGTTCTAACCACAAATCAGGCAAAAGGGAAGCATGTGAAGTAGAGGGTCTGGTAACAAACATTATGGTTATCATTTCACAACATATACATATATCAAATCATCACAGTGGGCGCCTTAATTATATCAATAAGTCTGGAGAGGGCAAAAAAGAGAAGTTTCTGTTTTTAAAAGTCCACCAGCCAGGGTGCTGGCTCTTTGTCATCTTACCTCCCTTACCGCTCGTCTTCGCTTCATCTTCCAGCTCTTCTCTTTCTCCCTTTTCCCGTCTCTCTTCCTCACATGCTTTTTCCCAGGTATCCTTGGGAGCTATGCATTTGTTTTTCTCTATTTTACAAGGTAATTCAGTATCCTCACCCACTATTTTTCAATCTGTGTCATAATCCGTTAGTGCGTAGAAGAAAAAATGTTGAGAGTCACAGAGATTTTCTTTTAAATAAAATAGGAAGGAGGAGTGTGTGCATAGTCAGAATGAGTATTGTTTTGTGAAATGTGTTTTGATCATACTGTATAAATAATAGGAGCAATAGTTTTAAAAAAACTCTGTAAGATACTTTCTGACTCTGATGGGTGATTGTAGCTTCGGGCCCCCCTTTGCTTAGCCCTAACCATCAAAGAGCTCAGCAGAATAGAAGGACCTGCCTCTGAGCATGACCCATTTTTCTTGAAGGCAGTTTGTAAGATAATTTTAAAATACACCCTAACAGGAGTCCCATTTTTCCAAAGCGGTTGACCAGTTTGCCAGTTTCTGAATATCGTTGCAATAAACCAGAACACTTTGGTCCCTACCTATTTTTGCAACAGATCTGATGTTGCTGTTGGACTTGGGGACTTGGTCGCATCCATCAGCAGTGTCCAGCTGTAAAATCGTTGTTTGCTTGTCTGTTTTCGTACTAAGTAATGTGCTGGGCTGATATCCATCTGGAGACAGGAGATGGAGGTCATCAATGAGAGTCTCAGGGAACAAAGGAGGATAACAGCTTTTCACAGTATGGGTGGTGTTTCTTTTTTCTTTCTTTCTTTCTTTTTTAAGATTTTATTTATTTATTTCACAGAGGGAGAGAGATCACAAGGAGGCAGAGAGGCAGGCAGAGAGAGAGGGGGAAGCAGGCTCCCCGCTGAGCAGGGAGCCTGATGTGGGCCTCGATCCCAGGACCCTGAGATCATGACCTGAGCCGAAAGCAGAGGCTTTAACCCACTGAGCCACCCAGGCGCCCTGGGTGGTGTTTCTTAAGGTAGAAAAACAATGATGGCATTTTAAGCCATATTAAAATGTTCCTATGTCAAACCAGCTGCACCAAGCTGTGCCAAACCCAATAGAATAAGAGAGGTCACCATGCCAGAAAGAAGTCTTGATTTCAAGCCAAGTAGTCTGGAGGAAATAAACTTACCAATTCATATTTTTAAGGGATAGGGGACAGAGTGGAGTGGGATGGGAGTGGGAAGGAACATATATTGAGCACCTGGCGCTGTATCTCATTTAGCTCTCAAAACACCCTCGGGGAGTAAGTATTATTATTCCTAGTTTGGAACATTCGGGAACTGAGAATCAGGTTAAATGGTAGGGTTCTTCCATATTCCTCCGTGGAACATTGTAAAGGGTCCCACAATAGCTCTCTGCAGAGCTGAATCGAAGGTGGGGGCCCGCCTAGTTGCCTAGACATCATCCTCTAAAGAGTGCTGACACCTACTGGCAATGTAGAGAAGTGGAGAACGTTTTATTTCCAGTACCGCTCTTGGGGGAAAGCAGAGTAAACAGCTGTAACAAATAGTTGGTGGGCTGCTTGCGGTGGGGTGCAGTTAACTCCTGGCTGCCAGAGGGCCTTCTGGAGTGTCGGGGAGGGTCTGACTGAAGCACGTTCTCGTTTGCGGGGTTGCTGTGGGGGCTTAAAGACAGAGCGGAATTCTCCAGGACAGCAGAGGAAAAGCTGAGCAGCTGCCGCCAGAGGGCGCCCTTCCCTCTCCCCGCCTCCAGACCCCTCCACACCTGGCAGCCCTTCGCCCTCCTTCCCGGTATTGAAAGGGTAGTTGAAGACTGCGGGTTTGGAGGCCAGGTAAATTGTTGGCCTCCTGAGGCAACTGCAGTGCAGCCTTGGCTCCATCTGTCTCTCACCTGCCTAGTCTCCACGCACATCCTTTTCATTTCTGCAGCCTGGTCCTTCCCCCAAGGAACCCCCCCCCCACCTTCCCTTCACATCCCCTCCCACTCCTCTCCCTGTGGGTCATAAAGTAGAAATGAAACAAATCTCCCATAACAGCTTCTCTACCACTAGGCATTTTGTAAGTTATTGTGTATATAAATTGAGCTCATTTAGAAATTTTATGTGACTTCCACTTTGAGTAAATCTTTTTAGTACTTAGTAACAGTGTTGCTGGAAATTGTTTTCCTAAGGAGAAAACAGCAAGCCCACCATACCACAACTCCAAGAGGCTTCATTTTTCTAACTTTAGAGTGACAGCTATGCAGTTTAAAAATCACATGTCCACGTAATAATGTAGGCGAGTCTAAATGAACAGGAAAGGTGTTTTATAAAACAAAATCTAGATTTTCCCAAATTCCTTATTTTAAATTAATTCATTCCGAATGCTGTAGAAAATCATTAAATCTTTCTTCCATATTGTGGAGGAAAGAAATTAATGAGAAGACTGGGGAGAGAGAGGGAATCACAGAGGGGTGGGGGTGGAAAAAGAAGTAGGAAGATAAGGAGGGATATAGTGGGAAGAGGGCAGGGAGAAGTTGTGAGGAAGAGGATAAGAGATGAAGAGGAAGGGGGGAAGAGAGGCATGCTGGGTACTGTACCACATGCCATGGTGGATTAAATGGTTGGAAAGTAGAGAATGGGTGTTGGTGTTTTGAGAGAGAGTTTTTCTTGGGGAGCCCGGTGTCTCAGTTGGTTAAGCAACCAACTCTTGGTTTTGGCTCAGGTCATGATCTCAGGGTTGTGAGACTGAGTCCAGCGTGGAGCCCACATGAAGCTCAGCTGGGCGTCTGCTGGAGATTCTTTTTCCCTCTGCCCCTCCCCCAGCTCGTGCGCGTGCGCGCTCTCTCTCTCCCTCTCTCTCTCTCAAAAAAATACATAAATAAAAAGAGAGAGTTTTCCTTGACTATGAGGTAGAGTGTGAGGGTAAAATCAGAGGAAAAGCAAAGGGGGGAGTAATCGTGGAGAAACTGCCTAACCCACCATCCTTCTCAGGGCATATGATCATCTTCTATATCCACAGCTGAAGAAATTGCAAAAGGAAGGTCCAGATCCATTCCTCTCACAAGGTGAGTATGCCTCCATCTGCCACGCTGTCTGCTTGCTTTGCGCATTTTCCCCACGTCATATGCTAACAGCACCCATCGTATGCCAACCTGGCACAAATACAAAAGGAGGACGCGAAATTAGAATGTGGGGGAGAGGGAGAGAGCACAGCTTGTTTTCTGTTTTGGAAGTTGTGGTAATCCATGGGCTGCTTTATTTTTTAAAATCTGAGTGTATGTATTTTCAGGGCGCCTGGGTGCCTCGGTCGGTTAAGCGTCTGCCTTCGGCTCAGGTCATGATCCCAGGGTCCTGGGATCGATTCCCGAGTCGGGCTCCCTGCTCAGTGGGGAGTCTGCTTCTCCTTCTGCCCCTCCGCCTGCTTGTGCACTCTTTCTCTTTCTCAAATAAATAAATAAATAAAATCTTAAAAAAAATCTTAATGTATTTTCTTTTTAACGAATGTGTAACTTATGTAAAGTGCCCTAATCATGATAGCTTTTTACATGTGTATTAGTACCATGTAACCACCACAAACTAGATTAAGATACATGATGTTTCTGGACTCTTGACAGGATCCCTTAGGCCCCCTCCCAGTCAGGATCTCCCCAAAGGGAACCACTTTGCTAGTCTCTACCCCTACAAATTGGCTTTGCCTGTTTGATTTATACAAATGTGGGGGGCAGGTGGAGAAGAGATTTGTGTGTTTGGGCTTCTTTTTCTCATCATTGTTTTTGAGATTCATCCATGTATGGTGTTGTATATGGTGATAATTCATTCTTTTTCTTTGGTGTGTATCATTCCATTGTGTGAATTTATTCATACTTTATCCATTTTGTTGTCGATGGTTGTTGTTTGGTTGTTTCTAGCTTTGGCTTATGGTGAATAAAGCTGCTGTGAACATTCTTGTACATGTGTTTGGTGGACATAGACACTCATTTCTCTACCATATATACCCAGGAGTGGAATTACTGAGTCAGAGGGTATAGGCATGTTTAGCTTTAGTAGGTAATGAACCCCTGGTTACTTTAATCCAAAGTGCCTTGGAGAGATAAGAATTCTCCATAGAGATTCTTATCTGTGGTTTTGTAGAAGACTCAGTAAATTATCAGAGGTTGGGAATTCGTGAGGGACAGAAGGAGTAAACTGACAAAAGACTGTAAAAGAAAAGAAACAGCGAAAGAAAGAAAACAGAAGGAGGAGAGAGGGATCCAACACACGGACTAAAGATTTGGCTGTGAGATGTTGAGGTCAAGGCAAGTGAGGTGGTAGACAGGACATTGTGGCTGTTTTTGGATGACTCTGAAGAGTATTGAATATTCTCTTGCTGATCACAAAAGAGAAAAAATGGAGAGGCCAAAGCTTTTATAAGAGGATAAAATCATTCAGAACTATATCATTTGCCTGTGAAAATGACTAAATTCATTTCCCTGAAGACAAAAACAAAACTACCCCCAGAAATCTGTTATGTGGCCATCCTGGGGTGCTGATGGAGACACCTTATTGTAGATCAAAATTTAATGTCCCCAACGTGAATTTTCCAGTCTTATTTATGTAAAATGTATGTTTATTAAAACAGTTTAACTTAATTATTTTAGAGATCACTTTCTAGAACAACTTTGTAAGCAAGTTCCAAAGTAAAGTTAGACATGTTCTTCATTAACCTAAAATTTTCATGTCTAGATAGATCCTATCTTACCAGTTAGTCTTCAGCTTCCAGGATGACTGGACATCATGTACCTTGGACACCATTTTAGGGAGGTCTGTTCCTCTCGTCTGGGTTAATTGAGTGAATCACAGCAAGGCTTCGATTCGTCTTTTCAGCTCCCAGTGCTAAGAGGAAAGAAGGTAGCATGAATGTGTGTAAATGCTGTTCGAAGTTTAAGATCCCCACCCCTTCTGTTGTCCTCAGTCCTAAATTAGTGGTTATCCACCACATAATTAGGAATAACACTTTTCTCTCTAATTCCTTTATTCATTTTACTAACACTCACTGAAGACCTCTTTGGTATAAATAACTATGATAGTTGCTAGGAGGAGATAAAAAAAGAATGACATGATTCTTCCCTCAAGGAACTTATAATCTTATAGGTAACTCTAGGTATATTAAAGTAATTATAATATAAGGCAAATAAAAGAAGTAATGTAACAGATTTATATTCAAAAGAGTAATGGAATCTGGGAAAGCATTGTCTTTTCAAAGAGTTTCTCAGAAGCTGTAGCATTATAGCTGTGCCTTAAAAATGAAGAAATAGGATTTCAGTAGGTGGAGAATGGAGGTGGGGCGAGAAAGAGCCTAAATTCAGGCAAAGGTATGAAAGTACATGGCATGTAGTGAAAACAGGAAAAGTTCAGATTTGCTTTAGATAACTGATCTTTCTTAACACCTGCTACACCCTGGCTTCAGAGAGCCCCTCGTATTTGGAATTACGTCATTCAAGAGAGACCACAGCATTTATATAGCAGAGAGCATTTGGAACATGATTTAACTGTCTTTGGCAGAGGGGGGTGGGCAGAGGGCGAGGAAAAAAAAAGGAAAATCCTAAGCAGGCTCCACCTAAGCATGGAGCTCAGTCTCACATCCCTGAGATTATGATGTGAGCTAAAATCAAGAGTCAGGGGCGCCTGGGTGACTCAGTGGGTTAAGCCTCTCTCTTCATGATCTCAGGGTCTTGGGATCAAGCCCCGCATCAGGCTCTCTGCTCGGCGGGGAGCCTGCTTCCTCCCTCTCCCTCTGCCTGCCTCTCTGCCTACTTGTGATCTCTCTCTTTCTCTGTCAAATAAATAAAAATCTTAAAAAAAATAAATTCTCATAAGAAATAATAAACTCTCAGGACACCTGGGTGGCTCAGTCAGTTCAGCATCTGTCTGTAGCTCAGGTCCTGATCTCAGGATCCTAGGTCCCCAGAAGGGCCTGCTCAGTGAGGAATCTGCTTCTCCCTCTGTCCCTCACCCCACTCCTGCTCTCTCTCACACACTCTCTCTCTAAAATAAATAAATAAAATCTTAAAAAAATTAAAAAAATAAAAAATAAAATCAAGAGTCCTATGCTAAGCCGACTGAGCCACCAAGGTGCCCCCAGCTTAACAGTCTATAAACAGATATTGGAGTTGGTCCCGTTACAGAAACATATAGAGAATTACATTTCCAGAGGTCTCCTGGTAGAGATGCCTTTGGATGTCCAGCCAATTGAGATCCTGTAGAAGATTCTTTTTCTGCACTTACCACTCTCTTCTCATTCCTGTCCTGCTGCCTGGTTGCCCTGGTGAGTTTCTGAATGTTGGCAAGTTTTTGTGAGATAGTCTTGGGATTCAGTTAAAATGAACATTCCCTGGAGACAAGGCTCTCTACTTCACTTTCGGTGGTTTGGAGTTCATTCCTTTGATTTGATTCAATCAACAAATATTTGTCGAGTGCCTGTCAAGTGCCGGAACAGGGTCTGAACACTAAGGGACAGTAAACAAGGTAGAGTCCCATCTCCCAGAGCTTCCCTTTTAGTAGAGTGAGATAGACAGTAACTAAGGAAATAACTAAAATTATCAACAAGCGAAAAGAGCACACAGAGAATGAACATAAGGTGACGTCATAGTGAATGGGTGGCTTCTTCTATGGGTCATCCGAGATGGTGACATTAAACTGAATTCTGAAGAAGCCCTCCATGCAGAGATATGAGGGAAATGCATTCAAGGCAGAGGCCCAGCTAGGGAGAGGCCCTAAGGCAGGACCAAGATTGGCATGTTGGAGGAACAGAAACAAGGCGGACTTGTCCAGAGCACAGTGAGCAAACAGAGAGTGGGTATGAGATCCTAGAAAGACAGCCTGGGGCCAGGTCACTGAGGACTTTGTGACTCAGGGGAAGGAATTTGGAATTTTTCCTAAGTTCAGTGTGCAATCATTGGAAAGCTTTAGGCAGAGGGATAATTGGATCTGGTATATGTTTTTAAAAGGTCACTCTGGTAGGTTTGTGAAGAGGGGACAAGACTGGAATCAGGGAGACCAGCTGGATTGATACCACAATGGTAAAATGAAAACTAATGGTGGCCTGGACTTGGGTAGCAAATGAGTTGTACTAGTAGAGATGGCGAGAAGAGAATGGATTGGGTGCCTTGCGGACGTAGATTCTACAAGCAATAAGGAAAATGGAAGAAAGAGACCTAGGAAAATTTCTAGATCTTTGGCATTAGCAACTGAGTGGATCACGGTGCTTTTTTCTGAGACAGGGCTGCCGGATAGAGGAGCAGATTTGGATGGGGAGAGGGTGAATCAAGTGTTCTCTTTTGAGCAAGTTCACATGAGATGCCTGGGAATCCATTCAGGTGTCATTCTAGAGTTCTGGGCAGATGTCAAGGCTGAAAATACAGATCTGACGAGCCATAAGGCAATAGGGTGAATAATCCAATGCTCTTCATTAAACTGCTGTTGCCCTGTCTTCCTCTGCCAACACACTCTTCTTTCCAAACCCCTAACCCCACTCTCTCAAGCTTGGGAATCCACCCTCTCTGTACAAGTACGAGGATCCAAGCTGACCAAAGTCCTTACTGGCCCTGATCGTTTTTCCATTTAGAAGAGGACCACCTCTCCACCCATTCCCAATACCCACTTCCCCATCCCCAGTCTGAGATACATCTGCGCGCGCGCGCGCGTGCGCGCACACACACACACACACACACACACACACACACACACACACACCTCATCCTTGCAGCAGATGGAGACATAAATATAGATCAAGGAAGGTTCAATGAACTTAACAGTTGGGAAGTCTTCCAAAAGGCCATATAATATAAATTTTAATGATCTTTGTACTGTTTCTCAGATGGAAACATTGAACTGTAGGTGGATCTACATTCTCATACATAGATTTTGGTGGCAGAGACAGATGCTAAATCCAGCTGAGTGTCTCATGTGGAGACTGCAGAACCATGGAACCACTGTAGCTCACCTGTAACCTCTTCCATTGCCAACTTGACCCGATACTTGCATTACAATACCTGTTACTGTCATTTGGACCGGAGGAGGGAGGAAAGAACTGTGAATCCAGAGCCCAGGTACCAAGTACTGGCTCTGACCCTGGAAACCTAAAGAAAGGAAAATAGTTATTGAGGACTTTGGGATGTAGCAAGGACTATGCTAGGTGCTTTGCAGGCTTCCTATCTTAGTTTCACACCCATACTGTGAAAGGATTCTTCTTATCCCCATTTCACAGATGAAGAAGCAGGGACTTGGACTCGTGAAATGACTTCTTCAAGTTTGGGAACGAAGCCCGGGTCTGTTTGCTTCCATCATCCTCTCTTGTCTCTCCTTGTCGCGTGTCCTCTGGCCAGTCTTTTAACCTCTCTTGGCTGGGGTTTTCTCATTTATTAAGTGGGACATGGAAAACAAATCCATTTTTATAGCCTCGTCTAGCTCAAAAGTCTGGATTGTAAATGCCTTTAAATGTGTTTAATTTGTCAATTTTCTGAGTGAGAGTTTTGAACATACTGTGGCAAATGCTTACCCAGAGCAATGATTTCCACCCCTCTGTGGCAGGAGAGGAGAATGACCTTGAATTTGGAGCATCTGGCACAAGGGGTTTGTTACTCTGATGCCCAGAAGTAAAAAGCCACTGAGAAATACAAAGGATACTGTCATAGCGTCTTTGTTCCCCTTGTGTACAGCTCTTGAGTTCTTCTTTCCTTTATCGCTGGAAAAATCCTTCTCATTTTCTAAATCCTTCTGCTTTGAAGACCCAATTGGCCAGAGGAATATCAAAGGGGGCACAGGGTTAAATACAGAAGTGATTTTGTTCACTTCGAGCTGCAGAAACTTGCCACCGTCACCCAAGACCTTGCCGGTCCTCTCCCCTCCGTCATGAGGGCAGAGGCTTGATGTTCCAGGGTCATCGCTCCCTTCAGACTCCGCCATCAGCAAAGGGCAAATGGCTCTTTTCTTATTTGATGTTTGCCTGCTTGGGGCCAGATGGCAGAAAGGCAGAGCAACACTAGCCCAGCGGCAAGATGTTTTGGTCACAACTTATCATCACAGCAAAAGTTATCTTAGGGTTTCAGTAAGTGGTTGTCCATTTATAACATGTTTTAAAACTCTAAAAAGGCAAGTCTTTTTTCTCTGAGTAGTCTTTATGCACTAAAATTTATTATCTATCTTATTCATTTTTTAAAAGGTTATTTAAGTAATCTCTACACCCAACGTGGGGCTCCAACGCACAGCCCAGAGATCAAGAGCCACTTGCTTCCCCAACTGAGCCAGCCAGGCACCCTTACCTTATTTTTTATAAAAGATCTAACATAAATATCTTTTATCACGAATGGATGTTGGGTTTTGTCAAGGAGTTTTTCTGCCTCTATTGATATGATCATATGATTTTTCTTCTTTAGTCTTTTGATATGCTGAATCACATTAACTGATTTTTGCATGTTGAACTAGACTTGTACACCTGGGATAATCGGTTGTGGTGTATAGTGCTTTTTACACATTGTTGGAATCAATTTGCTAATAATGTGTTAAAAGATTTTTCCATCTATGTTCAGGAGAGATACTGGTTCCTTTTTTCCTTTCTTGCAATGTCTTTGTCTGGTTTGGTATTAGGATAATGCCACCCTCAGAATGAATTAGGAAGTATGCCCTTTGCCTCTGTTTTCTGGAAGAGGTGGTAGATAATTGATATGATTTCTTCCTTTAATGTTTGTTGGCAGTCATCAGAGAAACCATCTGGGCCTGGTGCTTTCAGGTTTGAAAAGTTATTAATTATTGATTCCATTTCTATCATAGATAAAGTCCTGTTCAGATTATATATTTCTCCTTGTGTAAGTTTTTGGTAGCAATTATTTTGGTAGAAACACTTCTGTCTTTCAAGGAATTGACTATTTCATCTAAGTTATCAAATTTGTGAGCACAGAATTATTTATAATATTCCCTTATCATCTGTTTAATGTCCATGGGGTCAGTATTTACGGTTTTTAATTATGTATTTACATAATGTATTTATTAATGTACATGGGCTCTTTCATTTCTGGTATTAGTAATTTGTATCTTCTCTCCATTTTGCTTGGTTAGTCTAGCCACAGGTTTATCCATTTTATTGATCTTTTCAAAGAATCCACTTTTAGTTTTGTTGATTTTCTTTTTTTTTTTTTTTTTTAAGATTTTATTTATTCATTTGACACAGAGAGAGATTACAAGTAGGCAGAGAGGCAGGCAGAGAGAGAGGAGAGAGGAGGAAGCAGGCTCCCTGCTGAGCAGAGAGCCCGATGTGGGCCTCGATCCCAGGACCCTGGGATCATGACCTGAGCCGAAGGCAGCGGCTTTAACCCACTGAGCCACCCAGGCGCCCTTGTTGATTTTCTTTATGGATTTTCTGTTCTCAACGTCATTGATTTTTACTCTAATTTTTGTTATTTCTTTTCTTGTGCTTACTTTGGATTTAATTTGCTCTTTAGGTTCTTTACCTTTTTTTTTCTTTTTTTTTAAGTAGGTTCCATGTTCAGCATGGAGCCCAACACAGGGTTTAAACTCACAGCCCTGAGATCAAGAGTCAGAAGCTTAACAACTGAGCCACCTAGGTGCCCTAATTTGCTCTTTTCTTTGAGTTTCCTGAGGTGGAAGCTTAGATGATTGGTTTCAGGTCTTCCTTCTTTTCCAATATATGCCCTCAATGCTGTAAGTGTCCCTTTATGCACTGCTTTCACTATATCCTACAAATTTTGATAAGTTGTATTTTCACTTAGTTCAAAATATTTTAAAATTTCTCTGGAGACTTCTTGGGCCCATGCATTAATTAGAAGTGTGTTGTTTATTCTCCAAATATTTTAGAATAACTTTATGTTATTGATTTTTAGTTTAATTTGGTTATGCTTTGAGAGCATACTTTGTACAGTTGCTATTTTTTTCATTTGTTAAGATGTGTTTATGGCCCAGAATGTGGTCTGTCTTGGTGGATATTCTGTGTGACCTTGAGGAGAATGTGTTTGCTGTTGCTGTTGAGTGAAGTTGTTGATAGAAGTCAATTATGTCCAGTTGATTGGTGATGTTGAGTTCAACTTTGTCCTTACTGATTTTTCTGCCTCCTGGACCTGTCTGTTTCTGACAGTCGACCTTTGAAGTGTCCAAGTATAATAGTGGATTCAACTATTTCTCCTTGCAGTTCTATCCATTTTAGTCTCACATATTTTGACACTATTGTTAGGCATATACACACTAAGGATTATTATGTCTTCTTGAAGAATTTACTCCTTTAGCATTATGTAATACCCTTCTTTAATCCCTGATCATTTTCCTTGCTCTGAAGTTGGCTTTGTCTGACAGTAGTATAGCTACTCTAGTTTTCTTTTGATTAGTGTTAGCATGGTATATCTTTTTCTATCTCTTGGTTTAAAAAAGAATTACATACACTCTATCACTGATGAAATTATTACTTTGGAAAATATAACTACTCTTGCAGTATACTAAGCTGTTTTTAGTCATTCATACTTTAGTATGAATTAATATATAAGATCCTTTTAAAGGGAAAGATAATTTTACATGAAAGGAAATGGGGAAGTTGTAAGAGACCAAGGGTCTGTAACTGAGACAGGAAGATGGAAACTCCATAGAGAGAAAGGAGAGGTAGTCAGATGTAAAAGGAAAATCTTGCACTCTTTGAGATTTATGCATAAGGCTGATATAGCCTGAATGGTTTAGAGCTTTCCTTTCCAAGCGAGTTTGTTAGCAGTTCTGCACTGAGTGTAGACTTGGGTATGGAGAGGTAGCTTGGAACACACAAGGCTCCAAGGAATGACCTGGTGACACCTAGTGGCTCCTCATAGCTCTATCTTAGAACTTGCTGTGGTTTCTCTCTCTAAGCTTAGGAAATTGAGGGAAAGACAAAATTGATTCCCAGGCTGATTCCCCAAGGTTCCCTTTTGCTTCCTTCTTTTAGCCACATCTTCTTTTATCATCCTAAACCCTTTTTACTCAGACTGCTTCGAGATAGCACCAGTATGTCTAGCTATGCTCAACTCCAGGAAGCAGAACATTCTTTCAAAGCCCACTTCCCGTCAGTGTCTCAGGCTTTAGAGGATCTGTCCAGGCAAGACTGGCCTTTCAGTCAGGCTGAATATGCGTTGTGTCTTGATGGTGTGATCTGAGGAGTGCCAGCAAGGTTGCCACATCCAAAAAATTTATTTTCTACTCATGCCTAAAATTCCACCCTTAATGATTCAGACCTGTTAATACCTGGTGCCTGGAAGGAAAAGACACAGAAAGAAGATACTGACTGTTTGGCTGTTTACTCCCAATTCTGCTGCATGAATACTCATGACTGGTGTTCTAAAGGGACTTTTTTTTTTTAATTTTATTTTTAGGTAATCTCGATAGCCAATGTGGGGCTCCAACTCACAATCTCAGGGTCAAGAGTCACATGCTCTACCAACTGAGCTAGTAGGGTGCCCCTGAAGGGACCTCTGAGTATACGAATTGGAATGTCTTACAACTTTGCAGTAAATGCCAACAATATTCAGTGCAAGGCCTCAATCAAGATTTTGGGGCAGGAGAGAGAGAATCAAAGAGGCTTTCAGTGACAATTTCTCAGAGGGAAGGGTAACAGCAACGAGCTGGGTTTGACCAAATTCAGACTAGATCATGCCATTTAATACATGGTCAATTAAATATCCTTGTTTGTATTTAGTATGCCTATTACTTATGTGCATGTAAAAGCAGATGAAATACAGTTGCATGCTGGCATCCTGCTATCCACTTTGTCCTTATTGGGCCATATTTATTGTTACAGTATGATTTGGCAGCTTGACTAAATTTCCACTGAGTATTCCCATGACCACTTACTCTAATCTCTCTTCTTCCCATCTGTCTCTCATTTTTTTCTACTCTTTTCCTGTCAACTAATTCATACATAGATACCCAACAGTGATCCACACACATCATTCCTTTATGAAAATGGCTGCCTGTGGACATCCATGAGGATCAAATGCTGACCCATTTTTGCCACCCTTGGCCCAGGCTCTAACTCCTATTTCTGGAGCCTCCTAACCGTATCCCTCAGGATCCACTGCCTGCAATCCTCCCTCGTGCATTTTGATAACCCATCTAGGGAAGCCTGTCATTCAGCAGGGCAAAGTGGAAATATCCCCAGTCAGTCAGGGGGATTGCGTTTGGCCTCCCGTTCCACCATTTTCTATGTGTAAAGGATTCTCTGACATAAATAGAAGTTAACCAGGTCAACAAGGGAAAGAAGATCTTACCACATAGAGGGAAAAACATGTGAAGAATATGCCAACGTGCAAAGCAGCATTATTCACAATAGCCCAAAGGTGGAAACAACCCGTGTCTATCAACAGACGAATGGATAAACAAAATGTAGTACATTTATACCATGGAATATTACCCAGCCATGAAAAGGAATGGAATCTTGACACATGCTGCAACATAAATGAACCTTGAAAATATTATACTATGTGAAAGAAGCCAGACACAACAGGACAAATATTACATGATTCCATTTATGTTAAATATCTAGAATAGGCAAATTCATAGAGACAGAAAGTAGGTTAGATATTAGCAGAGGTTAGATGAATGGGGGTGTGGAGAATTATTGTTTAAGAGGTACAGAGAGTTCCTATTTAGGTGATGAAAAATTATGGAAATAGTGGTGGTGGTTGCACAATATTGTGAATGTAATTAATGGCACTAAACGTTTCACTTAAAAATGGTCATTTATTTAAAAAATATTTATTTATTTTAGAGAGAGACAGAGAGAGAGTGGGGTGGAGAAGGGGAGGGTACAGAGAGTCTTAAGCAGATTCTGTGCTGAGTGTGGAGCCTGAGGTGGGCTTGATTCCCCAACCATGAGATCATGATCTGAGCCAAAACCAAGAGTTGGACACTTAACTGACTGCGTCACCCAGGCATCAACTAAAAATGTTAAGTTTTATGTTACATATATTTTGCCACAGTAAAAAAATAGTAAAAAAAAAACCCCAACAACCCTAGGAATTTAATGATAAAACTAGAGATGTGACATAAGATGCATGGCATGGGCATAGACTCGCAGAGCTAGGAAAAGAGTAAAAACTTAGCAGAAACACAAACATTAAGACCTATAATTAAGAAAACATGACTTGTTTGGGAATGGCAACCTAGATTAAGGGAAGTTACCAGGAGCAGAGCAGCAGGTAAAGCTGGAGGGATGAGTCAATATCAGGTCAAGAAAAGCCTGTGGGCTGAGTGACAGTGAACTTGACCCAGAGCAAGGTTCTTAAGTAGGTGGAACATATGTCTGATCAGGTTCGCCTGTGAGACAGAGCAGTCCAGCAAGTGTGGGGCATAGAGTGTACGAGAATAATATTGAAAGCAGAGTGATGAGCACGAACACTGCTGGGTTAGGCTAGGGAAGAAATAATAAGTTTGGCCCAGGTGCGCCATTCATCTGCACCATATACAAGGCCCCCGAGGTCCAGTTTAAGTGTCAGGAGACCCAGCAACTTGTCTTGCTTTTCTTACCTGCCTCCACACAAGCTTCACTCTGTTCTAGCAGCAAGGAAGTCCAGGTGGGATTTAGCTCGTTGATGAGAATGATCTGTGTGAGCCCCGGAAGCTCTAAGCTAAATGTCTTTCTTCCTGGCAAGGTTCTACCAGGAAACGGGCCTAAGTAGGAAAAGGCCCACATAAAAGAGGGGTGCTTCCCTCCAGTCAGAAAATTCTGATTGCCTCACCCTTGCCCTGAAGCTGCCTGTCCTCCTACCCAGACTGGGTGAGCCCCTCTCAGCTCTGAAAGAACGCCCTTCCTCCCTTCTGCCTGCTGTGTTTGGTCTTCCTGGCCGTTTCCCATGCCCACTGCCCTGGAGGCTGCGAGAGGACCCCGCCTCTTACAGAGCCACCCCGCTGCCCACGGCTTGCCACTCACTAGCCGGGCTGCCCTGTTGGAGCCCCTGCTCCCAATCCACAGGGCTGCCCCTCCCGTCCGCCTTTCTTGGGGTGCTCCCGGCTATGGCTCCGAGCCAGCGGCCTCCCAGCCTGGAGACTCTGTGAAACCCATTCCCCGGGGCCTGGGGATGTGCTGGTGCTCCAACTCTGTGTTCCGGGACCTTGTGTTGGTAGCCTGAGATCAGCCCCGGCGGGAGCGTTTACACCACAGAAATCCCTCAACACCACACATCAGAGGTTTTTTTTCCTGGAGGTCCTTTTTATCGGTACCCCACTGACCTGGCTTCTGGAGTTTTCAGAATTTAAACAAACAAACTGATGCGGAAGTGTCAGACAGGACTTCCTTTATCTCAGAGAACTTCTGGGTCCTCATCACCTCAGAAGGCAGGAGGCAGGGCTCAGTGAAAATTTGGAGCGTCTCATCCCACGCATGGGGTAAGGGTAATTGGAAGAGGCTGGCTCCCTTCAGAGAGACCACATTCCACCCTTGCGGGGCATCCCCCCCAAGCTGCAAGGGCTCTCATCAGCCTCTCGTGCTAAAGCTGACCTCTTCGGCAGGTGGGGATTTGTGTGTGCCCTCCAGGAACGGGGGTCCTGCTTCCCGGAATTCTTAACGCATATTCTTTCTGCCCATGTTCCCGAGGTTTAAATGCAAGGGGTGCTGCCCTCCTCCCAGGCATCTTCAAGGACACATCTTCAAGCCATTCCTCCAGGAGGCTGGACGCTTCAGATACACTATGAAGCCTCTAGGCTATTTTTATCTCATTAACATCCCTGGTCAACTAAAAAGGCCTGGATGGTGTTGAAGGACAGAAGGAAGAAAGTTGTCATCGATTTGGTTTGACTGGGTTTAAGTTGTTAGGGTTTTGATACATGGGAGATGGTATACATTATACTATTGCCTTTGTCACTGGGTGGCTGCCATCTTTGTAAGATTACACTTGAATCCTGTGACGGGCTAAATTGTGTCCTCTCTCTGCTCCCCCAAGATCAATAAAGTCCTAATCACCCAGGAGTGAGAGTAGAAATTAAATAAAAATTTCTTTGTAAAGAAAAAGAAAAAGAAAAAAAATAGCCCTAATCATCTGTACCTCGGATCATGACCTGATTTGGGAATATGGTTGTTGTGGACGTAGTTAGAGAAGGTGGAGTCATACAGGAGTAAGATGGGCCCCTAGCCCAATATGACGGCTCTCCTTATGAAAGGGGCTCATTTGGACATAGGCACACACATAAGAAAAACGCCCTGGGACTGTGAAGATGGCCTACAAACCAAGGGAGTGGCCTGGAACAGATTTTTTTTCCCCTCACAGCTTTCAGAAAGAACCAGCCCTGCTGACACTTTGATCTCTGCCTTCTAGCTTCCAGAACTGTGAGAAAATACTTTTCTCTTGAAGCCACCCAGTTCTGCGGTACTTCATTAAGGTGGTCCTGGCAGAGTGATCCACCTCCCCTGCCCCCTTCCCCTCCCGCACAGTAAACTTCTTTTCTTTCGTGTCCCACCAGGGTTTGCAGACAAGTAAAATTATCATGGTTCCCTACAGCCTGAGGATTTTTTTCTTTTTAGACAACTTTTTTTAATTACTTAGAGTCAGCTGAAACTGAAGTATTGCAATGCCATCCAAAATTAGAACTAGGCCCAACAATTTAGCACAATTTAGCAATGTTTAAAAAGTCATTTAATGAAAATAAAGGAATCTTGAGACATATTAAACTCTATAAACTATTTACATCACTCCAAAGTTTCTTTGTATTTGTGAACACATACATTTTCACATGGTTGGAATCATTGGCCATGTGCTTCCCTTTTTTTTTTCTTTTTCTTTTAGGTAGGCTCCAGCACAGCACAGGGCCCACGGCAGGGCCTGAACTCAGTACCTGAGGAGCTAACCAAGACCCAGCTGAGGCCAAGAATCAGGTGCTTAACCCGCTGACCCTTCCCCAGCCCCAGCCATGTGCTTTCTTGTGTTCTATGTTTTTCATTTAACATTATTTCATTCTACACAATGATACTATTCATATTCTTTTTTAAAGAGCTGCATATTGTTTTTGTGCCTTTCACATATTATCAGTCATTTGTTATTTTCTAATTTTTACTATGAATACTTTTGTGTAAGTTCCTTTCTTTTTTTACTCCTTTGAACTGTTTCCTTGAGGTGTATGTCCAGAAGAGAAAGTCCTGGATTCCAGTTTCCTAGTTCCTGTTACATTTTTTCCCCCATTCTCTAGACAGATTGAGCCCATCTGTGGTTTTACCAGAAATAAAAATTAAGTGCAGATTTCTCCATAATCTTGACGTCATTTCGTCTTACAATTAATAAAGTATTTTTCCTAGTTTAAAAAGCTTTCCTTAGTCTTCAAGTTCCTTTAGTTTTTACTTATGTCACTGCTAGGGATCGGGGGCTTCAGGGGCTTTTAAAGCATCTGGGTTTATTCTGATATTTTATTGAGATAAGAGCGATATGCAACAGACACCAGCTCGCTGGGGTGGCCCTGGGTGGTGGGCTTTTCCTCCGGGCTGCAGCTCCCGCCGCTGCTGCGAGCGCCCCCATCCCGAGCCCAGCGCCCCAGGGCTCCCTTTGGAACGGCGCCCACCAGGGGTCAGCATCCGCCCAGCTTTGGGCTCTGGCTTCCCACAATGCACCGGGCTCTGTAGTCCGCGCTCCGGGAGGCGATCGAGCGGCGGCCGCTGCTGCGGAGCCGGCCGAGGGGCCGGGGGGCGGGGCGGCAGGGGG
>LNAC01000549.1:283880-338472 GCA_002007465.1 Ailurus styani
GGGCGGGGGCGGGGCCAGAGGCCGCGGTCTGCGCGGTCGGCGGCAGCTGTACCCCTCCTGCCGGCAGCCGTCGGGGCTTAGGTCGCACCCCCCGGAGCCTCGGAGACCTGTCCACCCGGCGCTGTGGCAAGGTAGGGGGGCTCCTCAGGGCCGACGTTTTTTGGGGCGGTGGGTGTAGAGTCTTTTCTCGTTCGAACTGGAGAAGACTTAAGCTGCCAAGATTTCGGCATGGAACAATCAGGTTGGCTCGCCGCGGTCTGTTTTAAAACTCTTTTGTCTGCGTCCCTTTCTCGGTTCCCTGCAGACTCCTGGGCTATGGGAAGCCTGATTCGGGGAGCTCGTGCCTGGGTAATTTCGAGCTCTGGGTTCATCCGTTCTGCCTGGTGTGTGGATGCAAACTCCGGGGTGGGGTTAGAATGTGGGAGAACTTGTGTGGGTGTGGGCTGGGTTTCTTCGGACGTGTGCATGTGTAAGAACTCAGGAAAATCTAGACGTCGGTCGGGGTCTGTTTCACAGTGTGGGTGGGGATCCTGAGCCCCCGCCGTTTCAGGTACTTGGTGAGCCGTGTCTGTCACGTGCGCCGCCTGCGCCACCCTATCCGGAGGTGGCCGTCCTGTGATCTAAAGCCAGTGGGTGTCCTCAAGTTCTAATAGACCCAGGCACACCGCACCCCAGAGCTACTGCCCAGGACACTGCTTCCCGGCGGTCCCTGCTGCCACAGCCCGAGCCCCCTCACATCACAGCTGACCCTAGTTTGGAGAGCCTACCATTTGAGCTTTCCAAAAAAAATAGTTTGGCAGACGAATGCACTGGAGTAGGGGGGCACCTGTGATAGCTTAAAGCGTGTTGGTGTCTGTCCTCCTCAGCCTCTTTCTGGGTCACACCGCAAGGCTCCATTCATTCAGTCTTACTTCCCGGTAATAATGCTACCTCGGGTAATAATGCCAACCCAAAATAATCCCAACCTGAAAACTATAGGCTGTGGTTCTAAAACGAAGTCCTTTTGCCCACATCTAAAGGCTCAGAAAAGCTCTTTAGTCCTCTGATCCCTATCCCCAGTGTAAAATAAATTATATTTTTAAAGGTATATATATTTTAAAAACCCTCACCCTATTTTATAGTCATTCCAGTACTTATCAGTTGATTGATTTTACTTGTGAAATCCAGGCAGTTTCATTTATTGTTTTATAAAACTAAAAGATATATTCAGAAGAACATGATCCTAAGTAGCAACCTAGCTTATCATAAAAGGCAGAAGATAGGAAATCAGACAAGCTTGATTCTAAGACATTTCTGAGAACATTGGATGATTAAATTATCTTTATTCTTTCCAAATGTAAAATGGTACGAATGAACACAGATTCCTTTTTTGCTAGACACACCTCTTGACTGGAGATAACAATCAAAAATAAGAAAAGTCTTTCCAACTGTTATCACCTTTTTCAAAGATTTATTTATTGGAGAGAGAGAGAGAACCTGTTCGAGCATGTGCAGGGGGGCGGGGCAGACGGAGAGGGAGAGAGAGAATCTCAAGCAGAGTCTGCCCTGAGCTCGGAGCCACCACGGGTCTCGATCTCACCACCCTGAGGTCAGGGCCTGAGCCAAAATCAGGAGTCAGACGCTTAACTGCACCACCCAGGTGCCCCTCAAATTGTTATCACCTTACCTACGTCCAAGGAAAGAGGGTAGGTCTAGAAATTGTTAGGATTCTAAATTTTTGTTAAGCAGAAATTCTTAATGCCTGGGTACTTTGCTCCACAAGTGTTAGTTCTCTATCAAATGGTGAGATTATGAATTGCTCATTACGTATAAAATTCTTTTTGGAAAAGATTTGTATTCTCCGCATTTAAGTAATATTTATTTTTTTTAATTTAGTTTATTTGAGAAAGAGAGACCGTGAGCAAGAGAGAGAGAAGGAGCAGGGGGAAGGCCAGAGAGAGACGTAGAAGCGGACTCCCCACTGAGCAGGGTGTCCGACTTGGGGCTCGATCCTGAGACTCTGGGATCAGGAGACTCTGGGATCATGACCTGAGCCAAAGGCAGATGCTTAACCGGATGAGCCACCCAGGCGCCCCAACATGAATATTTATTTTAAAGCATTGTGTATTAGTAAAAAGATACGAATCTTTAAAAGACTAAAAACAAGGAAAAAATTGTCTTAGTATACATCAGTGCTTCCCATCACGAGATCTTTGGTTAGCGGCAATAAAGCCAAAACATAAAACCAAAATCTAGTTAAGTCATTAATAGTCACCAACACCCATAAGAACTAGAGGGCACTGGTGGAAGCTTAAAAGGAGCGATTTAAGGGGCACCTGGTTGGCTCAGTGGGTTAAAGCCTCTGTCTTTGGCTCAGGTCATGATCTCAGGGTCCTGGGATGGAGCCCCGCATTGGGCTCCCTGCTCAGCAGGGAGCCTGCTTCCTCCTCTCTCTCTGCCTGCCTCTCTGCCTCCTTGTAATCTCTCTCTGTGTGTCAAATAAATGAATAAAATCTTTTTTTTTTAAAGGAGCAATTTAAGGAAATGTTAAAGATAACTTCGCGCAGTAGGTTATAAGCATCAGTGAGCCCATAGCCTCAAGAGAGTCATATGGAAAGACACTGATACCCGCGGAAAGAAACTTAAATACAAATTCACAGGCTCACTAAAAATAAGCAGATCAAATGTTTCCCACACCAACTGTAAATCTATGCATTTTGGATTAACTTAAACAGTTAGCCCATTACTTTTATGATCTTCCAATGTCCTTTTTGCTTCAAAAACAACACAGATGGCAAAGTTCTTATTTCTGAATGAGGTGGATTTAAGAATTGACCCCTAGCCAAAGGCTTGAGTTTACAGGAGTTAGCACAGAAGAGCAACTCATAATTTACTCCTTTCTTTCTTTTTTTTTTTTTAAAGGTTTTATTTATTTATTTGACACAGAGAGAGAGATCACAAGTAGGCAGAGAGGCAGGCAGAAAGAGAGGAGAGAGGAGGAAACAGGCTCCCTGCTGAGCAGCGAGCCTGATGCGGGCCTCAATCCCAGGACCCTGGGATCATGACCTGAGCCGAAAGCAGAGGCTTTAACCCACTGAGCCACCCAGGCGCCCAATTTACTCCTTTCTTGAGCAAACATCTATCAAGCACCAACTAGATACAAGACTGAACTCCCTGCTTTAGTCGCTCCTAGTGAAAAATAACTGTAGGTAGTATCTCTTATTGGGGGCTGTGTCTTCAGGACCATATAATTAGGGGCCAGGATGTTTCTCACTCACTAGGGAAACAAAAGCATCCTTCAGAAGAACTGTGAAGACCAGAGGACCTCAATTTAAAAACACACCATTTATTTTGGAAGGAGAAGGAGTTAGAGACAATACCTCTAAATAGTTCCTGTTTGGCTTCTATCCCTTGTGGTGCCAATTAGCCAAAATAAAATAAAATAAAATGAAACAAAACAAAAAAACCCCTCTGCATTATATAGCATGATACTAGAATTATTCTAATAATAGAGTTGTGTAATAGGACTTTATAATAATCCCAACTTTGTAATAATAAAAACACCGCCCTATTTATTCATATGCATATATTTATTTAGTAAACATCCTAACACTGTGCTAACACTGGAAATGCAAAGAATAATCTAACTGCTGACTTTAAGAAGCTGATTTGGTTGGGGAAATCAACCTACAGAGAATTATAAGACAGTGTATGCTTGGTATGGTCACATCTGCTTCCGCTGCTGTGGGCTCCTCTCCTGGCCTGGTGGGGTCAGAAAGGGCCTTCTGGAAAAGTCAGTGCCTGAAATTCATATTAAAGGATGACTTTTAGCCAGGAATGGGGGAGGGGTTTTCCAGGGAGTGGGGACAAGTGTGAACAAAATCATGGGGGCAAAGTGGCAAGGTAGGAGGTCCAGAAAAATTAGAAATAAGACTGAAGAGAGACGTAGGGGTCAGATCAGAGAAGGCTTGGTAAGGGTGAGGGGAGTCACTGATATCTTTAGTGGGAGAACAATGGGATCATATGTGCTTTAGACAGTCCCTCCGAAGCCTGAGTGAAGGCTAGACCTAGGAGGCCAGGGGGCAGGTGGATGTAATAGTGATTAGAAAAGCACTGATGAGGGGCACCTGAGTGGCTCAGTCAGTTAAGTGTCTGCCTTCAGCTCAGGTCATGATCCCAGAGTCCTGGCATCGGGCCCCCCATCGGCCTCCCTACTCAGTTGGAAGCCTGCTTCTCCCTCTGCCTCTTCCCTCTGCTCAAGCTCTCTCCCTCAAATAAATAAATAAATCTTAAGAAAATAACAGAAAAACAATGATGAGGGCTTAGCATCTGTAGAGTGGCTTTCTTATATATTATTTCCTTTGGGTTTTAGGACCACCATTTGCAATCGGTAGGGTAGGATTCATATCTTCATTTTGTAAGTGCTTACTTACTTACTTCAGTGCTTTGTGCAGCAGCATCCTTGACCCTTATAAAAACTCAGCAAACTCATTATTACTAGGTCACTTTACAGAAGTTGACACTGAGATCAGGTCAAGTGTCTAGTGCGGGATTCATCCTAAACAGCAAGTGGGTCCTGCTCCTCTCAAGAACGAGGCAAGACAACCCTTCTCAGCATATCCGCATCCTGGAAACACCTCTCAGGAGTCAGCATGGCCATGAGCCTGCAATGCCCAGCTTCTTTTCTTTTTTTTTTTTTTAAGATTTTATTTATTTATTTGACACAGAGAGAGAGATCAAATCACAAGTAGGCAGAGAGGCAGGCAGAGAGAGAGGAGGAAGCAGGCTCCCCACCGAGCAGGGAGCCCGATGTGGGCCTTGATCCCAGGACCCTGAGATCATGACCTGAGCCGAAGGCAGAGGCTTTAACCCACTGAGCCACCCAGGTGCCCAATGCCCAGCTTCTTAAGTGGTTCTGTCTCTGCATTTGAAAGTCCCACTGAACAACACAGTGTGGCAGTTCCTCAAAGTAGTAAACAGAACTACCACGTGGCCCAGCAATTCCAGTTCCCGGTGTTCACCCACAGGAAGTGAAAGCAGGGTTTCCAAAAAGTAATGAAACAAGATGGGATGGGGAAGGAGACAAACCATAAGAGACTCCTAATCTCACGAAACAAACTTGAGGGTTACTGGGGGGTGGGAGGGTAGGGATAGGGTGGATGGGTTATGGACATTGGGGAGGGTTTGAGCTTTGGTGAATGCTGTGAAAGATGTAAGCCTGATGATTCACAGACCTGTACCCCTTGGGCAAAGAATAAAAATAAAATTAAAAAAAAAAAAAAAGAAAGCAGGGCCTCCAACAGGTGTTTGTAGACCTGTGTTGATAGCAGCATTATTCACAATAGTCAGAAGGTGGAACAACTCAAGTGTCCACCAGTGGATGAATGAATAAACACAACATGGTTCATCCATGCAATGAAATATTATTCAGCCTTAAGAAAGAAGGAAGTTCTCACATGTACTTCCACGTGGCTGAGTCTTGAGGACATCATGCTGAGTGAAGCAAGCCAGTCATAAAAGAACAAATACTGTATGATTCCATGTATGGTAGAGACAGAAAGGTTGCCAGGCATGGGGGAGGAGGAGTATAGAAAACTGCTGTTTAATGAGTAGAGTTTCAGTTTGGGAAGCTGAAAAGAGTTCTGTGGCTGAGTGGTGGCGACAGTGGTCCAGCAGTGTGAACATGCTTAATGATGCTGAACTATACGCTGAAAAATGGCTGAAGTGATCAATTGTATTTTAACACACACACACACACACACACACACAAGTCCTATTGAGCATCACATTATGGTCAAATGACCAAAGTCCACAAACTGAATAAATTTGTGGTAAGAAGACTAGGAAGTGCAAGTCAAAAATTAAAGCAGACATCTCGAGAAACCCAGCCCAAGAAAAGAATGCTGGCTGGATTCCCAGAGCACAGATCATGGAAATGTAAAGTTAGAAGGTTCCAGAAGCACCCACCATTTAGTTCAACCTCCACTTTTCACAGATGAGCACAGTGAGGCCCAGAGTCATCGTGTAACTTGTCCAGGGTCACAGAGCAAGTTCAGGCAAAGGGAGAATTCAAAGCCCAAACCTGGCCTCTGCCAGAACTTTTGTGCCTGCTACTGACAAGGAATCTCTTTGAGTTGACAAAGATTTGCCTGCACTTTCTTTCTTTTTTTTTCTTTCCTTCCTTCCTTCTTTTCAGATTTACATATTTATTTGAGGGGGGTGGGGAGAGGGGCAGAGGGAAAGGGACAGAGAGAATGTCAATCAGACTCCCCGCGGAGCCCTACATGGGGCTCCATCTCACAACCTTGAGATCATGACCTGAGCTAAAATCAAGAGTTGGTCTCTTAACCATCTGAGCCACTCAGGTACCCCCCACCTTTTTTAAATCTGGCTTTCTTTTTAAGCAGTGAGGGAAGCCAAGCTTTCCATCTTGATCCATCATACTGTAGTCAATTCATAGGATTACAATTACTGAAGAAATCTGGGTGCTTAGAATTGGTGGTCGGTTGCTGGCTTTGTCTAGGTAGCAAGGTGGGAAAGTGGTGATGAGTTAGAATTCGTTTGTTCATTCATTCATTCATTCATTATCAAATATTTGAGGGCCTATGTCATGCCAGATGTCTTCTCCAGTTTCCAGTTTTTTCATCAATTACAGCTGTCTGCCAACTTTATTCTGGATGCTGCCCTGAGAGTTACCCTTGGACATATACTCTAAGTTAGGTTAACCTTGTGACATGGTTAAGTAGGAAGTGACATGAGGGGAAGTAGGAGGGTGGCAGATGCCCAAGAGAGTTGTGGTTCCAGCAAGGAAGCCACACTGAGCTAAAGGATTCTCAGTGGGACGTGTGTCTGGGGGGTGTGGATGCAGCAGGATGGGAGCTCAGCTAGTGTAACTCACCCCTGGCTCAGACAGGACTGCCTAATGTTCTCAGTGCCTACACAGAGGATCAGTGACACCCACAGCCGGAATGCCAGAAGATAAACCGAATGAGTGCTATACCGAGACAAACAGGTAGAAAGAGAGAGATGTGGCAGACGGTGCAACCTGGAAAAGCCCTTATTGTCATGGTATAACACCCCTATCAGGTGGCCTGTAAGGACAAAGCCATAACTAGATGCATAAAGGTAAACAGAGCCTTATTTCTTTTAAATCCAATATTTGGGCCTGCCAGCTTTCAAGAGATCTTAGATATAGGATATGAGGTAAAACAGAACTTAAAAAATAAGGCACAGGGGATGCCTGGGTGGCTTAGTCGGTCAAGTGTCTCTGCCTTTGGCTCAGGTCATGATCTTGGGGTCCTGGGATCGAGCCCCGAGTCAGGCTCTCTGCTTCTCCCTCTCCTCCCTGCTCCTGTTCTCTCTTGCTGTCTCTGTCGCTATCTCTGTCTCTTTCAAATAAATAAATAAAATCTTAAAAAAAAAAAGGCACTAGGGTACTTTAGTAAAACAAGCACAAGATTTGAAATCACTTAAGAAGGAAGGGCCCATTAGGAACGTCAGAATGCCTGGCGTAGAGGAGACACAAGGTATATGCTAACTAGATTTAAAATTATAAGGCATAAAAGTGGCCATAGCAGTGAAGCAGAAATAGATTCTACTAGGCACCTGGGATGAGACGCTTTGGCATGGAATTTGGCTTTATGTTTCTTGGAAGCCATGATATAAAAGGAAACAGGTTGGGTTACATCATATTCTTATTCTGGCAAGATAAAATATACAGATTCAACTATAGAGAAGACTTTTTTTTTTCTTGGAACTAAATTAAAGGAAGGATTTATCACATGAGCTCCCCTGAATATAATTTTGAAGCTGCGGACAGTATCTTCAATACCATTTTATGGTCAACGCTGAAAACGTCATGCAGATGAATGGTTTTTATGCAACAACACTTTTAGCTTTGTGTAGACACTATCTTGAGTTATCCCTGAAAGTGTAAAGTATTTTTCTGTTAGAATGCTGTCACAGTAGGATCCCAGGGGAGTCGGTTTCAGGAAGTTACCTAAGGATGAGTCACCAGAAGAACCTGGGGAAGTGGGCAGACTCGTACACCTGATCGGGAAAAGGCTTAACGGTCCAGTGACCTTAGTCATCTCTACCTGTCAGAGAGAAGAGTTTCCCTTGGCAGGAAACAAGAGCTCAGTGGTCCAACAGGCATTTAAGCTTTGAAGCAAGAATAGAGTAAGCGCTGTGCTACTCTTGATGCAAGATGGCGGGCTCCGGGGATGATAATGGCTGCTGCTCTGGGGTAGACCAGCAATTAACAAGCAGCCAGTGATTTTACTTCACAGACACTAAACAGGAGGGTTTTTGTGTTTTGTTTTTTTTAAAGATTTTATTTATTTATTTGACACACAGAGAGAGATCAGATCACAAGTAGGCAGAGAGGCAGGTGGAGAGAGAGGAGGAAGCAGGCTTCCCGCTGAGCAAGGAGCCCGATGCGGGCCTCGAACCCAGGATCCTGAGATCATGACCTGAGCCGAAGGCAGAGGCTTTAACCCACTGAGCCACCCAGGTGCCCATTGTGGGTTTTTTTTTTTTTTAAGATTTTATTTATTTATTTGACAGAAAGATAGAGAGCAAAAGTAGGTAGAGCGGCAGGCAGAGGGAGAGGGAGAAGCAGGCTGTCTGCCGGGCAGGGAGCCCAGGACCCCGGGATCATGACCTGAGCTGAAGGCAGCCTCTTAACTGAGTGAGCCACTCAGGCACCCTAAACAGGAGGTTTTGAGGTAGTGGAAAGGCCACTGACTTTGAAGTCAGATAAATCAGGTTCAAATCCTAGCTCCGTTATTTACTAGCTATGTGATTTCACAAATTACTTAATTTTTTTGATCCCCCATTGGATTTTAGTAACATCCTTTTAGGAGTCATTTTGCTGATCAGAGATAAGATGTATAAACCAAAATAATAATAGTAATAGCTAACAATTATTGATGCTTACCTCAGATGAAGCATAATGTTAAGTGCTTTACGTGCATTATTTTATTTATTCTTCAAAGCAGTTCTCTGTAGTACATATTACCTGGCACCTAGGTGCTCAACACATGGTACATGTTAGTATTATTAGTATCAGTTATAATAATAGACTGATTAGATAACAGTGAAAGAGGCCATCTTTGTCATGGGAATTAGTGCCTGGAATAGGGTCCGGCAAACTTTCATCCACAGGCCAAATCAAGCCCATATCTCTTTTTGTACAGCTAGTGAGCTAAGAATGATTTTTACATATTTAAATGGTTAAAAAAAAGAATATTTCATGATATTTGAAAATGATATAAAATACAAATTTCAGTGCCCATAAATAAAGTTTTATTGGAACACAGCCATGTCCTTTTGTTTACATATTATCTATTCATGGTACAAGAGCAGAGTTGAATAGTTGTGACAGAAATCCATATGGCCCACATAAAGAAATTATTATAATTAAATTGAATATGCAGTGTTTTCAAACTTCATTTTAAAGATAAATTAAAAAAAGGGAAGTGATCTAAGTACAGTTGGGACATTTCTAAAACTGGTTCACAGTGCCTAAAATATTTACTAAGTAGCCTTTTACAGAAAGTGTTTGCTGATCCCAGATCTAAAACAAGACCTCCAGGTGCCTCCAGGGAGCTCCAGGTTAGAAACTCAAGTCAATCTCAGTGTCAGCAAGACTGCCCAAGAGTGACGAGTAAGAGATGGGATCTAAAGGAGTGAAACTTCCATTGGCCTCATGTCTGGGCTAGTGGACAAGAAGTGCAATAGGGCTGTTTCAGTGCCAACTTAGATGGGTTGAGGAGAGAAAGCTTGGGATGGACCACCTGTCTCTGAGCAATATGAGCAAAGCTGATCTGGGGCTGCAACCTGGGTCCTGCGAGCTGTTCATTTTCATGCTTTTGTGTGTTTGCTTTGTGTTTTTGTATGTGTTTGCTTTTCCCTTTGTGTTTCAGCAAAACCTGTCTTCTAAAAATTCGAATCTTATCCAATTTAAGCCAGTGGAAAAAAATACTGATTTACACCTGGGCCAGGATAAAGTCCAAACTCTTAACTACTCTTAAGCCCTGTAGTGTCTGGTCTTGTCCCTTCTCACTGGTTAGACTCATTTTCTGTCTTCTCCCTACAGTCTGTGCTCCATTCATGCTGTGCAACTTACAGCCCCCAGAAGTAAGCCTGTTCCACATGACATGTTTTTTTTTTATACTCTGCTGTTCTGCTTTACACGCTTCCTCCTCACCTTCTCTGCCTGAAGAAATTCTCATCCTTCAAGACTCTGCTAGGGCTCCTGGGTGGCTCAGTAGGTTAAGCCACTGCCTTCGGCTCAGGTCATGATCCCAGGGTCCTGGGATCGAGTCCCGCATCAGGCCCCCTGCTCCTTGGAGAGCCTGCTTCTCCCTCCCCTTCTGCCTGCCGCTCTACTTACTTGTGCTCTCTACCTCTCTGTCAAATAAATAAATAAAATCTTAAAAAAAAAAAAAGACTGCTAAAATGTCACCTTCTCTGTGAGGCCTTCCTGACTCTTTCGGTCCATGTTGGAAGAGATGATCATTCTCACCTTTTTGCCCCTCTACCTCCTATCACACTACCTGTCCCTCTATATTTACTTAGTCTATGAATCCCTCAAAGTTAGGGGAGATTTTCTAATTCCTTACTTCTGGGACATGGTAACCTCAGTGTGTGAAGGCTGAGAAGGAGAATCAGAGTACTCTAAAGGAGGAATGAAATTTTCAGCCCAAGAACCTGGAAAGATAGGTAAGAAATGAAGCAGATAAATGAAAATCCAGGCAAGGAGGGCCTAGGATGGCAAAGTTCCTGGCTGGGTTTCTGTTTTTTTTTTTGTTGTTGTTGTTTGTCTTTTCCTTCGTGAAGAATATTGAATAATTCTGTTTAGGAGATACCCTCAACCCTAAAAGACAAAAAACACTATTCAGAATATTGGTATCATAGCTTCCTGAAGATAGATATCACAAGACTACATTGTGATTCAGAGAAGACATTTCAGGAAGGGCTGAGATAATATGGTCCCCACACTGTATGATGATGATAAAGTGGAGTATGTGGCTAGAACTTGAATACATTGACAGCTAATTGGCTGGGAGAGGCCATCTTTTGATATAGATGTCTCATGTGAGCTCTTATCGCTCTCAACTGAAACTTACGAATCTTCATACTGCCAAGGGACCTTATCAGTAGCCTCTTGGTATTCTTTGGTCAACCCAAGAGTTGTGTCTGCTCTTAAGAGAACTGTTGCTGGTAACTTGGATCTCTTCCCTGGGCTGTCACTAAGATCTCAAAACCTTTGTTTTACAAGCACAGTTTGAGTTTGATTTGTTTTGTAAACCCAGATTCCTTATCCTATTCCAGCCTGCTGTATCTTAGTGGCCACTTTTGGCTCCGTCGCACCATTTTGTGAGCTCTTCCTGTGGTTTATCTCCATCATGTTAGCAGTTTCTGATGCAGAAAGGCCAAGTGTCGTATCAGCAAACTTAACAGTTCCTCTTTTAGATTAGTAATGAAGAATATTCCAGTACTAACATTTTTCTTAATTCATAAGAGACTCTTTTATAAAGATCTTTTTCATAAATCAACTGTCTCATTGTAAGCAAACATTTACTTTCACATTCCATTCTTTCTCCGACTACCAGATTTGGGTAAAACCAGGGAATGGTCTCAACAAGTGGGCCCTTCTGGCTTTCAGTCAGCTCTGTTTTACCCTAGTGTCTCCCCTGTTCCCCACAGCAAGTTTCCAAACAGATCCATTTTCCTTCAACCTCCCACCCTCCAGGTTTCTGCAGAGGACCATGCCCACTACTTTTAGAGAAGACGGAGGCTCTCCAACAGTAACTCCTGGGGGTTCCTGCTGCCGTGCGAACTCCTCTGGTTAATTCTGCATGCATCCTTTGCTCTGTCTGTGCAGTCCCCACTCAAAAGGTATCCTTCCCTTGAGTTAGGGCCAACCTTTAAGTCTGTGCCTCGGCCGGTGCTCTGGACCTTCTCCCGCCTCCTTCTCAGGGACCTCTCTCAGTGATTGCTGAGTCCTTCTCGTTAGTCTTTATACATGCTCCCAGCCCATCCATCTGAAAACCTCTCCCCCATGCAGCCCTCCTCTTCACAACTCAGCTTCTTAATTTAGAATCGTTTCTATTCTACGTCTTTATCTCAGCATCTCAGCTCCCTTTTAGTCTGGGTTGTATTCCCGTCACTCTCCTGAAACTGTCCTCACAAAGGCCACCAACTTCTGCCTTGTCGCTAGCCCCAATGCGTTTGTCTTATCTCTCAAAAGCATTTGACTTCAGTGACCACATGCTTCTTTTTGAAGAATTATCTTCATCTGGCGCTGTACTTTCCTGGGTTCCTTTTCCTCTTGCTTTCTTCTTGGGCTCCTCTTCCTGTGTTCTCTCTTCAGTGACAGTTCTACCCTGGGCTCTGGGCTCCCATTGTCCCCACTTTTCCCAAGGCGTTTTTGATTCCAAGTAATAAGTCTTCCCAACTCAAGATTCCCAACTCAAACTTAATTAAACCATCTACCAACCAAACCACCATCACCACCACCACCACCACCAAAAACCACAGTGAAGGAAATAAAATACATTGATTCGTGTGCCCGTAAAGTCCAGTGGTAGAGCTCGGATAGTGGGTCCAGAGACATAAAATAAGGACATCACGAACAGCCTCACTCTCTGTTAGCTTTGTTTTCTTCTCTGTTGGCTCCATGCTCTTTCCAAATGATGGCAAACTGCCTGTCAGCAACTCCTGGCTTATATCCAATTCTCTTAACAAACAATGGAAAAACTTCTACCCGATTTCTTAATCTGGAATTCTAGGAATCATTTTTTTAATCCTCTTTCCCCACTGCTTAATCACCACATCCCATTCCAACTTCTAAATCTCTCTTCCTGCTGCCAGTATTTTAGTTCAGGTCACCAATTTTTGTCTAGATTCCTGCAGTAGCCTCCCAGTGATTTTTCTCGATCTTTTCTTCACATCACAGCCAGGGTCATCTTTTTTTTTTTTTAAATTAAGGTCTTTATTTATTTATTTGAGAGAGAGAGAGTGAGCAAGAGAGAGCACAGGCAGGGAGAGCAGCAGGTAGAAGGAGAAGCAGACTCCCCACTGAGCAAGGAGCGCCATGTGGGGCTCTATCCCAGGACCCTGGGACCATGACCTGAGCTGAAGGCAGCCATTTAACCAACTGAGCCACCCAGGCGCCCCCAGGGTAATCTTTTGAAAGTGTTAATCTGATCCTATCACTTGCCCATACAAACTTTGATGCCCCCCCTGCACTGGTATGAAGTTAAAGGTGAAACTCAACTGTTCGGTCCTGTAAGCCCTTGGGTGCTAGGGCTCCTGCTTACTCCACTTTTTACTTTATCCCTCATTCCAGGCAGTTCAGCCATAGATGGCAGATGAGCCGTCTGCCTCCAGCTACAATCCTCTTCACATGCCGCTCCCTCCACCTGGACCATTTCCCTCTTGAGTGCCCTCCTTGTGACCCTCTACTTACCCTTTTAGGTCTCTACTTACCCTCAGGTCTCATTAGTATAACTGTACTGAGCAGAGCCTTCCGTACTGTATGATATACGTATTTCTTGCTCTTAGAACATTCTAGTTTTCCCATCTTAGCAATGATCATACTCTGTTGTAATTGTTAAATCATCCATATACCTCAGCAGACCGTAAAGTCTGCGAAGGCTTTGCAGACTTTACAAAGGCAGATATTTCCCTTGTTTGGTGAAATATCCCCAGCATCAGAGTGAGACGCCAATAAATATTTGTTTGAATTGAGAGATAAAATGAGGTATTTATTATTGTACTAGGGGATTTTCCATTTTTCTTGTAGATTTTTAGAATCTGGATTAATTCAATAAACTCCTGGAAAATCTAGAATACAGTGTCTACTGCTTTTTTTTTTTTTTAAGATTTTATTTATTTGAGAGGGAGAGAGAGAGAGAGCACGTGAGCCCAGAGGGAGAGCAAGAGGGAGAAGCAAACTCCCCGCCAAGCAGAGAGCCTGAGGCAGGGCTCAATCCCAGGACCCTGAGATCATGAAGGCTTACCAGACGGAGCCACCCAGGTGCCCCTGTCTACTGCCTTTTTAAAAAATGCGCTTATTGGTCCTCCTTAAGGAATAGTAGAGTTTTAGAACTGAAGAGAATCCTCATCATCATCTAGCACTAGTTCACTTCATTTGGTAGTTGAGAAACAGGGAGCTCAGAGGGCCTGTAACTTGTACAAACCACAGACCTAATTGGACTTGAACTCAGAGCTCATAATTTTCAGTCCAGAGTGGCTTCTTCTTCCATGATTTCGTGATATCAGCACTTTTAACAGACCAGTGTAGTATGATTTTTATATTAATTCAAAGAACTCTTACTGCCTCTAGCCTCACATGTTCTAGTTTTTAAAATGTACTTGCTGGTCCTATATGTCTCAATAGATTCCAACAGTTTCTCAGGATGAAAAACCACTCCCTGGTCTGTAGAGGTCCAGGTGTCTTCTGAAGTCCTCCCTCCCAGGTAGGGTTGATAACGTATACCATTGGCTCTCCAATGCACTGCCCACAAAACACTAGCAATTACACATCAGATTCAGTGGCTTCACTGTTTTGTCTCAGAAGCATAATTACTGAGTAGATGCCATCTGGATTTGATCTGAGGAACACTCATGTTGTGTAAAGGAAGTAACAGACTTCTGTTTGATTCATGTGGACTCTGTTCTCCATTGCCTCTCTGAGGCTTACTCACTGATGTCCATTATGAAATAGGAGCTTGGAAAGAGAATTGCTTCTGTAAAAACCAAGTTGAGGTGTGGAAAAGACTGGATTAGAGTACCTTACTAATAATAACTATGGTAGAACTGGATATGGGTGAGAAAACAAATATGAGGGAGAATTGTTAATTACAAATTTTTTTAATTTAAAAATTTATTAACAACTTTTTAGAAACTTTAAGGAAACCAAAAATGGAACCACTTAACCAAAGCATTATGACACTCCAGTTAATGGACCTATTCCAAAAGAAGATTCCTTGACGGGTCATTCAGAAATTGTACATAAATGTTCTTCAACTGTTAATTTAGAATAAAATGGGCAACATATCTTTTCATTATGATACCCTGCTTCTCAAGGGGTAGAACTTGCCCTACATATTTCATTTCTTCTAAATCTTACTGTGCCTAATACAACGTCCTGCATATGCTTCTAATGATGGAATTTTATTTCCCTAGCCATTAGTGGGGACTTTCTTTCTTTTCTTTCTCTTTCTTTCTTTCTCTTTCTTTCTTTCTTTCTTTCTTTCTTTCTTTCTCTTTCTCTTTCTCTTTCTTTCTCTTCCTTCCTTCCCTTTCTTTCTTTCTTTCTTTCGCCATGCACTTTTCTTATTCCTTTTGCTAAGTGACAGTATTATCAACTAGTCTTTCTTACTCTGGGTCAATAGTATTGTTTTGTTTTCATCTTTACTTCCTTCTTTTTAACTTGCAGACACTGTTTCTTCCAAAAAGGAGAGAGAGAAATGGAATATATAAGATGTTCAGTCATCCAGTCTCTGTTGGGGGCTTGGCCTGTGTTTGTAGTTCTTGATACTAAAAAAGAAACTAAAAATGAAGTGAAAGACAAGATATATTTAAAACAGATGTTTGTGCTTAAATTAAAAAATTCCAAATGCAACCCTTTGACCCAGCAAGTCAACTTCTGGAAATCTATCCTATGGAAATAATTAAACACATGCAAAAAGATTTAGCTCTAACATGTTCAGCTCAGCCTTGTTTATAATGGAGGCGAATTAGTAACAACTTGAATTTTGAGCCATGGGGACTTAACATATAAATATAAGGGGATTCATCAGTTAAAAATGATGTATTTACTGACATATAAAGATAGTTACACTGTATTAACTGGAAAAATGTAAGCTCTAAAGTGGGTACAGTTTCATTCCATTTTTGTAGAAGAAAAATATGCAAAAATGACTAGGAGGATAAACAAAATTTATATGGTAGTAATGAAATTAATTTTTATCTGTGTTTTAAACTTTTCTACAATAAACTTCTATAAAGTTATTTTATATGACCTTTTTCTTGAGAAGTAATTGGTTATAAATAAGTATGGAAATATTTGAGGTCTTATGAAAAGGAAAGGGTTTATTTTACTTTCTTGCCTTGATACCATTTTTTTCCTAGATGCAGTGGATTCCAAATCAATAGCTATGTTAGATGGAGTCTTGTGAGAAGAGAGTAGTTGACTTGGGTTTTATTTCTAGTTTACTTATTAATTCTCCTTCTAAACTTGGGGCATTTATTTCTTAGCTTCTTGTCCAGTAACTCTCCCTGTAAAATGTGGAGAACTTCCTCATTCCTACCCCTGCAGAGATATTGGAAATACCACTGGGCTCCACTCTTGGACTGGAACATAGATATGCATAATAAATACTAAATTAAGAGTAACCAATTCATTGTAAAATTCATAAGAATTCACATGGCCAGCCATGGTAGCTTGTCATTCTTACCCTAACAACTCTGAACATGCACTATATTGCCAAGTTAATTCTGAGCTCTTACTGATTAGTGAATTCAACAAATACCTGAAAATTGACAGCCTAGATTCAAATCCTGGCTCTTCCCTTTAACTCTGTGAACTTGGGGAAGCAAGTTAATTTCTCTGGGCCTCAGCTTCCTCATGTATAAAATGAATAATATAATACATTGTTGTTGTAGAGATTAAAGGAGATACAAAGTATATAGTGCTGGGCACATAATAAACTCTCAATAAATAGTAACTATGAAGTGCCTAATAGGTGCCAAATACTGAGATTCACATTCATTCATTCAACGAACATTTATTATTTAGTGTGGGCCAGAGTTCTAGGTGATTGGGTCACGTCAGTGAACAAAAGAGACAAAACAGACTCTCCTGTTACTGTGGAGTCTCCATTCTAGCAAATGCAAAGATTAAATGCAATGTTGTCTAACCCGTGGTTATTAATAATAATTTGTTATTCTGTTATTACTATTAATATGTCATGTGCCAGCCACTGTGTAAGTGGTTCTGTTTGTTTAAGATTTATTTATTTGACACAGAGAGAGGGAGAGAGCACAAGCAGGCAGAGCGGCAGACAGAGGGAGAGGGAGAAGTAGGCTTCCCACTGAGCAGAAAGCCCAACTTGGAGCTCGATCCTAGGACCCTGGGATCATGACCTGAACCGAAGGTAGCCACTTAACCGACTGAGCCACCCAAGCACCCTGTGTAAGTGGTTTTTATATATAATCTTATTTTCTCATTAACCGTGTGAGGTAGGAATTATTGTTGTTATTTGATGGTGTGGAAATTGGGCATCAGAGATGTAATCAATTAAGTCAGCAAATAAGTAGAGGAGTTGGTATGCAAACCCTCTTTACCACCACACCTTCCTACCTCCACTTGGTGAGTCATTGATTGGTGGTTGTTATTTTTACTTATGGTTCTTTCTTTCTTTCTTTCTTTCTTTCTTTCTTTCTTTCTTTCTTTTTTTTTTTTAAGATTTTGTTTATTTATTTGACTGAGAGAGAGAGCTCACAAGTAGGCTGAGAGGCAGGCAGAGAGAGAGGAGGAAGCAGGCTCCCCGCTGAGCAGGAAGCCCGATCCCAGGACCCTGAGATCGTGACCTGAGCTGAAGGCAGAGGCTTTAACCCACTGAGCCACCCAGGTGCCCATTATGGTTCTTTCTTTACATTCTTGCCAACGCTTTTTGCTTTACAGTAGGAGCTGCAAGGGAACAAAGTTTGAGTTTCCCTTATTTTTTTTTTTTAAGATTTTATTTATTTATTTGACAGAGAGAGAGATCACGAATAGGCAGAGAGGCAGGCAGAGGGAGAGGGGGAAGCAGGCTCCCCGCTGAGCAGAGAGCCTGATGTGGGGCTTGATCCCAGGACCCTGAAATCATGACCTGGCTTAACCCACTGAACCACCCAGGTGCCCCAAGTTTCCCTTATTTTGTATCAAAATACTTAATTATCTCTGCAGGAAATGCTGAGAAGGCATAAATGTCTCTCCTCCACGTGTAGGAAAGGGGTCATAATTAGCAGGAGAGAGAAGTGGAGATGCAGCCTGGAGAGAGGCGTGTGGCTGGGGTCTGGGGGAGATCTTTGGGAGGGAGATTCTCAGGGGAATTCCCTTGGTGCCGATCATCGTACCTGGAGGGAAACAAAAAGTCGATGCCTCCGGTTTGTATCTCATGGTGTTGCATCATCTACATTTCCTGGCTCCTCCAGCTCTAAATGTCTCTCCTCCTCTGCCATTGCCCAACTATCTGGAATGTTCACGTCCTCAAAATCATGCTGGATAACTCCTGCTAGAATTTCAAAAATTATTATTATGAAATATTTCAAGGATCTAGAGAAGTGTAAAGAACATCATGTACTCACGACTGGTCAGATCTTAACATTTTGCCTTTTTGCATCCAGTTCCTTTTTTTAAATTAAAAATATGAATGTATTTGAAACCCCCTGTGTACCTCTCTCCTCCCTCCCTCCCTTCCAGAGGCCACCCCTGTTCCAAATTATCATTACAGTGCATGCTTTTGTCCCGTCACTTGCTACATGTAAATGCATGGATAAACACACTTACACATGATGCTCTGAGGCACATTCTTGTGGCTGTGTCCTCGTCCACATGGGTGGGTGTTCCTCTAGCATGTTTGGCTAGAGCGGTAATGCTGGGTCATTGTGAATGCCCACTGATCTGGCCAAATTTCTTTCCATAATGGTTGTACCAGTTGATGGTGTGTGTGACAGCTTCTGAGCTGCCTTAGTTATGCTTACCCTTGTCTGATTTTAAAAATATTTTTGCCAATCTGATACATGTGAAATGACCTCTCATAATGGTTTGTATTTTCCTTATAACGAGGCTGACCATTTTTTCATGTGGTTCTTGGCGATTCATGTCTCCTCTTGGTTGAATTTTTGTTCATATTCTTGGCTTTTTTGTCTATCCTGTAGTTCTTTTTCTTGTTGGTGGAAGTAGGTCACTGTGTATTCTGGTTACTAATCTTTTACCAGTCATATACTGTGCAGGGACCGCCATGTCTGGGGTATTTCAGTATACAGACAAGTTTAATCTGAAGGTAATCGATTTCACAATCTTTATTGTATTTTTGAGTATTATTTAAAGTTTTTTTTCTCCCACTCCAAAATCTTATGTGTATTTTTTTCTAAAATTGATTTCAAGTTTTGATTTTCACATTAATCATGTAATCCATCTAGAATTTATTTTGTGGTTGGCATCAGTTAGGGGTCCATTTTTCTTTTTCTTCCATACAGATCAACAATTGGTCCAGCACCTTTATTGTATAGTCTGTTTTTTCCCCACTGATCTGTTATGTCTCTTTGAAACCAAGTTCCCATAGAGTTGGGTTCATCTGGGGGCTTCTTTGGTTGATTGATATAGTTGTCTATCCCCAGGCTAATGCAACACTGCCTACATACTGTAACATTTTTTACATCTTGATATCTCAGAGGGAGAGGGGGCCTACGTTGTTTTCACTGTATTCACAATTATTTCTTGTTATTCTTAGTTCTGTATTCTTCCTTGGGATTTCAGGATCTGCTTATCTAGTACCAGAGAGGTACATGTGTTACAATCAGGGAAGTCTATATCAGGAACCTGTATCAATGCCTCATTATCATCCAAAGTTTATAGTTTACATCAGAGGTCATAAGCTTTGATAAATGTATAATGACATATATCCACCATCATAGTAGCATCTAGAATCATTTCACTGCCCCGAAATCCTGTGTCCCACCTATTTATCCCTCTGGCTTTTACGCCTCCCTTTGCCCATTTTAAAACTGGGTTGTTTGTTTGTGTCTTGTTGAATTTTAGGAGTTCTTTATTCTGAATATTAAACTTGTATTTGATGTATGATTTGTGAATATTCACTCCTATTCTGTGGGTTGTCTTTTCACTCTCTTGATAGTGTCTTTTGATGCCCACAAGTTTTAAATTTTCGTGAAGTCCAGTTTATCTATTTTTTCTTGTGTTGTCTGTGCTCTTACTATCATGTTTAAGAAGCCATTGTCCAATCCAAGGTCATACAAATTTGCCCCTATGTTTTCTTCTAAGAGTTTTATAGTAATAGCTCTTGAATTTAGGTCTTTGATTCATTTTGACTTAATTTTTGTAAATGGTATAAAGTAAGGATCGACTTCATTCTCTTGCATGTGGATATCCGGTTTTCCCAGCGTCATTTTTTGAAGAGGCTATTCTTTCCTTATCACCATCAATCAACCATACATCCAGTGGCTTATTGCTAGGCTCTAAATTTTATTTCATTGGTCTATGTGTCTATTCTTATTCCAGCACTACGGTTTTGATTAATGTGGTTTTATAATAAGATTTTTTAAGATTTTATTTATTTATTTGACAGAGAGAGAGAGAGAGAGAGAGAGAGAAGCAGGGGGAGTAGGGGAGGGGGAAGCAAGCCTCCCGCTGAGCAGGGAGCCGGATGTGGGGCTCGATCCCAAGACTCTGGGATCATGACCTGAGCCGAAGGCAGACGCTTAACGACTGAGCCACCCAGGTACCCCTATAATAAGTTTTGAAATCAAGTGGCATGAATCTTCCAACGTTGTTCTTCTTTTTCAAGGTGTATTGGCTATTCTGGGTCCCTTGAAATTCTGTATGAGTTTTTAGGATGGATTTTTCCATTTCAAATAAAAGATCCTTGGGATTTTGATAAAGACCACATTGAATTTATGTGTTGCTTTGGGTAGTGTTATCATCTTAACAACATTAAATCTTCTAATCCATGAACATGGGGTGTTTTTCTATTTATGTAGATCTTTATGTTCTTTCTAGAGTGTTTTACATTTTCTTTTCACAGATTAGTTATGTTGGTTGTTTGCTGATACTTGCTAGGAAGATAGTAGCATATCTCTGTAAGACAACAGAAGAGGTTTTTCCTGAGATGTAAAGTCTTATAAATGTTACCTAACATGGGAGAAAGCAACATAGTATTACTTTTAGCACCAGAATTGGTTTCCCTAGTGATGATCTTTTAGGATTCTTGAATAAGGAGAAAGAGATAAAAATTTCTTTGGCCTATAAATTCTCAGGAGATTTTGTTGAGCTCATTTTCCTCAGTAGGTCACAAAAGATTAGTTTCCTCTATGTTGAATTTGATTAAAACAAAAATTTTTTTTTCAGGAAGATTTTCTCATTGAATCCACCACGTTCAATACTGCAAAATCTTTTCTAATTCCATCTTCTAACATCATTTTCCCATTGCAGTCTCTATCATATAATAGGATAGGACAAAATACTCCAGGTGTTTGATTCGAAGCCCTGTCTTCTGTCCCGTACTCCAAGTTAGTCATAATCCTTCAAACATTTAAATTTACTGGCACATGCCACACACTCCTCCCCGTGATATCATTAAGTTCACAATTTGCTAGGAAAATTGCTTCAGTTACTCAAACTTTACTAAAACATTCAGGGAATTCGTTTTCTCAAACTTTTCTGTCTCCTTAAATACAGAATCTGTCTATACCCAGTCCCAAGAAAGAGTGACTCCAACTGTTCTGCATCAAAGCAGTGCTAAACAAGGAAAACCAACAGCTACTATTCAGTCAGACCTTTCAGGCTTAGAGGAAAAAAATGGCAGTTCTTTGTTTGTGAGCAAGATGGGAAGAGGGGAACATTTAGTCTCTGGCCCCCTGTATTCCACTTGCATTTGCTTATTGACCTTTGTAAGGTCAGCCTGAGTCTTCGAATGTTAGAAGCAAATATGAAATATTCCCTTAATATTTGGGGCAATTTGAAATCTGTCACCTATTTTAATTTTTACAATAAGTCTCCAAGACAAATATTATTATGCCAATTTTATAGGAAAATCAGCCTCAGAGGGATTGAATAACTGGCAATGGTCATGCAGAGAGTAAATGACAGGGCTGGGTTCAGACCAGAGCTATCTCATTCCAACACCCACGCTTTTGTCATTTTCATAGTCTTGACTTCATTAATCTTAAACTTCGGGACTAAAAATCATTTATTCCTTAATAGGTATTTGGCAAACAAGAGCCTGGGCACCCTATTTCTCTTTCTAGTATTTATAGAAAGATTCAGCCTGGTTATAATGTCCTGAACCAAGACAGTGGAAGAACAAGGGGAAGGGACTAAAGGGAGGTTGCTATTGGCATAGAAACAATAGGAGTTAGTTGGTGATCGAGTGGGTGGCAAGGAGCAGGTGGTGTCAAGATGAGTCAGAATACAGGCTCATTGAGAACTGTTCTTCCTTTTTATATAATCTATTCATTTCAGAGAAGCACCTGTCATTAAAAATGCTTTTCTCTGAGGCATTCTAGACCCTTGTTATTTATAATTTACCATCTGTGAGCAATCAGAAGTCCATGACACGTAGCAGTTTGGATTGAGCTAAGGTGGAATGGTCTTGAATTGTGTGCGCTGTGAGGCTGGTTTATGGGAGGGAGGCTCTTTGCTTCTGAGAGTGCCCAGGCAAAGGCCCGGCCTCACTATCTCACTGCAGCTTTGCTGCATAAAAAATAAAGGACTCCCATAAAGGTTGAAATGTCATTTACATTTTTGAGTTTTAGAAATTTTTTTTATGCTGGAGTGTAGTAGCCCTCTGCTTTTTTTTTTTGTTGTTTGTTTGTTTATTTATTTTGGTCTGCCTAACACCTTCTGAGTACTGAGATCAGGTGTTCTTCCCTTCAGCCACATGATTCTAGAAGGAACCACCGTGCTTTTATAGCTCATTTGTTTAGGGTGGACACCTGACCATTGCTGGTGAATCAAAGACTCTTCTCGTGATATTTGAACTTAAAACCAGAAAAAATTTGAGCAACTCCTTGCCAGTGGTGATACTTGACCAACCTTTTAATGGCCATGTTTCCTACCATGTGGAGCAGGCAATGAAAATGTCTTGCATGGGGAAGTATAAATGGGAGATGGACAGAGTCTTGCTGGTGTGTGTGTCCCTGGGTCCTGTCCTTGTGGTTGCCTACTGCACCCCTGTCTTTTAGACTTTGTCGTGTAACCATTCCTTGAATTCTGTTCTCCAGGACACTATTGTTTCTGTCATTGGAGTGTCTATCATTTCTAATCAAAAGACTAATAAAGGGGGAAGTTTTATGTGATAGCGCAGCTCTCATGTTTGGGATTCAGGAAGGTTTTAGGATAGATCCCTTGCAAACATCTAAGTCCACTCTATCTTTTTTTTCAAGTATTGAGGGGCTCAATGTTTCATCTAATTCTACTGACTTTCCTTTTAATAGAACTGTTTTTTAAATGGTGAGAAACTTTGTTAGCCTCAACTATGCCCAAACCTATTCAAGCAATTTGTATATTAGCCTATGTTTCCCACGATTACTAAGGAGCTGGGAGAAAAACTGGCCAGATTTCAAAATGTACTTGTTAAGGTTCTGAGATGAATAGGACCATCATCATCATTTGGGTTCAAAGTGCTAGCTACCGAGTTTCAAACCCAGTGAGAGGAAGACAAAGGAGGCGCTGGCTGTGGCCTGGAGAGCTAGGACTGATGCAGCCACCTCTTAAATGATTGCCCTTTCCTGCGCCGGAACCATGGACAGTTGCATTCTGCTCAGCCTGACTAGGCAGGTCGCACTGACATCCAGTCAGGTAACATCTTCAGCATTATAGGAAAGTTTTTTAAAATATGGTATTCTTTTTTTTATTATGTTATGTTAGTCACTATACAGTACATCATTAGTTTTTGATGTATGTTCCATGATTCATTGTTTGTTTATAACACCCAGTGCTCCATGCAATACATGCCCTCCTAAGTACCCATCACTGGGCTCACGCATCCCCCCACCCCCCTCCCCTCTGAAACCGTCAGTTTGTTTCCCAGAGTCCATAGCCTCTCATGGTTTGTCTCCCCCTCTGATTCCCCCCCTTCAATTCCCCCTTCCTTCTCCTAATGTCCTCCATGCTATTCCTTTTATGTTCCACAAAATATGGTATTCTTATTTTTACAGTTTCCATCTGTAAAATTTTTTAAATCGTATTTTATTGTTCATTTTTTTAAGTAGGCTCTATGCCCAACATGGGGCTTGAACTCATGACCCAAAGGTTAAGAGTCACATGCTCTACTGACTGAGTCAGCCAGGTGCCACTACAGCTGTGAAATTCTTGTGCTACCCATTTGAGCTGCCTTTGTCTTTCAAAGTTTCTGAGCTATGTAAGCACGGTGGTTTGGTTTTTTAATATATACATCTTTCACATTGTGTGCAATATTTTTTGTTTTCTAAGAGTAATCTATGCTGCATTTAAAAATAAAATTGGAGGGGGTGCCTGGGTGGCTCAGTCGGTTAAGTGTCTGTCTTCAGCTCGGGTCGCAGTCCCAGGGTCCCAAGATCCAGTCCCATGTTAGGCTTTCTGCTCAGCGGTGAGTCTGCTTCTCCCTCTCACTCTCTCTCTGTTCTCTCTCCCTCTCAAATAAAAAAAAATCTTTAAGAAAATAAAAATAAAATTGGAGGGGCACCTGGGTGGGTCAGTCGATTAAGCATCTGCCTTCTGCTCGGGTCATGATCCTGAGTCCCAGGATTGAGCCCTGCATCAGGCTCCCTTCTCAGTGGGGAGTCTGCTTCTCCCTCTGCCCCTCCTCCTTCTCATGCTCTCTCTCTCAAATAAATAAATAAATAAATAAATAAAATCTTAAAAAAATAAAAATAACATTGGAAAGCACATCAAAGCCTAAAGACCAGAAAAAAATGACCCGTGATTACACGACTTGAAGCCAGCAGCATCCACATTTGGGCAGATTTCTCTGGTATCTTTAGGGAGTATTTCCTAAGCTTGACTTGGCAGCCAGCCAGGCATCTGTCCCAGACTCTTTGACCTCCTGCACTTTACTCTTCCCTTAATAGAAATTTACTGCCCTCCCCCTTCTACCCTCCCATAGTGAAAATTAAAGCCAGCTGCTTGAGGATTCTGGTGACTGGTGTGGATGGCTGGGCGCGAGCATCCTGGCAACAAGGCAGGCAAGGAGGAATGGGATCCAGGGTCTGGGGAAGGAGAGGCGCCATGCGGGGAAGCATTTCGGCTGGGCAGTGGCTCAGAGGCCTTCAGACCTGATGGCACCAGGAGAAGCAGCCCTGTGCTGCCGTGCAGAAACTATGTGCTCTCCCTCCCTTTCGTTTTCCCTTCTGTTCACAGAGCTGGCCAATGCTTGTCCGTGCCCGACACAGGGAGAGGAGGAGCCCCACGAAAACCAGCTTCACGGGCGCCTGGGTGGCTCAGTGGGTTAAAGCCTTTGCCTTCGGCTCAGGTCATGATCTCAGGGTCCTGGGATCGAGGCCCGCATCGGGCTCCCTGCTCAGCGGGGAGCCTGCTTCCTCCTCTCTCTCTGCCTGCCTCTCTGCCTACTTGTGATCTCTCTCTGTCAAATAAATAAATAAAATATTTAAAAAAAAAAAAAAAAGAAAACCAGCTCACCCTCACTCTGCTGGGCCTCCTTGGAGGGTGTTTTTACATTATTCTCTTCCTAGTTGTTTTGAATGGGAAGACCCTCACATGGTTCAAAATAGATCTGTGCCCTTTATGCAGCAGAAGTCTCCCTCCTTCCCTTCCCCATCATCCTCTTTTCACCCTCCCTCAACTCACTGCTGGTCTCAGTTTTTCATTTTTTGTGTGTATTCATCTAGAGTTTACTTATGAATATTAAAGCAAATACAAATATATTTTGCATTCTTGTTTTTCCCTCATAAACAAAAGGATGCCTTGCATACACATTTTCTGCAACCTGCTGGGCTTTTTTTTGCCCCTCCCACCTAATAGACTTTGGAGACTTTTAAAAATAACTGTGCATTGAGAGCCTCCTCATGCATGTTTATACCTTCAAAATATTCCATTGTGCATATGTAGCATAATTTATTTAACCAGTCCTCTATTCAAGGGTATTTGAGTCCTTTCCAATCTTTCCTTATTTTGAATAACGCTGCAATGAAGATCTTTGTATATATGTTATTTCTTAAGTATGGCCAAAAGGATACATTCCCAGAGATTAAATTACTGCATCAAAGGGGATACTTTGTTGTCATTTTGATCTGTGTGCCCAAATTCCTTCCACAGGGGATTGTACCAATTTATACTTCCACTGGGAAAGTATGAGAGTAGTGATTTCTCCTGGGAGATTATTACATGCTTCTTATATGTAATTTATTACATGCTTCTTATATGTGACTTATTACATGCTTCTTATATGTGGCTTATTACATGCTTCTTATATGTGGCTTTGAATTGTTCTTCAGTTGTTTTAACCTGGATGTTGTCCTCCTGGTTAGATGGCAAGTATATTGAGAGCAAGGGCCAAACATTTACTGCTTTTGAATCATCTGCATTTATAAAAATACTATCATACGGGATCCTAGGAGCACAATACATTTGTTTGCAGTGCGATTTGGAAAAAGAATCCGGTTAGATCTGAATGATAAACATTTCTGCACTTGGTAAGAGTTCAGCTGGACTGACTTCTCCTGCCCGACCCCAAAGTAATTATGAGGCTTGTTTCACGTGGTTATGGAATGAGTCCTGAGATAAGGTGCTGTGACGGGGGCTTACGGTGGGACCACGTGCATGTGTGGGCTTCTCTCCTGGATCCCAGGGTCATTCTACCAGATTCGATCTGGTGGTATCTCAGCATCAGCAAGTCTAATTGCTTGCCTGTCCCGTCATCTCTTTTTCTTCATATGTGCTGGTGCCTGCCCCACAGTAAGCAGGAGAACAAAGAGCTGCTTTTAAACTTTTTGTGTCTACTGCATATGTAAACATTACATCATCATAATCTAGCTTTCCTATATCCTGGTAGCAAAAATGTACTGATTGTTTCTTTGTTCTCTTGGTGTCTACTGTGTTGGTTTCACCCATATGTATTGTCCCATATTGGCACCCAGGGGTCTTCAGACTTTTTGGCTTATACATCCTCTAGAGGGATTCTGGAAAATTACATGCCTCTCTCACCCTTTATAGGCTATATCTAAAATTTTAGGTTTAAATAGGTTTAAATGTGAAGGATATATTTTAGAGTTTATTGTCAATATTGACTTCATTTTTTTTTAAGATTTTATTTATTTATTTGACAGAGAGAGACACAGCGAGAGAGGGAACACAGGCAGGGGTGGGTGGGAGAGGAAGAAGCAGGCTTCCCGCTGAGCAGGGAGCCCCTTGACGGGCTCGATCCCAGGACCCTGGGACCATGACCTGAGCGGAAGGCAGACGCTTAACGACTGAGCCACCCAGGCGCCCCTCCATATTGACTTTAAAAAACAATTACTGAATATACATGTACCTGCATATGTGTGTGTTAAGCCATTATACACACACAGACGAGGTATTTATTTATCAGTCATACCAAGGAAATACCCTGTTTCTATTTTTTGCTTTTTTTTCTATTTCCATCTTAATGGGGAGGGTTTTCTTCTGTTTGTTTTGTTTACATACAATAACATCTGTCAACTTTAAGTGTACAGTTTATGAATTTTTGTAACTGCATATAATTACATATTTCACCACAAAGAATATTCATGTTGAGGCTTTTGTGTGTGTGTGTGTGTGCATAATACACAATGTATTTGTATATAGTGTGAAGCCTTAATATAAATATAAATGTGCATATATGTGTGTGTATTTATTAAAATATGCACACCTAGGGCGCCTGGGTGGCTCAGTGGGTTAAAGCCTCTGCCTTCAGCTCAGGTCATGATCTCAGGGTCCTGGGATCGAGGCCCGCATCGGGCTCCCTGCTCAGTGGGGAGCCTGCTTCCCCCTCTCTCTCTCTGCCTGCCTCTCTGCCTACTTGTGATCTCGCACTCTGTCAAGTAAATAAATTTTTTAAAAAATCTTTAAAAAAAATATGCACACCTAAATGTAAAGTCTTAACATGAATATATTCAGATAGATCTGTCTATATAGTATATTGGATAAATGTAAACACACATATATGCATGGTTATAATGCATACATAGGAATGTATATATACATACACACTTATATATCCCTATTAAAGATGTAAATTATATAAAAAATATAAAATATAATTCTAATATATAAATAATAAATAATATAAATAAATATAAAATAAAATAAATATGAATATATAAATAAAAATAAATAAAATATAAAATATTAAAATATATAAATTATAAATCATATAAAATATATAATCATAATATATGAATAATAAATAAGTAATGTAAATATAAAATAAAAATAAATATGAATATATAAATATAAATAAAATATAAAATATATCTAAAATGTAAATTATACAAAATATAAAAATATATAATTATAATGTATATAATACAATATAAAATATAAATATATTTATATAAACTATAGATGCTAAACTATAGAGCATTAACACGAATGTGTAGATAGGTTGATTGGTCCAGATGTATGGGTATATATGTATGTGTGTGACACACACACTCAAAACTGTGACATTATTCTTTTGTATGTATACAGAGGAATCTAATAATGTTTGATACCCACCATCATCCATTAAAACAATACAGGAACAAACGCTCCTTTAAACCTCAGAACTTTTACATCATTCTTTTTTTTTTCCCTGAATTTGAATTTCCATTCTACTTCCTATATGGACTTTTCTCATGTATATTTTTATGCTTGAAACTCTTTCAGTGGTTACCCTATTGTACTGCAATAAATATATATATAAATTGATATAATATTTTTATTTCCTGTGACTATAGCTCCTCTAACCATTGAATAATCTCTTCTGTTGGCATTATCAGTATAATTATTAGCAATATACTTGGTCAAAACAACAATGTATATTTCAAATCAGTAAATAATTACTAAATGCAAAGTTACATTTTAGTGGAAATATATCCTTTAATGAGAGAGATGGGATTTTGACCACAATGAGGTTACATGTCTGGGTTTGGATATTATTCACTGCTAGAGTGGGTCCAGGGTTCAGTAACAATTGTGTTTCTCAATGGAAATGCCGAGGAATTTCGTTCATATGAAAAGAAGATAGGAATGGAAAGAATTCTGTTACAGCACTCTCAGTTAATTCTTTGAGCTCATTCTGAGCCCCAAATCCTATACTGACCTATTGTCAAAAATCATTTTGAATGCTAAGTCTGCGACTCTCTTAGGCCTCCTTTAGCTTCGTTGAACCCAAAGCATCGAAAACCACCCCCACTCCTGATTTGCACACACACGTGCTACTCAGTCCTGTTACTTCCGCACTAACACTAGTGTTCCCAGTCCTCTTTCTGTTTGGTGCCCAAGGAAGTGTGCCATGGTGAGACTGGCACAGGTGAGAATGTTCCATCCTTCGTGGAGTGGAAGACTGTTAGGGAAAGGAAGAATCTGCTTGTGCCGCACAGGCAAGAGCTCAGGCAGGGACATTGTTGAATTTTTTTTTTTTTTAAAGATTTTTATTTATTTATTTGACAGATAGAGAGATCATAAGTAGGCAGAGAGGCAGGCAGAGAGAGAGGGGGAAGCAGGCTCCCCGCTGAGCAGAGAGCCCGATGAGGGGCTCGATCCCAGGACCTTGAGACCATGACCTGAGCCGAAGGCAGAGGCTTTAACCCACTGAGCCACCCAGGCGCCCACATTGTTGAATTTTTGTTGCGTATCTAAGCTGCTGGTGTCTCGTCCCGTGTAGAAGGTGTTCGCATCCCCCACTTGAAGACCACCATTCGTCGAAACCCCTCATTTCTTCCACTTTACAGGGTCTCTTTTAAGCCTCCCAGCAGCAGTGGAACGTGTTTCAGATAGAGGCTATGGTTATCTCTTCTTTTCCGCAAAACTGCTGGTCCAGGCTGGTCACAGGACTGCAGACACTTGATCTCTAGATTCTCTCTGAGCTTAAAAGGCAGATGCCGGAATTTGGCTGCTCCAGCAGATAGGAATTACGAAGAGACTCTTGGGAAAAGAACAAGAAAATAAATGAGAAAATATCGCTGTCTCCTTATCCTTTCAAAATACAAGTGGGGCCTGACCTGGTGTTAGCTCCGTCTTCTGTCTTAGCACTGTCAACAGAGTAGATGTGCTCACTTGTCCATTTAAATGGATTTTCAAGGCTGAAATGCAGTGAAAAGTAAAATTACATTTTCTAGCGTCTGTATACTTGTTTAAGCCATGGATATTTTCAGAAGGGTGAAGTTGATGTTTAAAATCATGATAGAGGGAGCCTGGGTGACTCAGTCGGTTAAGCGTCTGCCTTCAGCTCAGGTCAAGATCCCAGGGTCCTGGGATCAAGCCCTGTGTTGGGATCCCTGCTCAGTGGGAGGTCTGCTTCTCCCTTTCCCTCTGCTGCTTCCCCTGATTGTGCTCACTCTCTCTCAAATAATAAATAAAAAAATAAAATAAAATCACGATAGATATACAGCTAAAACTAATACAATATTATATGTCAATTATATCTCAATAAAGATAACAAAATAAAATTATGATAGATGTTCTGTTGAGTGATGGAAAAACAGTTACTTCACCACGAAGCTAAAAAACAGTGATGAAGGGCGCCTGGGTGGCTCAATCGGTTAAGCCGCTGCCTACGGCTCAGGTCATGATCCCAGGGTCCTGGGATTGAGTCCCACATCGGGCTCTCTGCTCGGTGGGGAGCCTGCTTCTCCCTCTCCCTCTGCCTGTCGCTCTGCCTACTCGTGCTCTCTCTCTGTCAAGTAAATAAATAAAATCTTTAAAAAAAAACAGTGGTGAAATTGAGTAGAAATATAGTTGCTGGGGTGGGGGGCAGGGGGGAGGAAGAAAAAATCAATCGTATAACTCCGTTATGAATTCATGAATATGGGCTCTTTTAGGGATGCTTGCAAAGGAAACAGAAGCACAATAAATAAGCTAATACTAAAATACAAATGTTTATTTTGTAGAAAGAGCTATTTACTTCAGATGGTCAACATCTTCTTTGTCTGCAACAGAGTGGCCACTGATAAAAATGACAGCTGATTCGAGAATGAGCAGAGAGGAGTGAAATGGGATTTGGCTGAGTGTCTGAGTCTGGGCTTCTATAAGAGAACATGATAGACTGGGCTTAGGAACAGCAAGCATTTATTCCTCAGTTCTGGAGGCTGGAAAGTCCAAGATCAAGGCAATAGCAGATGCACTGTCTGGTGAGAGTCTGCTTCCTCACGGACACTGTCACCTCACAGCAGAAGGGGGTCAGGGATCTTTCTTGGGTCTTTTTGTAAGAGCCCTAATCCCACTCACAGAGGGCTTTACCCTGTTGAAGTTTCCATCTTCTAACACCAATCCACTGGGAATGAGGTTTCAGCGTATGAATCTGGGGGAACATAAACATTTAGTCGATAGCAGTCTGCTTAGGTGGCTTCAACAACAGAATTCATTTTCTCATAATTCTGGAGGCTGGAAGTGTGAGATCAAGATGCCAGCCTGGTTCGGTTCTGCTAAGAGCTGTCCTCCAGGCTCGCAGGCGCCCCCTATTCCTTGTGGGTTTATGTGGCCATTCCTCAGTGTGCGTGTATGTGGAGAGAGACTGAGATCTTTCTTCCTCTTCCTACGAGGCCACCGGTCCTATCCCATGAGGAGCCTACTTTTTTTTTTTTTAAGATTTTATTTCTTTTCTCTTCTTTTCTTTTTAAAAAGATTTTATTTGTTTATTTGCCAGGGAGGGAAGACAAGTTCCCTCTTGTGGAGTGGGGAGTGGGAGAGGGAGAGGGAGAAGCAGGCTTCCCTCGGAGCAGGGAGCCTGATGTGGGGCTCGATCTGGGGGACCTGTGATCATGACCTGAGCTGAAGGCAGACGCTTAACGACCGAGGCACCCAGGTGCCCTTATTTCTTTATTTGAGAGAGAGAGGCAGGAGAGGGGGATTCCATGCTGAGCGCAGAGCCAGACACAGGGCTGGATGCCAAGACCCACGAGATCGTAACCTGAGCTGAAACCAAGAATCAGACATTCAACCAACTGAGCCACCCAGGCGCCCCAAGGATTCCACTTTTTTTTTTTACTTCGTTTAACCTAAATTACCTCCTAGAAGTCCTATCTCCAACTACAGTCCTCCTACTACATTGAGGGTTAGAGTTGCAACATATGAATTTGGTGGTGTGTGGGGGTGGGTGGTGGTGGCAAAATTCAGTCCATAACACCAGGAGTCAGAATATGAGGGTTCTAACCCAGGCTCTGCCACTAAGTGGCTCTGGTCCTGGTGGGCATGTCACTTGATTGTTTTTCTGGGTTTTAGGCCAAACGTTTTGATTATGGGGAATGGTGACCCATTCCACGGTAATACATGATTCTGAATTGAGGAACAAGTAGCATTTTGTTCACTGTGTGTTTACTTTGGCAGAAGAGAGGACGAATACATTCAAAACTATTTTTTGAATTACGAACACTGAAAGAGAATCAGGAATTTTTAAGGCTTTAGCAAGAAAAGTTCAATTTTCCAGAGAACCCTCTGATAATTAGCATTTTGTAATACGCCAGCACCAAACGTATGACAAAAAGGGGGAGAATCTGTATAGGGTTGGAGTGATTAAAGAAAACAGTAAGGCCAAAGTCCATGTTTGACTTTGGTGACTAATCTCTCAGCGAGCACCAGGGTGGAAAGAAAGAACAAATGATCCACAAAAGAATACTGAACATCTGTCTCATTCCTAAAATCGCCTGCTGTGATTCCATTCTGAAACCCATGTCACCCTCTCTCTTGGGTTTGTTTCCTTTTGTGTGAGCAAACACCTGAAGTAATTTTTTCAGATAGGATGAGTGTTGTAGACTGCCTGAGTGTTTACAGATCTGCATATATTTTGAATGATTGTTGAACCACAGAATTCAGAGCTCCATGTATTCAATTCTCTCAGGAGTTTGAAGATACTGTTCCATTGTCTTCTGGCAACCCATATTGTTGATGAAGTTTGGTGCTAGTTTAATTCTCTTTCCTCTTCATATACATTTTTTCCCCTCTCATTGGAAAATTTCTTTCTTTCTTTCTTTCTTTTTTTTGGTAGTATTTTATTTATTTACTTGACAGAGAGGGAGCGAGATCATGACCAGAGCTGAAGGTAGACGCTCAACCAACTGAGCCACCCAGATGTCCCTCAAAATTTCTTGAAGTTTGAACTTTGCGACAAGGTCACTAAGTTAGATGTTTGTTAGTTGATGCACAGCTGATGCACAGCGCTTGGTGGACCTTTTAATCTGAAGACTTGGGTCTGTCTTCAGCTCAGAGACACTTTCTTTAATATCTTTGATGACCTCCTTCCCTTCCTTATTCTTACTTCTTTTTCTCCATTTGGAATTCCTATTGAAGGAATATTGGGCTACCTCAACCTAGCATCCATGAGTCTTATCTTTGCTGTCTTATTTCCACATTTTGGCCTGTTTCGGTCTTAATTGGAAAGTTCTCCTTTACATCCAGATCACAAATTGAGTCCTTGCCTGTGTACATTCTAATAAGTTCAGTCCTTCTATCAAATTTCCTCTCCCCTGTAATTATACTTTAATTACCAAGTGCTCTTTTTTGGTGCTTTTCTAGATCTGTTTTCCATGTGTAGCTGGAAGGCAAAAGCTAAATTTGTTTAGGCAGAGAACACTGGAGGTCCCAACTTCCCCAGTGGCTCAGAATGCTGCTTGTTAACAAATTACCCTAGTGATTGTCTGTGGGGCACTTCTGTACTTGCAGTTGCTACCCAGTTTAAAGCTTCTGTGGGCCTTCTTTTCAAGACCTGTGGTCCCCTGAGGTGTTTCAACTGGGGGCCTTAGCTCTCTCTTTGTTAACCCCATTCTGTGCTCTCTGTGCCCGCTAGGAGTTCTCGGGCTTTCTGGTCCTCTGATGGCTGGCTACCTTTCTTATTTTTGTGCTTCTGTTATTATGTCATTCTTCTCAAAATATCTTTCCAGCAAAATATCATTCAGTGGGGGTGCCTGGGTGGCTCAGTGGGTTAAAGCCTCTGCCTTCGGCTCAGGTCATGATCTCAGGGTCCTGGGATCGAGTCCCACGTCGGGCTCTATGCTCAGCAGGGAGCCTGCTTCCCCCCACAACCCACGCCCCCCGCCGCCCCTTTGTCTGCCTCTCTGCTTACGTGTGATCTCCCTCTCTCTGTCAAATAAATAAAATCTTAAAAAAAAAATCTTTCAGTGGGATTTTGGATGGGAGAAGAGAGGGATCTTGTACCCAGTTCCTGGTTTAGACTGGAAGGCTCGTTTCTTCCTTAAAACTGTAGCCTGGTCCTCTTCTCCCCTCCTTCCCACTCTTTGGCTTATCTTCTTAGCTTGCAGGAAGGCTCCCACAGTCAAGCATTCTGGACAGTTCTCTGGGCAGACAGGACCTGGGAGCTCCCTGTAATGGATGCTGTTGAGTCATCACCAGGTACTCTGTGACTGTAAGGATGAGAGAATATGATTGTACTCACAGCTCCTCCTTTGCCCTGTCAAAGGAAAATTGTATCAGACAGATTAAATAGGCAAGGAAGGCTTTATTCAAGAGTAATGCATTAGGGGTCAAGACTTGGGTTAGGGGTGAGACATGGAATTCAACTCTGAATCCACAGGAGTAGTGGGGGATTTTATAGCCAACAGGCAGGATGAGAGACATCAATGGATGGAAAATTCCTAAGAGGAACTTGGGTAGATACCAAGGGTTTGGGGATTCTTGCTAAACTGGCTTAGCAGGAGCAGGCTGAGGACTGGGACACAGCCTGGTCAAGAAGAGAGCTCAGAAGAGCTGGACCAAAGTGTGGTCCAAAAATCGTTCCTTGTCAGCCCCTTCCTCATTCTGTGCACAGGTACTGAGAATATTTCTGTTCGGTGATGGGATTCTTGGCCTCCTGACCAAGTGGCTATCACCTTTATTAGATGAATAGCCTAGACATAATGTGATATCTCATTTATTTATGTGTATTTGGTGACATTTCTTAAAGATTAGTCATTCCTTTGGAAGGCAGAAATGAATCGTGGTTACGAGAACATTTGGGGGGGCTCTTGGGGGGCTCAGTCTATTAACCGGCTGCCTTCTGCTTAGGTCATGATGCCAGCTGGGTTCAAGCCTCACGTCTGGCTCCCTGCTTGGTGGGGAGTCTGCTTCTCCCTTTGCCTCTCCTGCCACTTGTGATCTCTCTCACTCTCACTCTCTCAAATAAATAAATAAATAAATAAAATCTTTAAAAAAAAGAGAGAGAGAACATGCTTTGGAATTAGAAGCACTTGGGGTCAGATTTTTGCTACTTATTAGCTGTATGAATTTGAGCAGGTCACTTAAAAATACCTTCTTGTTAGAGTTAACTATTAATGTAATTATCACTGCTCATTAAGTGGAAGCTACCATTAATATTAGTTAGTTAGTTTTTTTTTTTAAGAAAGGGAGGGGGAGAGGGATAGAGGGAGAGGAAGAGAGAGAACTTTAGGCAGGCTCCACACCCAGCATGGAGCCCAATGAGGTCCTCGATCTCATGACCAGACACTCCAGGTGCCCCTAATATTAGTATTATTTTGACCCAAACTCACATCATCTGGATCTCCTCAAGCTAGCCCCAACAGTATTCCCTATATCATGACTAATATACAAATTTCCCTAGCCCTGGCAGATTGGTGAATATCTACTAGATACCAGTAACCTATAGAGTAGCCCTGTTTGCTCTGAAATGCTCAATGGAAGCGATCTTTTTTTTTTTTTTAAGATTTTATTTATTTATTTGACAGAGAGAGCGAGAGAGCACAAGCAGGGGGAGCAGGAGAAGTAGAGGGAGAAGCAGGCTCCCTGCTGAGCAAGGAGCCCGATGCAGGACTTGATCCCAGGTCCCTGGTGCTTAACCATCTGAGCTACTCAGGTGCTCCTCAATGGAAGCAATCTTAACCAGAGTGGTATCCTAGGGTTCCTTCAGCTTGCACAGCGGTAGCTATGAGGAAAGCATCCTAACTTTACTCCAGTAGTGTTGCACATCAAGGCCATTGGAACACTCTTGTTTATGACATAATTACTATGTCAGTACTCAGAGTGGAGTGTTAATGTAGCTTATCTGCTCTTTCATGCCTGTCAAATGCTTCTCTTCAGGTTACCATCTCCTGCAAAATGCTGGTGCCCTTGTTAATGAATTGCTATGTCCTCCATGGCTTCTTTACTTTCAACAGTACAAGTAAAAGCTTCTGGAAGTTTGAAAAGGAGAGTGTGTGTATGTGTGCGTGTGCATGTCTGTGCACACGCACATGCATCCACAGAAATGGAATAGGATCCTTGCAGATAATGGCAACTCTAAATATTATTTCTGCCTTTGATATCACTTCTAACTTCTCTACTCTCTGATAATAACAAAGGAAACTATCCAGGTTATTCCAGTGGGTGTCTTAAATGAGTGCACGTTCCCCTTTCAGCAGGTCCCAACCTTGATGTCACTTCCAGGCTGACAGCACAACAGGGCTGAGATCACCAGTGAGTCACTGAAGCAGAATCACCTCTACGGAAATGTCAAGTTGCAGACATCCTTTATAAAGGGACTGTGGTAGAGGATGCTGGGAATGGTGCTGATTTCTAGTGAAGTAGAAATTGAAGCGGAAAACAGATGATTTAGAAAGACATTTTTGTCCAGTGCTCTATTAGTCAGGGTTCTTCAGAGAAACAGAATCAACAGGAAGTGTGTGTGTGTGTGTGTGTGTGTGTGTGTGTGTGAGAGAGAGTGTGTGTGATCTCTTATATATATGAAGAGATTTATTGTAAGGCATTGGCTCATGCAGTAATGGAGGCTGAGAGGTCCTAAGATCTTCAGGCAGCGAGCCAGAGACCAGGACACCTGACGGTGTAAGTTCTAGCCCGGAAGCCGTCAGGCTTGAGACCCAAAAAGAGCCAATGTTTCAGTTTGAGTCTGAGGGCAGGAAAAAGACCCATGTCCCAGCTGAAGGCAGTCCGGAAGGAAGAGTTCCCCCTTACTCACCCTTTTTGCTCTGTTCAGGCCTTCAGCTGAGGCTTACCCACACTGGGGAGGGCAGGCTGTTTGATTCAGTCTACCCATTCAGGCGTTAGTTTCCTCCAAAAAGACCCTCAGAGACACACCTGGAATCGTGTTCAGATATCTGGCCCCTACTCCCCACCCCCCCACTTTCCCGCCCAGTCAAGATGACACATGAAATTAACCATCACAAATGCCTCCTCCTCTGTATTACGTTGGCATTTTGGATAGTCCCTTCGACTTTTGGAAACATAAAGGAGTGAATAGTGCGACAGCAAATCCTTAATTCTTTTCCTGAGAGCACCATGGTGCCTGCTTTAAATATGCCTGTTATTGGCAGGAACATCAACAATTTGATATTGCGATATTCTTTAAAAGTACATATGATCATTTTTCCTTGCAGATCCACAGACTGCGTATTTTACCAAGGGCACAGTAAGATCACCTCAAAACGAATTTAGGTGTCACCCCACATAACTCCCTAAGCTTAGCCCTCGTGTGCAGCACTGAGTGCACTGTTAAAATTATTGGCTTACTTGTTAGCCTCCTTATTGGATGATAAATTCTTAGAGGCCCAAGAGATTTTGTCTTGCTCATTGTATCCACGGTGCTCCTTGAATTATGTGTGTTCAGTGGATTTTTGTTGGGTAAATGAATCAACATAAGGTGATTTTTTTTTTAAACACCCTTGACATTAGAGCATGAACTTGGTGCTGACTATACAAAGGCAAATAAGGCAGGCTTCTGGCCATCAAGGTGATCTAGTCTTATTGAGGAGATAGACATTAGTAAGTACTCTATATATAGTGTAAGGAAGACTTCACAGAGGATTTGACCTTGGAGTGAGGTTTTAGGGGTTGAATAGGAGTTTGCCAGGAAGACCAGTTGAGGTGGGAAGGCATACAGGAGCAAGGGCATATCAGAATCGGGTACCAGTAGGTGCCAAAACACAAACTTGTGAAGCAGCATGGGCCATTCCAAGCACAGGGGGTCATTCGCTCTTACTGAATACTCGTATGTTGAAGAAGGGGAGAATGGATGGGACATACGTTTGGAGGTGAGGCCAGGGTAAGGGGCTTGGAAGTTATAAGGTCAACAGTCGGGATTCACGAAAGGGATGTAAGTGAGGAGGTGATGGGTGGCAGCATGAAGGATGGACTGATTAGGGAAGGTGGGCATTGACGGCGCATGCAGGGGAAGTGGTGGGTGTGGAACTGTGCTTGGAGACTGGTGGGGGGGGGAGGGGGGCGGTGAGAGGAAGCAGGATGCCGAGGAGTTCAAGGTGACTACGTGGGTGGCAGTGCTAACCTACAACCCAGTGTGTTAAAACAGTTGCAGAGTGGGTGTAGGAGGAGATACTGGGTTTGTTGTAGACAGACCAAATTTAGCAAACTGTGCAGCATTTTGGTAGAAAGGTCCAGAAGGCAAATGAACATGCTGGGGGCTCCGAGATGAGGCTAGGGATGGAGTAATTCTCAAATTTATGCACACCTGTGTTCAAACAACTAAATCAACCTTTGGGTGGCTGAGATCACACAGAGAAAGGATGTAACTCAAGAAAAGAAGAGGCCAGGCCAGGGCCTCGGAGAATCAAACTTTAAAGGGACAGAGGAAGGCGTCTCCAAATGGCGAGGAAGCAGGGCTGCAGCAGACAGGTAGCGAGCGCTTCTCAAACTCAGGTGTGCCTCAGAATCACCTGGAGAGCACGTTAAGGCACAAGATCTTGGACCTGCACCTGTGGAGACTCTGATCCAGTAGGTCTGGAGTGGGCCTGAGGATCGCATCTCGAAAGTCCTCCCACGCGTTGCCGATGCTGGTGGCCACGAGCCACGCTTTGGGGGGGCACTAGGGTACACAATGAGGAGGCAAGAGAGTGGTCATTGGAGGGTAGTTTGAGGCTTCTGGGGATGTAAGAATCTGGGGCACATTTACGAGTTGAGGTGAAGGAGGCGGAGAAGTTGGACATCCTGGAGAGAAAGGCAGTGATTCGTGGATGAGATCAGGGGAGTGGACCCAAAAGAAGACAGAGGAAGTACTGGAGATGGTCTCAGTAAGCCTGTTAAAGGGCTGTGGTGTCCACTTCAAAAACCGAAACCCCCTTCCAGTAAGATGAATTTCTTGTGGCTTCTCCTTCCTCTGTTGTGTTTTAATCACCTACCTCCTCGAGCTGCTGTTCACTTTGACCTCTCTGGCTCCCCCACTGTGCCTAGGAACCTTTTTCTCTCTGTCCAAATCCTCACTGTCACTTCCGTGCACGGGGACACAAAGAGATGGCTTGCGACAGATGAATGATCAGTAGCAAATAGACTTTCAGCAACACAAGGTGTTTCAAGAATAAAGGAAAATTTCAAAAACCGTTTGATCATTATTGCTAAAATTGTGTTTCTACCACCTTCTTGCTAGAATTGCTGTTAAGAGCTGCTTGACAGCTGCCCTGGGCTACCGCTCCCTGATATTGCAATCACAGTGAGGCACAGGGACGCGGCTGTCTCTCTTCTACTGACGAAAGCCTGCTTCCTTGTAGTCCCAGTGCCCTCAGACAAACGAGAAAAGCTTCAAAAGTCACTTTGTATGATGAAAAAACACAATCCCCACCACGAAGATAGCTGTGAGCAGTCATATGCCTGTGTCATATGCCTGTCACATTGTCTGAGTTCCAGACAACAACAATTTATTGAGGGCTTCTCATAGAACAAGCCGCCACCGAGATCCAAAGATTAGTAAAATTCTGTGGGGATTCGGAGAGGGCCCTTCATGCCCCTTTCTTTTCCAAGTGCTCGACCAAAACGACATAGTTAGAAGAAACAGACTGGGCTGAAATATATTTCATGCTGCTAAAGCGGGTCTGGACAATGTGGCTTGCACCCAAGGCCACAACTGGCTTCTCATTTCTTCCTCCAGGAACTGAACCTTCCCCCTGGACATAGGCAAGGTCACTGGGAACGGCTTTAGCCGCCACTGCATGAGGAGAGACGAACACATGGCCCTTGGGGCAGACTTCTCTGAAAGAGGAACTTGATAGGAGCTTGCGTAGTGAGCGTATAATGAGCCTGTACACAGTCTCATCCATCATAGAAGTAATTTGTGTCTTTCCTTGAGGAGTAAGTAAGGGAAGTGGGCAGAGAGAAGGATAGAAGCTCTCCTTTTATTACTATGGAGAAAGACAGTTTCATATATGTATCTATATATATTTTTTAAGATTTTATTTATTTATTTGACAGAGATACAGCGAAAGAGGGAAAACCAGCAGGGGGAGTGGGAGAGGGAGAAGCAGGCCTCCCGCCGAGCAGGGAGCCCGATGTGGGGCTCGATCCAGGACCCTGGGATCATGACCTGAGCCGAAGGCAGACGCTCAACAACTGAGCCACCCAGGCACCCCGACAGTTTCTTATATTCTTGATCAAAGCAAGCAGTGGGGAGATGGGAGAAGCATGGTTTCTACACTTTCCAATAGTTTGATCCTCCAATGCATGGGTTATTATAATTAGCCCTGTGGCCAGCCGAGGATGGGGCCGCCCTCTTGTTACACACGTGTTGGAAGTGATAAGACAGATATATGGCCAGGTGTATTCCAGGTATCGGGCAATTTGGCTCCACTTTCATGGGACTCTCCCTCAAACCTATAGCACCCTTGTGTAGCTGCCTGGGACCAGAGGGATGCACAGCTCTATCAGCTGAAGTCTCCATAAAGGGATTTGCATTGCACATGAATTCCAGCACTTTCCTTTGCTCTCTTCTGGTTCTCATCTCAGGAATGTCCAGCCATATGTGGCCCTAAGTCCAAACTGTTGTGTCAGAATACTCTGCTAATACCATGCCAGCAAATAAAATGGCCCTGCATTATAATACTTCTCCCATTATTAAATTCCAAAAGACAATTTAAGTTCCTGCCCCAAGAAGCTCTCAATCTAATGGAATAAGCCAAATGTTTATATAAATAATTACAACCCGATCTGAGCATTTTCGAGTCAAAATTAAAACATTTAGAGCAGTTTAGAGGAGGCAGCATTAATTCTACCTGGGAGAGGGGGCAACGATTTTACATAAGTGATAGTTTTTTTAAAAACTTTTTATTTCGAAAAAAATTCAGACATGGAGAAGTTGCAAGAAAGGGAAACATGAACTCAGACTCACCAATTGTTAACATTTTGCTATACTCTCTCTCAATACATGCATTTTAGTTGTTATTATGAATTTTGCTGAAACAAAATAAAGTTGCAGACATTACCATAATTTGCCCCTAAATTTCTCAGGATCTATCTCTTAAGAACAAGAACATTCTCTTACGTACTCATACAGGGCACTTTTTAAATTCAGGAAACTTAGTATTACCATAATCCTATTCTATAATAAAGAGTCCATTTTCAAGTTTCACCACCTGTTTCTACAATGTGTTTTATAGCACGCTTTTTCCAATTTAACATCCAGCCCGGGGTTACACATCGCATTTAGTTGTCATGTTTCTTTAGTCTCCTTTGATCTCCAACATTTCCTCTGCACCCCCCCACCCCAACCTCCCTCCTTCCCTCTCAGCTTCCTCTCTTTTTTCACAACATTGACATTTTTAGAATCGAGGCCAGTTGTTTGGTGAAATGTTCCTCAACTTGGGTTTGTTTGATTGTTATCGCCTGGTTAGAGTGCTTCATGATTTCTTCTTTTTCTCTTTTGAAATAATTTCAAACTTACATAAAAGCCAGAATTATGTAGAGTTTTGAAGCTTTCTTGTAAGTTCCAAATGAGTCTTACCTAGATCCACCAATTTTTAACATTGTGCTACATCCACGTTTATCATTCTTTCTTCCTGTCTCCTTCTCCCTTGTGTATGTGTGTGTGTGTGTGTGTTGTGTGTACGAAATAGTTGTTTTTTTGTTGTTTTTTTTTTAAGTAAGCCCTACACCCAACGTGGGGCTAACTCACAATCCCAAGATCAAGAGTCACATGCTGTACCTACTGACCCAGTCACCCACCCCCTAGAATAGTTGTGTGTGTTTGTTTTTTTTTTTAAATTCTGAACCAGTAAAGAAAAGGTGTCACCCTTTTAATGACAGCTTAAATTTTTTAAGTAAAAAACTTATATATTCAAGGTGTGTAACATGATTTTATATGTATATATTCATAGTGAAAGGATTACTGCAGTGAGGCTAATTAACAAATCCACTTCTTCACCCAAAAAGAATTACCATTTTTTTCTTTTTTGTGGTGACAGCACCTCACATCTAACCTGTTAGCAAATTTCCGGCATTCACATACAGTATTAACTGTAGTCATTATGCTGCACATTAGATCTATATAGTTATTCATCCTATGTAACTGCAACTTTGTACCCTTTGACCAACATCTCTCCACTTCCCCCACCCCCAGCACCCCTAGCAACCACCATTCTACTCATCTGAGTTGTCACAAATGGCAGGATTTCTTTCTTTTTTTAAGGCTGAATAATATTTTATTGTTTGTGCGTGTCTCTCTGTGTGTGTACATAGACACATATATAATACAATTGTAGCATATATGCATTTGTCCATGGATGGATAATTAAGTTTTTTCCCCTATCTTGGCTATTGTGAATAATGCTGCAGTGAACATGGGATTGCAGATATCTCTTCTAGATACCTGCACTTTAGTTCTTTTGGATATATACCCAGACTAGGGATTGCTGGATCATATGGTAGTTCTGATTTTTTAAATTAAATTTGATTTGATTTGATTTGATTTAATTTAATTTAATAATTTCTTTAAAGTAGGCTCCACACTCAGCATGGAGCCCAACACAGGGCTTGAACTCACGATCCTGAGATCAAGACCTGAGCTGAGATCAAGAGTTGGACGCTTAACCAACGGAGGACCTATAAACGTGGTTTGGGTGGCTGGGTATATGAAATACTTAGGGCAAGATACTTAGTGGGCAGTTTGGCTCAAGAGCTCGGAAGGGTCTTGGTTCACGGTAGAGATTTGGCTGCTAAAGTCATGCACGCATACAGCCACGGAGTGCTCAATGCAAGCAGAAGATGGCGAAGGGCAGAATTCTTGGCACACCTGCATTTAAAGGTGGTAGGGAAAGAAGAGTCAGTGGGAGAAAAGAGAAAGTGTGGGTGAGAGAGTGATGTGATGAGAAGCCAGGATTGGACCATTTCAAGAAGCTAGGTGATGAGAACTACCAAGTACTGAAGAGGAATTGCAAAGGGAGGCCTAAAAGGATTCATTGGCATTTATTAAAAGAAGAAGTCTCTGGTTACCATAATGAGAGCAATGTTAGTAGTTTGGCCGAAACCAGCCTTCTGGATGTTACAGAGCGAGTGATGGTAGAGGCGTGGGCATAGAGTAGATGACTCTTGAGAATTCTGGTGAATGATGATGATGATAGCAGTTAAGTAAGAGGGCTAACTATAGGCCAGGCTGATAATTTACCCTCAATAACCAAGTTAATCCATACCACACTCCTATGAGGTATATGCTATTATTATCCCCATTTTCTCACGAGGAAATTGTAGCCAAGAGAATTTATAGAGGTTAAGTAATAAGCCCAAGCTTTACAGTACTAATAGTAGATCAAGGATTCATAATCTAAATCTTTCAGAGTTCAAATCTGGCATTGCAAGATGGTGGTAGTTTGGGCCTGAGCCTATGTATAAGCAGTGGGGGAAATCCTGGTAGTGAGGAGAATACTAACTATATGTATTAAAGAGAATAATTGATGGAGAAAGGTCACAGGAAGGAAGGATATCAGATCACATTAAAAAAAACAGAGTGCTCAGTTTGGGACATCTCTTTTTTGTCAAAGGCCAGAACAGATGAGAGAAGAATCCATGAATATGGACCCAGCTAAGGTAGTTTTTATGTTTTGTTTTGCTTTGTTGTTTTTGTCTTTGAGATTTAAGTAAAATTGGCTTAGTTAAAAAAGTTCCCATTCCACACTGGGACTTCATTGAAAAGTTCAGTGAGTGTCTTGGAGTGTCTACTCCAAGATTTTTGTTAATTCCTGGAAGTTCATTGTATGGTTTCTTTGGCTTTTGAGTTTCTGCTTCCACTAAATTCATCATCTCACTTGTAATTCAGTTTCCTTGTTCCTATTCCTTGGTTCTATGCTGATCCAGCTGTAGAACTCATACTAGTCCCCTCTGTATTTTCTTTCCTTGATTTCCCCCAGATCACTCACATAAGGCATTTGTGCATGTGTCAGATATTACTGAAGGCTTCAGGGATTTTATATCCTTAGCAACACAAAACAATGTGAAGTTCAATAATAGGAATTTCTATTTTAAACATGATTTCCGCTCCCCCATCACTGGAACTCTCTCCCTAAGCTTCAAGCTCCCACGCCGTTATTTAAGCCCCATCTTTCCTTTCACTCCTCCCATTTCCTCTCCTCTTTGCCCAGTTCCAGTCTTTATATTCTTCTTTTTTAAAATGCACATCTGTTTAGCAATCACGTTGTTTCACAGTTGATTACAAGCCAAACTTTCTTCTTCCAAGAGTCATATCAAGGTAGTTTCCCCAATAAGGCATTTTCTATCCCTGAATGGAACTCTGGCATCAGCTGCTAAAACAATAATCTTTTCACCTCAGTACTTAAAGATGGTTTAAATGTGGGAAGAGATAACTTAAAGGGATTATGTCTGTTGCTTCTATTTTCTCAGCGAATATGAGACATGCTCTTCTGTTGAGGTAGGAACGGGTCTAGGAGAGATCTGACAGCTAAGGTGAGGGATTCTGTCAAAGAAATTTACCAGGTTTCTAAACTATGATAAAATACCATATTTACATAGAATGATTCCTTAAACTAAGCCCACAAACTAGTAGACTTGGTTCTCTGGCTGGAGATGGATGGTTCAGTTTACTGAGTGCTCTGGTCAATATGAGAAAAGCAGAAAAAGCAATGGAGAAGGAAAAAGTCAGCGTAAGTAAACTGAAGTCAGGATACTGGAGATCACAGTCCTTGCTAACCCTTTCTCTCCCCCAACACAGGCATGAATACATACATGCCCAGCAGTTTCGGCATCACACTAGGTAGGGCTAGATAGCTGTTCATCTTGCAGCTGAAAAAGGACGAAGGAGTCACCTTAGTTGCTTGTTGTCCCATAACAAATGACCTCAAATGTAGTGATTTAAAACACAACTACTTATTATCTCTCAGTTTCTGCAGGTCAAGAATTTGGGAGCAACTTAGCTGGCTGGTTCTGGCTCAGGATCTTTCATGGGCTGCATCATCTGAAGGCCAGACTGGGGCTGGAGGATCACTCCCAATCCCCTTCGCATGGTTGCTGGCAGGAACCTTCAGTTCCTCACCACATGGGCCTCTCTACAGTGTTGCTCATGACATGGCCTCTAGCTTCTTTCAGAGCGAGTTATTGAAGAAAGAAAACCACTACAGTGAAAGCTGAAATGCCTTCTATAACTTAATCTCAGGAGTGACATACTGTCATTTCTGCAGTGTTCCAGTGGTCATAGGTCATCTGTAGTACAGTGTGGCAGGGGACTACATGAGGCTCTGAATAATAGGGGCAGAGACCACTGGGGACACTCTGGAGGCTGGTTACCATAGGAGTCTTTCCAAAAACATTTTGTGTGTGTGTGTGTCTCCGCGTGGGCTGATACCTTAAAATGCCATGAAGTGGGTGTAGTTAGATAGTTAGCTGACTTCTGGATTTAATATCAGGACTGGTAAAATAACAAATAATTAGTGGTGGGGGGGCACCAAAATAAGTATGTCTCAGGATTTTGTCATGTAGGGAAGATTTTTAAGAAGCTGCCATTTACCATCACTTTTACTTTAAAAAGGAATTTTAACATAAGAAAGGGGAAAGGACATAATCTCAAAATAAAGGACAATCTTTAAATTAAGTAAATTTAGCTTCATTAAAAGCTCAAAAACTTGCCTTTGCTTTGCTCATTGAACTGTGGACTGACAAAAATTTCATCCTGTCTTGGTCCACAGACTGTCATTCAGGGACTACTGAGAACAGACATGGAATGTTCTAGTACCTTTAGAGATGAGTATGAGAATCATGTAGAAACACACAATAATCCATTCAAAGTAAGTGCAAAAAGAAGTTGAAATGGTTGATACATAAAGATAGAATTGTTTAAAATTAACATATAATGTATTATTTGCTCCAGGGGTACAGGTCTGTGAATCATCAGGGTTACGCCATTTCATAGCACTTACCATAGCACAAACAATGTCCCTAATCCAGCCACCCTATCCCTACCCCCCTACCCCCACTAACTCTCGTTTTGTTTCATGAGATTAAGAGTCTCTTATGGTTTGTCTCCTTCCCAATCCCATCTTGTTTCAGTTTTTCCCTCCCAACCCTCATGACTCCCCGCCCTGTCCCTCAAATTCCTCATATCAGAGAGATCATATGGTAATTGTCTTTCTCTGATTGACTTATTTCGCTTAGCTTAATACCCTCTAGTTCCATCCATGTTGTTGCAAATGGCAAGGATTTGTTTCTTTTGATGGCTGCATAGTATTCCGTTGTGTGTGTGTGTGTGTGTGTGTGTGTGTGTGTGTGTGTGTGTGTGTGTATCACATCTTTATCCATTCATCTGTTGATGGATATATAGGTTCTTTCCATAGTTTGGCTATTGTGGACATTGATGTTATAAAAATTTGGGTTCACATGCCCCTTCAGATCACTACATTTGTATCTTTAGGGTAAATACCCAGTAGTGTGATTGCTGGATCATGGGGTAGCTCTATTTTCAACTTTTTGAGGAACCTCCATACTGTTTTCCAGAGTGGCTGCACCAGCTTGCATTCCCACCAACGGTGAAGGAGGGTTCCCCTTTCTCTGCATCCTTACCAACATCTGTCGTTTCCTGACTTGTTAATTTTAGCCATTCTGACTGGTGTGAGGTGGTATCTCACTGTGGTTTCGATTTGTATTTCCCTGATGCCGAGTGATGTTGAGCACTTTTTCATGTGTCTGTTGGCCATTCGAATGTCTTCTTTGCCAAAATGTCTGTTCTTGTCTTCTGCCCATTTCTTGATTGGGTTATTTGTTCTTTAGGTGTTGAGTTTGATAAGTTCTTTATAGATTTTGGATACTAGACCTTTATCTGATATGTCGTTTGCAAATATCTTCTCCCATTCTGTCGGTTGCCTTTTGGTTTTGTTGACTGTTTGCTTTGCTGTGCAAAAGATTTTGATCTTGATGAAGTCCCAATAGTTCATTTTTGCCCTTGCTTCCCTTGCCTTATAAAGATAGCAATTTTATAAAATTATGCTCATAGGCTGGAAGGGAGCCACAGAACTGACAGATATTTATCAGCTTTTGTGTTTTTTTTGCTATTTGTGTTCCTACCAATATTTAGATGTTTATTATTTAAGCTAATTAAAGATGAAATATAAAAAAAATTGAACATCATTACAGCATACTTAAATGTACATAAAAGTAATACAAATGCATGGTGGTGTTTGAACTTTTAAAGTATTTTCATATTTAGTTAGTATATTTTACTGTAGGTAATATATTTTTTGATTACTTGCATCATTTATTTCATTCATTCTTTTTCTAAATAATCACCTCTTCATTTTATAGGTGTGCATTTCTTCATAACCCACACAATGTTATTATCTGTGTTCCTTATTACAGAAGATGAACTCTCTGGGGACGCTTATTGGCTCAGTTGGCAGAGCACGTGACTCTTGATCTGGGGGTTGTGGGTTCAAGCCCATATTGGGTGTAGAGATAAAAGTAAAATATAAAAAAAAGAGATGAAATATCTGACACTATCCATTAGGGGTGAGCTTTGGATTGTTAATTGTGGCCCTCAGAACTGATGGATTTGTAGAAATGTCAAATTTTCATTTGGTTTCATTTTTGATCTATGGCACAATGTTTGCAAGGCTGAAGGCATGGACTTCAGAGAGGGGAAGGAAAGGATAAATGATGAGCTTGATCTGGCATTGACTGCATCCCAGTAGAATCATGCTCTTCTCATTTAGGTTGAGAATTAAACTTAAGCAACATTTAGGAAAATAGTGAAAAAATTCTGCTTCAGTAAAATCTTACTGTAAACATTCATGAGTTGGTTTAAAGCCTACACATTTTTCTCTTGATGATCTGGTAGAAACTACTGTTTTTGTTTTTTGTTTTTTAAATATACATGAACTCCACGTTATTTCCAAGTTATATATATTTTTAAAGTTTTAAAAAGTTTTTAGCATACAAATTATGCTTTCAATTTTGATTTTATAACCAAATTGTTTATAAATTAAGATATAACTAAGAAATTAAGAATAAACTAAGAAATTAATTGATGTTCTATAAGTACTTCTGTGACATTTTGCCAATTTTTCAATTGGAATGCTTTGTTTACTTGAGGTATTTTTTGTTAAGATTTTATTTTATTTATTTGACAGAGAGAGAAAGATGAGATCATGACCTGAGCCGAAGGCAGAGGCCCAACCTCCTGAGCCACCCAGGCGCCCCTACTTGAGGTATTTTTAAGTGAAAGTATAGTGAGCATTTGATTTTTTGAATCTATGGGTAGCTTTTTTGGTGTAAGGATATTCCTGAAGTCATAGAGCTGCATATAGTGTGGCATTGGAACTCAGCTGTCAATGCTCTCCCTAATTTTTCTTCCTTTTTTCTGGTTACAACTCTCATTATGCTAAATTCTGCAAACACTCAGACATGCTATGTTGTGGCATGCTGTGTCTAACTGAGCACATTTTTGCTACTCACTAGCATAGTTTAGAGTAAATGTTAGGTGCTTGTATTTTTGCCCTGGGGGAACATATGTATCATTATTTGGAACCTCTGGGAGCAAGCTTAGGAAATTTTGATGGCATTCTGATATCTACTGATCATCAAACATGACTGCCCCCACAAAGCTATGCTGACATGGTAAGGAGAGAATAAGACGTCACAGAGGAGACAGCACTTGAAGAAGCGACCTTAGAGACAGATACATTATATTTTAGGGACGACAGCTGATTTTTAGAATGTTAACTGGTCATTATAGATTATGTGTGTTATGTAGATAACAGGTTTGAACCAGGATAAGCTTCCTAAAGAATCTGAAACTAGTACAAAATTTCTTTCTCATAGCCACATACAAGGTAGTGAGTACAATGACATGAGGCAAGAAGTTAACAAATCCCTTTTTTTTTAAGATTTTATTTATTTATTTGAAAGAGAGAGAAAGCTAGTAAGAGAGAGCATGAATAGGGGGCGGAGGGAGAATCAGTCTCTCTGTGGAACGAGGAAGCTGGGTGCCAGACAATGGGCTGGATCCCAGGACGCTGGGATCATGACCTGAGCCGAAGACAGACACTTAACTGACTGAGCCACCCAGGTGCCCCAACAAATCCTTTTTTTGACAGTAATTGTGTGCTCTGTTTTAGAGGTGATGTTAACTCAGTGTTCTTACTACAAATTATTTGCAAACCGTCCAAACTATTCCAGGTTTTGCCAGATTAAAAACAGCCTCTTTTAAAAGATAACATCAAAGCCAGAACTTTCAGAGTGAGCCACTTAGCAGGCTAGTGAGTGCTACCCATGAAGCCTCAGAATATGACCTTTTGTTTTTTTGGCATTGATGGACCAAAGAAAAGAGTAACCTTGGAACTCCAATCTTGAAATTGTCATGCATTGTTCTAATTATAAGCCACAAAATTGCTCAATCATTTATATATAGAAAAGATCTTGAATAGTGGCTGTCAGCACTTTCCTTTAAAATCAAAGCACTACAGATAGAACAAGTTCTTATCTGACTTAAATTCACTGATAATTCCTGAATCATACCTTTTGAAGGTTGCTGGGGGTCACCAGTGGCTTGCTGGTGATTGATCTGGAAGCCTTGCTGAGTGGATTGTGCATCTGGCAGCCATCATCATGGAAAGTGACCACCGGCGCCTCTCTCCCTCTAAGACCTGACGTTAACTTTTATCGATTTCTCTTTCTATAAGAGTAAACCCCCTTCTCCTGGATATTAACATTTTGGGAAAAATAGGTCATCAGTGGGAATCTTCTAAGGGAGTTCTTTACTGAAATCTATAAAGTAAATTTCCTGATATTAACAACACAGTCTCATTAGTATAATCTGTCACACTCCACGCATTTTCTATTTCTCTAACATTTACGACTCAAAGTATAATTCCTTTGTGAAAGAAAGGCATACCAACTTCTTAGGCAGCCAATCTTTCAATCTTTTGTACCATTTCTACATCTGAACTCATTTAACAGAATCGGATGCCTCTGTTCATTCAATCCATTAATGCAACCTACAATTCGCATTTGCCATTTCCAACATTTCTCTTGCACTGCCATGTAGTATAGTTGTTAAAAGATTTCAGTCTCTGGAGTCAGACTACTTGGGTCCAAATCCTGGCACTAAATCCAAATCCTGGCACAGCCACTGACCAGCTGTGTGATTTGGGCGAGTTACATAACCTCTCTGGGCTTCAGTTTTCTCAGTTGTGAAATGGGAATCGTGAAGGTACTTACTATGTAGTGTTGTTAGAAGGACTAAATGAGATAATACATTCCCAAACAGAAATGTATTTGCACTAGCTTAAATAAGTAAGGCTTTCTTTTCTTTCTTTTTTTTCAATAGTAAGGCTACATGAGCAATCCCACAGATACCCAATGACAGCTGGGATATATGCGACCAGAGCTGGAGAGTGAGCAGCCTCCGAGGTTTCTCCATCTCTCACAGGCTTGTTAGCTTCCTTTTGCGTGTTGGCTCTATTTTCTGCAGACCAGCGTTCTTTGCTTATCACTGTGCCTATGTCCAGAAATTCTTTCTTCCAAATCCACACAATTTATTAGATGAAGCACTCTTACCACCTGACTCCTACTCCCAAGTTCCCAGATGAGAAGAAGTCCACAATCAGCTGGGGCTGGAAGGTATGAAGCCTTGAGATAAGAGTGGTAGCTATTTCCAAAGGCTGAGAGTGGCTTGGGTCTCGAAGGAGGGGGTATAATGGTGGAGTGGGGTGGCAGTAATTGGCAATGCTAGAATATTCATAGTGACAATGTTCCAGGGTGCTTAGGCTCCATGTTTTGAGCATGAATTACTTGAAAAATCTTTTTATTGAAGGATAATATATAGAAAAGGACACTAACATAAGTGTACAACTTGATGAAATTCTGACAAGCTGATAACAGGTGTAAGCAGCGTGCTGCTCAAGAAACAGAGCATGGCCAGCACGCACCTAGCTCCTTTCACTCCCCTCTGGTCGCTGCTCCTTACCAGTAGATTAGTTTTGCCTGTTTTGATACATTGTATAAGTGGAATGTTAGCCTAGGTACTTTCTCTGTCTGGCTTCTTTTGCTTAAGGTTGTTTAAGAGATTCACCAGTATCATTGTATATATTTGTAGGGCATTCTCATTGCGGTAAAGTATTCACTTGGGTGAATATACTACCCTTTGTTGACCTAGTCTATCCCTGATGGACTTGAGGTTGTTAGAATTCTGTTTCTGTCTATTCCTCATGGTGCTGTTGTGAATTTGTTTTGTTGACCGTGCACACGTTACTCCTGATTACTTTTACCACCACAGGCTCATGCAGGGTGTGCTGAATTATTTTCCATCACATATAATTGAATCGAGCATATGAATATTGTAATGCTTTTTATCTGGTGATTTCTTATCTTTTCATGAGTTTCATGGTATGAGGGTAGGGTTATGTTTTAAACATTTTGCATACATACAAAAAAACCTGCATATATTTTGAGAGAATGCTCAACTATTTGTTGATGGAATGAATGAATAAACAAATAAACAATGGTGTATGACTTTTCCTTTTCTGGGAACATGCCCTATTTATAGGAGAGGCTCTAATTGCTGTATTTAGACAAGGCTGACCTGCTGTTTAGCCAAAGCTGATTGATTAAGGGGTCAGCACAGGACCCAAGCCAGGACAATCGTGTCTCTTTTCCAGGAATTTAAAATCTGGAACGAAAAGAAGGAGACTGGGCACCTCAGAGTCCCTATGACTGTGCTTTAGAGAGAAGACCCACAGGCTCCTGCTGTTTGGCACACTGTGTTCCTTGAAGCGTATAAAGATCTGCATATATGACAGTTAAATAACAATACAAAACTATTTGATTGAGTTCCAAAATGCAAAGTAGAGACAATAAATGCTGTAAAAGGTCACAATATGGGGAGATCAGTAAAGACTAGCTTCACTGCATACCCTGTTGTCTTGGCTTTCTTTTTTGAGGACAGTTACTGTGAATTGATTGTATTTCCCAAGCCAGAAACTGCAGAGTTAAGGCAACAGCCTAAGAGAGGAATAATGAGGACTTGGATCAGGGAACAAAGTGTGGGACTGCAGAGAAGAGGTGGTAGAGATCCTATAGGTGAATTTGTTAAGTTTTAGAAATTGATTTAATGTGAGGGTAAAAAGAGAAATCAAGATGGTGCCAGGTTTTGAGTTTCTGTGTTAGGAAAGATAATGGTAACACCATTATCCATAAGGACATTTGAGGAGAGCAAAGGGGGAGGGGCTAAAGATGAGTTCAGTGTGGGATATATTAAGTTTAAAGTCCTGGTGAGACAATCAGGTTGCTCTGGTCAAGAATACTGGTTTTGCAGCTCGGAGGACTTGGAGTTCTATTTGTACTTTGCACCCCACTCACTCTGTGATCTTGGGTACCGTATTTATTTGGCTTCTTTAAGTCTCAGTTCCCCACCTATACACTGATAGCTCCCTGTAAGGATTAAAATGAGATAATGCCTATAAAAGGTTTAGCTTATTGCTTCGCAATTAAGTATTCATAAAACACGTATTAATAGGATGATGATGGTGGTGTGACAGAGTGTGGAGAGGAATCAGAAAGTGGCCTGTCATATCTTTTCAGGGAACAACACCTCTTAGGAGTCAAGAGAAGGAACAGGAGCCAAGAGGAGAGACTGAGCTAAAACTATTTGACAGAAGAAGGAGAAGCGAGAGAGGACAGGCTCAAAGGATCCAAAGGAAGAGAATGGCTAGCACCCAGTGCTCTAGTGAAGTCGAGGAGACACCAAATTTTGGTTGGATGTCCTTTTTCTTCTGAAAGCTTGACTATCCTCAGCGTCAAATAAATCAACCACAGGGACAACAACATGTTAAGTCACTCGGATGTGCGAGGAGACATTTAGGCTAAGTCCTCCAGGTAACAGCTATCTGCAGGTCCTCTCTTGTCAGTGTGGAGATGAACCAATACCTGGTAATTCTTACCATGGCTTCTGGGCTTCTATGTGTCTCCTCCCACACTGCCAGACTTCTGCCTGCTGCCACAGAGCTCTGGAGGAGAGCCAAGAAGATGAGCTGTTTAAAAGAGAGGGAGAGAGAGAGAGAGAGAGAGAGAGAGAGAGAGAGAGAGAGAGGAAAAAAAAAGACAACCTTAGATTATTTAGGGTTATTTGGGCAAGGCTTCCTCATTTTCATTTCCTGGAATGCTTCTGATTTTTAAAAATTTGCTTCCCCCCCCCCTTTCCTGAACACACTGGTAAAAGTTAGAAAGGTTGTTGTACATACGTGATGGTGGTAGGACTTTGAATATTTGTTCAGAGTGATAAATTATTAGCATAAAGTAATAAAAGTGAGAAAAACAGGGATGAGGAGAAAGGGAAATAGGAATGAGTAAGGAGGTGTCAGGAAAGAGGAAAAAGGAGGATCAGAAGGAGGAATGAAGGGTGTGTTCTGGAAAACAGTTTGCTACGTTTCTTAAAGTTTTGTTTTGCGGGTGGAATCCTGAGCTCAAACTGTTCCCTGTGGGAAACTAATCAATCTTCAGTGTGTTGTCGGGCTTTTACCTAGAGCGTGGGCCTGGGCTCCACCGGGAAGGGTGTATGGGTGGGATATGGCAGCCTTGGAGCTGTCTCTGGGGGTGCAGCTCGGCTAGCGTGCCAGACCACCCACGCACAGGGATAGGAGCCGGCCCCTGGCCCTCCCCAGCTACTCCAGGTTCTGGTGTGTTTTGGGTTCCCTGCTCAGGAAACCTTGGGGAGTAGAAGCCCTGCCCGTTTGGGGGATTAAAAACATGTTAAGAAAATGTCGAATTAAATTTGATCTTGGATTCTACTGCATTTATAGATTTTAAATAATGTTTAAACTCCTTCTTGAGTTAACAATATAATGATCAGGTGTGTGTTTTAGGATTGTTAGAGTTCCTTCGCCCACTCCCCCTTCTTCAGTTCGCCAAAAAGTCTTGTCCTGACTTTGCAGGTGTGAGAGTGTCTCTTAGGCCTGTGCAATAGGGGCCCTTGCAGGTTCACAGGCGTTGGCTCTGCAGCATTCCAAACGCCGCTGCTTTTTCCTCCTGGTTTTGGTTGATCTTGGCACACGACTGGATAAACCTACAGTTTTCGTAAAGCCCCGGGGGTTTTTGTTGTTGTTGTTTGTTTGTTTTGTTAAGCATCCACGCTGCCTGGCCTTTTCTTTGTTGTCACATCCGACGTGTCTCCAAACTCCAGACCATTGCCGAGGCGGCCCGCTGCTTTCGGAAGGCCTTTTCCACCGGCGTGGGCTGATTTTTGGACTTGGATTTCGCCGGCCCGCTCGAAGCGCCTGAGGTTCTCGGAGTCGGAACCCGTTCCAGCACTGTCCGAGGCACCCTCTCCGCACTCCCCAGGTAGGTTTTCCTGAAGCGCGAGGGGCACTGGCAGGGCTCCGGTCCGAGGGCTGAGCGGGGCCCGCCGCGTCCTTTCTTCCCGCTCGCCCGGCTGGCCGCCCTCACCCCGGCTTTCGCCGCGCGTTTCCCACAATCCCCGGCGCTGCCGCTGCCGCTGCCGCCGCCGCCGCCGCC
>LNAC01000549.1:338675-416061 GCA_002007465.1 Ailurus styani
GCTCGTGGTAGGGATCGGAGGGCTGGCCCCGAGCGCTGGGCGCTGGGCACCGGGCGGGCGGGCGGGACCCGGTCCGGCAGTGCCGGGGCCGCGGGAGCCGGGGGGAGGCTGCCGCCCCGTGCGGCGGGGGCGTGCAGCCTCGGAGTAGGCCTTCCCAGCCGTCTCGGGGGCCTGGGGAGGGGACCTCCAGGGCCTCGGCCACCCTTGAGGAGGGATAACCGGGCTCCGGGGGCTCTCAGCACGACCCTCCCTCCTCCCCGGCGTCCCTCGTAGCCCCAGTTCGGGTTGCCGCGTACCCACCGCCACCCCTTTTTCTCGAAGCTCGGGTTCGGCTGTGCAGCGTCTTCTGCTGCCTGAGCCCCCCACCCTTCCTTTGCCCCCCGTGTTTGTCCAGCTGTTGGGGTAAGGGCATCTTATGTCGACCAAGGGGCAGCCCGAATCTGCCCCCCTCCCATGTTCCCCCTCCACACACTCCCACCATCTGCTTTGCGCTGCGTTCAGACACAGTCGCCTGCAGCTGCTCCTGCTTTGGTTCTTTTCACGGGGTTCACTTCCTTTGATCATAAGCCCGCAGTGAGAATAGCCACTTCCTGTCCGAGGGTCCAGGTGCCCTTGTTCTCTGCATCTGGGACTCTTGCGCCCAGGCCCGGCTCTCTAGCGATGGGCCTAGCGCTGCCTGGGCAGGAGAGGGACTGCGGAGTGCATGTCCACCCTACTGAAATCTTAGCCGGCGACCGGCCCCGCGCGCTGCAGGGGACAGGACAAATCCCGAGCCCTTTGAAGATCAGGCAGGGCTGCCAGACTGCAGATCCTGTGTTTATCTCTTCCCCACTTTGAGCCCGTGGTTCAGTTCCTCTTTGTTATCTGTAGCTCTCAAAGGACTTGAATTTGGTGGATCTGGACTTCTTTTCTTTTCTATTAAAAAAATTCCTAAGGGCTTCGTCAAGTCCTCTTAGTTCAACTCCTGTGGAGGAGGAGGAGGAAATGCAGAGCAACATATACCCATCCCACGCCCCACCACCGTATGTGATTTACTTCAGAGGTGTCTAGCAGTTCTTCCCCTCACTTTGTCCTTTTTTCTCTCTAATTTAGGGAACTTCAGTTTTGAAGGCTGGGCTCCCCATACTTTCTTTGGTTTTAAAAAGATCTTTGTGTGTTGCGATCATGGAGACTATCCGTGTTTTTCCCTGTTTTGCTCAAGATTAGTCTTGCACTCTATCCAGTTATTATAGGATATATCCCGAGTGCCTGGGGTAGTAACCTGTGGGGCCTTGATAGTCTTGAATGAAGCTAAACATTCTCAACAACTTATTTAGCAGGGGGACTTAAAGTACTTCCTGATGAAAGAAAGGCTGTCATCTAAAACTTTTATTTGGTGAGTTAAAAATACCTTATCCTGTGGGAATTTTCTGATCTTCCACCTCTGGGGGAGGCTGAGGAATTAAAAGTACTCATAAGTATGTGGGAAACTTGCTTAAATGCTTTCTAGAGAAGAATTAGAATTGTGGATCATTGGAATCTTGAAACATTCAATACCTGAAGGTATGGTCAGTGCTCTCAGGGGGCTTGCTTGTTAACCAAATGATTGTCAGGAGTGTGTGTCTTCATTCCTTCCTATCTCTCTCCATTTTCTAGGGGAAAAACTGGCATTAAATGTTTGGCGTAGAGTTGGAATCTCTTAATGATTAGGCCTCAGAGTTTTAACCTATGAGTAAAAAGACTTTAAATGAACAGGTGGGGCGCCTGGGTGGCTCAGTCGTTAAGCGTCAGCCTTCGGCTCAGGCCATGATCCTGGGGTCCTGGGATCGAGCCCCACATCAGGCTCCCTGCTTGGCGGGAAGCCTGCTTCTCCCTCTCCTACTCCCCCTGCTTGTGTTCCCTCTCTCTCTCTGTCAAATAAATAAATCTAAAAAAAAAAAAAAGACTTTAAATGAACAAGTTAGAAATGAGGCATGGATTAAGCCTGAGTAGTGGACTTCGAGGACACAGTGGAAGGTTCGAAGGATGGTTGGAAGCTGTAAGAAGAATGTGGGGATTAGATCAGGACAGGCCCTTTCCTCTGGGCACTGGGCTATCTGTTGAGTGAAAAGTCATGGGGCAGGGGGTGCAGGAGTGAGGTGATGGCAGGGCTGTGTGTGCGTGTGGTCCCTGTCTGAGGTGAGACTGGCAAGTAACGCCCTGGAGGAGGGTGGAAATTACTGCCTGAAAGAGAAGCAGAGTCAGGTATTAGGAAAATGAAGATCCCTCTAGATCTAATGTTGGAAGAGATTGGAGTGACTTTGCATGTGATAACTTCAGAGTGAAGTAAGGAATGTGAATCTTTCATAAAGTTCTAAAACTCTGCACTTATTTCTGCTGGATATTAAGTTTATATTGGGAAACTTAGGTTAGCGTATTTATTTCTATTTTATTTTTTTTCCCTCTTCATTTTTGGTAAGTCTTTTGAAAACCTGTAATGATAGGATAACTAAGAGGAAAGAGGATTTTTCACACATTTGTATATTCCATGAAAATAGTGGAGCTCAGACACATGGGAGTTTGAGAACTTAAGAAGGACAGAGATAGGTTCACCTGTAAGCATCATCTTTTCCTGCCTGAACCAGCCCCACTCTCCTTGTACCCTGGGAATTTTTCACATCTCTTTGGTGATGTTACTAGGTGGAAGAGAGGTAGTATTAAAAATTTTATAATCCTGAGTGTGTAAGAGGAATATGGAATCTCCATTTAGCACACATTTACCTCCCCTACACTCAGGCCATAATGTTTAGTGTGGGATTTTGCTCAATGCCTCAAAACGACCCAGTAAAATCCTAGGGATGGAGCCATAGGAAGACGAACTATCTCATCATTCAGCTACCTGTGTGGTTTGTAACCTAAGAGTACTTTTACAGAAAAGTAGGTAAATTTTTTTCTGTAAAAGGCCAAATAATAACTATTTTAGGTTTTGCACCTCTTCAGTTCTGCTGCTGTAGAGCAAAAGCAGCATATATATAATACATATATACAATAAATACATACAGTAGTATGTACATACAATCCGTAACTGAATGAGCAAGGTTGTGTTCCAGTGTAACTTTATTTACAAAACAGGCAGCTGGCTGTAGTTTACCAATGTCTGCCCTAGTGCATCAGCCCCGCACACACACACATCCTTACTTTTGTGTATTCCTCCAGTTGTCTGGGGTACCTTTTAGACTAGTCAGTGATGTTAATGATTAACATCCTGGATGTTGGCTTTGGTGACTGTTTTTTCTGTTATCCTGTCTTCTTATATTGTTATTTTAACCTTGTTCTCCCAACATTGAACATTTTAAAAACATTTTAAACATTTTTTTCAACAAACGTTTGATATTCTGTGGCAGGAAATGAATTAGATTGGGAATATACCCTTAGCTTGTATAATAAAAGAAATACATAGATACCTTGTGATGGCAGGTTACAATGTCTTAATTATTATAGTTCTTTGCCATCATACAGTATTTTCATGTATTTCTTTTTTGTTACATGGGTTTTGATCTTTACAGTAACTGAAAGATAGGAGGCTAAATGTTAACACTATTTCTTTTTATGAGGGGAAGGGAAGGTAAAAAAGAAAACAGATGTGGGAAGGTTTAATTATTTGACCAAGGCCGGTGGTAATAAGTGCAGAACTCTTGACCTGGCCAGTACTACTTACTGACCTGTCTCCATTTGAATATGTCCCATTGGAATTTGTAGACTAGTTTTCTTTTCCTTTGTTGAGGTACAGTTGGTTTCTCTGTAATTGTCACCTTTTAGGGCAGTATAAAACATGTCTCTGCCTCTTCTCTCTGACAGTTCTTCAGATGTTGGAAGGCAGCCATCATGTTTTCCCAAGAAACAAATTGCAAACTGGTGTGCCTGGGTCAAGTGAGGGCCGCACACATATCATTTGGCCGCCCAGCTTATGCAAAAACTTAAATTAGGAGTGGACTTTTAGAAATGTGGAGATGTCACATAAAAATTTCTTTCTGGCTTTTCTTGAGAAACAAAAGTTAGAGGAGTCAGTGATACAGAGCTCACATTTCTAACGGTGGTAATCTCTCTTAGATGGTAAATATACTTTCCATTTTGCTAAAGTCTACCTGCTGACTTCACTCTTTGCTTCACTTTGAGGGCTTCTGTAGTTATTGCTCTCCTTTTCCTAGGTCTTCTATTCCACAGGCTAAATATTCCCATTTCCTTCAGATGTTTCTTATTTGACAGTTTCAAATGCCCTCATCAGCTTTTTAGTCCTCTGCCCTCCATTTACTTTGTTAATATCCCTTTTAAAGTGGACTCAGCACAGCTTATAGTAGTCAACATACAGTGTCAGCTTACAGAGTAGAGAGTAACCTTTACTCCTTTCCATTTTGACACTAGGTTAAAAAAAAAAAAGGCAGAAATACAAGGTGATAAGGTCTATCTTTCCCTAAGCAGTCCTATATTCTTGACTCCCTGAAATTATAGTCAACTGAAATCACAACTCTGTGTATGTGTGTATGCTACTGTTAAACCCCATCATTTCCTTGTAGTTTTAGGATCTAATGCTGAACTTTGCCTTTATATCTATTAAATTTCATCTGCTTGTATAGTCCAGACTGATAAAATCTTTTTGTATCCTGAAGTTTTTTTCCAGCCTTGATTTACTCTTCCCAGCGCGAGGTCTTTATCTCTGAAGTGGAGCTGTAAAATATAAAAGCACTGTGGCTTAGAAAGCAGTTGATGAGGACCCTGTTATTAATGGATTCAGTGGAAAATCCAGGAGGGGAGCTTCACAGAAAGCATTATGTTTAAAATATTGGAGGTGAAACAAAAGGAGGTCTTGGGAAGAGCCTTGCTGCCCTAAGTTGCCATGTGGGTAATATTTTACCCCACGGTAAAATAGATAATGTATGTGCTTTCTGTGTGCCAGGTGGTTGTTAATCAGTGGGATCCAAGAATCTAAAAGGATCTTTGAGGTCATTTAGTTCAATCCTTTAATTCATGAGTTAAAAAAGGATAAGGAGTATATGAGTCCAGAAGGACAAGAAATTGTGCAGTTGGGGGACCTGACGAACCAGACGGTAATGAGAGAGGGACAGCAAAACTGGAGTCTCAGTTTGAATTCATCCATGAAAGTTGCAGTTGGATGCCAGAGTCATAAAGCTGACTTATGTATGACTTAGCACACTTTTACTTCAGTTCTCTGTCTCATTCATAGTGTAAAATAAAAATAATGTTTTCTCGAGACATGGAAACGTTAGAGGAATTAGTTTACACTCTAGGCACTTTTCACATCAAGGTGACTGCTCCAGGAAGATACTTTAGCAAAATCCAGCTGAAGACCTTATTTGAAAATCTTTGAAGACCTTTTTGAAAACCTGTTTTTCTTCCCCCTCCCTCCAGTGTAGTGGAATCTATGATTTTCCATTTTGCATCATATTGTGAACGTTCTGCAATTGTATATAAAATGACTGAAAAGCTTATCGACAGCTTGATAGTCACTTTAATGACATGGCTCTTTATCATAACTTGATACTTACCCGTGCTTCTCATTTTGAACATTTAATTTAAATTTTTCTTTTTCTGGATGCTATTAGAATGAAAGCTGTGTTCCCATGGAATAAATTCCTAGAAAGTGAAATTGCTGAACATTCTAAAGACTTCTGTCACAAATGGCAAGTTACTTTTCTGTTTACCTTCCTACTGATACAAGCAAGAGTACCTGCCGCAGTGTGTAGCTGCCAGCGTAGGGCGGGGACGTACAGTACTTTGTTAAGTGCTATACTTTGTACTGTTTTAGTGTGAATATTCTTGAAGTTAAATCCTTTTTCTCCTTCGTGATTCTTACCTAGTAATAATTTCTGGAAGTGGAATTGTAGGGTTAGAGTGGAGGCACAGTTTCGGGGCATTTATCACTTATTGCTAAATTGTGTTCCGGAAGGAGTGCCAGTTTTCACTCCCAGCTGCAGAGTGTGGGGATGTTATCCTTGATCCTGGTTAGCACCATGTGTTATAATTTTACAATTCTTTGCTGATTTGGAAAATGTCATTGTATCTTGTTTATATGTACATTTCTATGATTGCCAAGATAATTAATCATTTAAAACTATTTATTATCTGGGCCCCTTCTTTTTGTATGCCGGCACACCTCAGAGACATTGCAGGCTTGGTTCCAGATCACTGCAATAAAGTAAATACCACAATAAAGTAAGTCAGATGAATTTATTTTTGTTTCCCGGTGCATATAAAGGTTATGTTTACACTGCAGCATAGTCTATTAAAATAGTGTATGATGGCATTATGTCTAAAAAAATGTATGCCTTAAATAAAAAGTACTTTATTGCTAAAATATGCTATCTGAGTTTTCAGCAAGTCAGTCTTTTTTGCTGGTGGAGGGTCTTGCCTCAGTGCTTATAGCTGCTGATGGATTGATCAGGGCGGTGGTCCTGAAGGCTGCGGTAGTTGTGGCAGTTTCTTAAAATAAGACAGCAGTGAAGTTTGCCGCATCATTTGACTCTTTTCTTTCACAAACAATTTCTCTGTAACATGCGATGCTGTTGTTTGCATTTTATGCACAGTAGAACTTCTTTCAAAACTGGAGTCAGTCCTCTCAGACCATGCCACTACCTTATCATCTAAGTTTCTGTGATATTCTAACCTGTTTGTTGTCATTTCTACAGTCTTCACAGCATCTTCACCAGGAGTAGTGTCTATCTCAAGAAACTACTTTCTTTGCTCATCTGTAAGAAGCAATTCCTCATCCATTGACCTTTCATCACGAGAGTGCAGCAGTTCACTCGCATCATCAGACTCCACATCTAATTCTAGTTCTGTTTCCATTGCATCTGCAGTTATTTCCAACACTGAAGTCTTGAAACCCACCCCTCCCCCCAAAGTCCTCCGTGAAGAGTGCAATTAGATTCTTCCAGACTTGCTCCTGTTGATATTTTGATCTCTTCCCATGAATTACAAATGTTCTTAATGGCACCTAGAATGGTGAATCTTTTCCGGGAGGTTTTCAATGTACTTTGCCCAGATCCATCAGAGAAATTACTGTGGTAGCCATAGCCTCACGAAATGTACTTTTTAAAAATAATACGGCTTGAGAATTGAAATGACTTCTTGATCTATGGGCTGCAGAAAGGATGTTGTGTTACCAGGCATGAAAACAACATGAATCTTATCGTCCATCTCTATCAGGGCTCTTGGTCATGGGTGATCAGGTGCATTGTCAATGAGCAGTAGTGTTTTGAAAGGAGTCTTTTGTTCTGAGCAATAGGTCTCAACAGTGTGCTTAGAATATTCAGTAAACCATGTTGGAAACAGATGTGCTGTCATCCAGGCTTTTTTCCAGTTATAGAGCACAGGCAGGGTAAATCTAGCACAATTCTTAAGGGCTCTAGGATTTTCACAGTGATCATTGAGCATTGGCTTCAGCTTAGCTGCATTGGCTCCTAACAAGAGCTTCTGTCCTTTGAAGCTTTGAAGACAGGCATTGACTTCTCTTCTCTAGTTATGGAAGTCCTAGATGACATCTTTCAATAGGCGGCTATTTCATTTACATTAAAAACTATCTTCATTAATTATCTGAACTAGATCTTCTGGATGACTTGCTGCAGCTTCTACAGCAGCACTTGCTGTTTTACCTTGCACTTTAATGTTATAGGGTTGGCTTATTTCTTTAAACCTCATGAACCAGCCTCTGCTAGCTTCAGACTTTTCTTCTGCAGTTTCCTTGCCTTTCTCAGCCTTCACAGAATTCGAAGACCATTAGGGCCTTGCTCTGGATCAGGCTTTGGTTTCACAGAACGTTTTATGACTGGTTTGATCTTCTATCCACACCACTTGCTCCATCTATCTCAGCAATAAGGCTATTTTGCTTTCTTATCATTTGTGTGAAGACTTTTAATTTCCTTTTAAGAATTTTTCCTTTGCATCTACAACTTGGCCATTTGGCACAAGGGGCCTTGCTTTTGGCCTGTCTCAGCTTTCAGCATGCCTTCCTCACTAGGCTAATTATTTCTGGCTTTTGATTTAAAGTGAGAGATGTGTGACTCTTACTACCACTTGAACACTTACGGGCCACCATAGGGTTATTAGGTGGTGTAATTTCAGTATCCTTGTATCTCAGAATAGGAAGGCCTGAGGAGAGGGAAAGACAAGGGAACAGCATAGGTGGAGGTGTCAGAACACACACACAACATTTGTCTATTAGGTTTGCCATCCCAGCTGGGCACAGTTTGGTGGTGCCCCAGAGTAATCACAATAGTAACATCAACTGATCACAGATCACGCTAACAAATAAAATAATGATGAAAATGTTTGAAATAATTTTGAGAATTACCAAATGTGACATAGACACATGAAGTGAGCAAATGTTGGAAAAATGGCAGGTAGACTTGTTCGACTCAGGTTGCTACAAACCTTCCCTTTGTTAAAAAACAGTATCTGTGAAGTGCAGTTAAATGAAACAAAATAAAACAAGGTCTGCGTGTATTTTCCTGTTTATTTCATTTGATCACTGTTGTATTGCTTTTACTTAAAGTGATGTCATGTTGCAGATGCTTCTCCCAGTCTTTTTACTGAATCTAAACCTTTTAAAAAATAAATATATAGAAGCCTTTGATTCCTATGTGGTCACATCTGGTGAACTTCTACAGATTGTTTTTCTTTGATTACTTATAGAAGTGGCTGTGCTTATTTTGAGATGATATTACATGTATTCTTTTTGTTCTTTTAATGGTTTGACTTATTGCAGTTACCTCTAGAATCCATCAGGATTTATTTTTGGATTTGGTTTGTCATGCAGGAATCTGACTTTATTTTTTTCCAAAAAGCTAATTGTCACATTATTTATTGAAAAATCTAGTGTGGTATACTTTAAAGTGACTGCAGCAAGATAATATTTTTCTTTACAAAATTAATACATGCTTATTGTAAAATGAATGAAGCAAAATCAGTGTCGAGTAAACAAAGAGTAAACATGTGAGTAGTAAGTAGGCTATAGGTCAGGTAGACCTGGATTTGTACCTGGTTTCCTTAACTTGCTTGCTGTGTGGCCTTGAACAAGTTACCTAACCTGAATAATTCCGTTCATCTGTATAGGATAAGTAACACCTCTCCCCAGATGGTTGATGTGAGGATGAAATGAGATAATATGTGTAAAGTGTGTTATCTAGAGTATGCTGTAAATATAAATAAATATAATTATAACAAATGAAAAGTCTCCCCTACCTTCCGTGTCTTACAAAGGTGTATGATAGTCTGTAGAATTCTTACATGAATAAGGAGTGGTGTTGTTTGTCTTCCTTAGTTATCTGTAATTACGTTGATTTACATGTCATCGATCTGAATGGGGGTTGTCATTAATTCTTTGTTAGCCCAGTGGTTTTGAGTTAGAGTTGAGTAGAGTTGTGTTAAAATCACCAGGGAGTTCTGTCAAACTACTGGAGCCTGGGCCCCATGCTTTGGAATTCTGAGGCAGTTAATGTACGCTGAGCCTGGGTCTGTCATTTGAAAAAAATTCTTGAGTGAGTTGTGAATCTGGTTTGTAACCTTAGTTAAAAATTTCTGGTGAGACGATATGATTTTGGTTTGTGGGATGTTATCAAACTGGTGGGAAGTGAAACAGATGTAGGAAATGGCATAATTTTCAAATTGAAGACTTACCCAAGGTGTTGAGACTTCTGGTTTCAGGTTTATTACTGACTAAACAGGTGACCTGGGTTAATCAAGAATCTTTATTTACTTGTCAGTACCTTTATTCGTCTGTGAGTGGTATTTGTGGAACATCTTTGGCCTTAGAAATCTGCTCTTGAGCCCAAAGAATACTTGTTTTTCTCTTTTTAAAAGCCCTGTAATAAGGGTGGCTTAGTGGTGGTGTTCTCTGTGATTGTATCTTAATCTTGACTCTCAACTCAGTAGGTCAGAGTACCATTAGTTTTTCTTAGCTGATTTTGGTTTTTAATTGGTGACAACTTTCTGTTTCTCTTCTCTATATCCAGATTGAGTTTATCCAGTAAATAAGCTGCTGTGGTTGTTGTATTGTGAAAAACACATGTCCCAAAAACCTGCTAGAACTGATACATGCATTCAGTAAAGTCACAGGATACAAGATAAATTTACAGAAATGTGTTGCAATTCTATACACCCATAATGAAGCAGCAGAAAGAGAAATTAAGGAATCAGTCCCATTTATAGTTGCATCAAAACCAATTAGATAGATACCCAGGAATAAACCTAACCAGAGAAGTGAAAGACCTGTATTCTGGAAACTGCAAAACACTGAAAAAAGAAATTGAAGATGACACAAAGAGAAATGGGAAAATATTCCATGCTCATGAATTAGAAAAACAAATATTGTTAAGATGTCTATTCTACCCAAAGCAATCTACACATTTAATGTAATCCAGTAATGAATACCACCAGCATTTTTCACAGAGCTAGAACAAATAATCCTAAAATTTGTATGGAACCACAAAAGACCCTGAATAGCCAAAGCAACCTTGAAAAAGAAAAGCAAAGCTGGAGGCATCACAGTTCTGGACTTCAGTATATATTTTAAAGCCATAGTGACCAAAACACTATGGTACTGACACAAAATTAGACACATAGATCAATGGAACAGAATAGAAAACCCAGAAATGAATCCACAACTATGTGGTGAATTAATCTTCAGCAGAGCAGAAAAGAATATTCAGTGGAAAAGAAAAATAGTCTCTTGAACAAATGGTGTTGGGAAAACTGGACCATTGGCTTGCACCAAACACAAAAAAAAACCTCAAAATGGATTAAAGACCTAAATGTGAGACCTGAATCCATAAGAGAACATAGTCAGTAACCTCTTTGACAGCTGTAGCAACATTTTTCTAGATATATCTCCTGAGGCAAGGGAAACAAAAGCAAAAATAGCTATTGGGACTACATCAAATTAAAGAGCTTCTGCACAGCAAAAGAAATAATCAGCAAAACTAAAAGGCAACCTGTGGAATGGGAGAAGATAATTGACATATCTGATACAGGGTTAGGGTCCAAAACCTATAAAGAACTTATCAAACTCAACACCTAAAAAACAATCCAGTTAAGAAATGGACAGACGGCGTGAATTCACATTTTTCCAAAAAAGACATATAGTTGGCTAACACATGTGAAAAGATGCCCAACATCACTCATCATCAGGGAAATACAAATCAAAACTATAATAAGATAATCACCTCACACCTGTCAGAATGGCTAAAATTAACACTGGTAACAACAGATGTTGGCAAGGATGTAGAAAGGGGAACCCTCTTGCAGCGTTGGTGGGAATGCAAGCTGTACAGCCACTCTGGAGAACAGTATGGAGGTTCCTGAAAAAATTAAAAATAGAACTACCCTACAGTCCAGCACTACTAGGTATTTACCCAAAGAATACAAAAACACTAATTCAAAGGGATACATGCATGCCAGTGTTTATAGGTAGCAGCATTATCTGTAATAGCCAATAATAAACCCAAGTGTCAGCCAAGTGTCCATTGACTGATGAATGGATAAAGAAGTGAGATATATACATATATAAATATATATTTATTATATTTTATTAATATAGCAATACACAGTATATTATATTGATATATTAACATATAATATATAACATATAATTATGATATTTGATATATGATATTAATATAAAATATATAAATATTAATATATTTATTAAATATATATATTTGGAATATTGCTCAGCAAAAAAAATGAAATTTTGCCATTTGCAGTGACATGAATGGAACAAGAGAGTATTATGCTAAGCGAAATAAGTCAGAGAAAGACAAATACTATGCATATGATTTCACTCACATATGGAATTTAAGAAACAAAACAAGCAAAGGCCAGGGGAAAGAGAGGCAAACTGAGAAATAGACTCTTAAGTGTAGAGAACAAACTGATGGTTCCCAGAGGGCAGGTTGGTGGGGGGATGGGCGAAATAGGTGATTGGGATTAAGGAGTGCACTTGGTGTGATGAATACTGGGTGTTGTATGCAAGTGTTGAATCACTATGTTGTACGCATGAAACTAATACTACACTATATGTTAACTGGAATTTAATTAAAAGCTTAAAAAATAATCCTAGAGAGAAAAAAAACAACACATGGCCGCTATCTCTTTAAACTTGTGAAGTGCCTATATGCAGTTCTTACCAGTCATGCTGTATCTATAGTTAGCTTCTCTGGAAAGTGCCTTTTGTTATTTTGAACAATAGAAGGGAGTAGTCAGACTCTTGACAGTAGTGCTAGTATTGGAGAATTGTTTTAGTAATTATTAACATACTTCCTGATTTTTGAACTAGGTACTACCTTGCCATAACAGGCTGCCTGTGTTTGGTAGGAAATCAGGAAATGATGTTCTTTTGGGTTGTTAGTATTTAAAAACAAAACAAAGCCTCTGCAATATTGCTTTCAACAACCCTGCTGAAATGATTTCCTGTACAGAACTATGTTTACCTAATCTGAAGGGCTTGTGGCAGTAACAGCAACAACATACAAACAATTCTGTAGAGTCTGCACCTGGGTTGTAATGAAATTCTGCTCCCTTGATGGGCCAATTTGTCTTACATGAAAAAAAAAGTAGTATTACATGCACCAGATAAACAGGTAAGTCATAGGTACACTGGCAAAGATATTTTCCTCTGAGTATATTATTGTCTTTTTTTTTTTACCAGATACATACTTTTTTCTTTAAAAAAAATTTTTTTATTTAAATTCAATTTAGGTAACATGCAGTTTATTATTAGTTTCCAGGATAAAATAGTTAAATACTTTAAGTATGAATATAGTGTTAGCTTTAGGTTCTGAAGTAGTATTACTGTGTTGTAATTATAATTATTATCCACGGTTACAGTGAAGCAATAGTAATATGGATAATTTTAAAATAATTTATGCATGATATGCATGTGCAGTGTGTTCCTTGAGTTAATATCACAGGCAGTTCACCATAATGGTTAAGGGATTAAGAGTATGGCCAACTCTAAAATCAACCCTCATATCAAAGCAGGTCTAAGAGTTTGATTTGAAACCAAGTTTTATTTACTGTGGATGATCTTAAGCAAATTATCTAACCTCTGTACTTTGGTTTCCTCATGTGAGAATTGTAGTATGTATTTCATAGGATTGTTGTGAAGATTAAGCGTGTTAAGGAATATAGTAAGTTTAACTGGGTACCCAGTAAACATTCAATAAATGTTAGCTATTATAATTATTGACAATTTAAAGTCAGTTGAAAGTTTCATTTGGGAACATCTGGTAAGTGTTGAATTTTTCCGTTTCTTGACCCCATACTCTCTTCATACATTTCAGATATGACCTATGATGGCAGCCTGAATGGAACCAGCCATTCCCTTCTTTACTCCCTTCTGCTTTTTTTCTCTTCCACTGAGTGTTTTAGTTTAGTTTTGATGATCTTTTCCTGGCATGATGAAAATTATATAAGTTTATTGAAAGGCATAAAAGAAGACCTGAATAAACAGAGATATCCCAGATCCATGATAGGGAGTTTCAGTATCAGAGTGTTTTAGTTTTAAAAGAAGAAAAGTCCAGTCTTTTTTTGGATGGTTTTGTATCATCAAACTCTTGAAACCCAAGTCCTGATCACAGGTACTGTTCCTGCTGATAGTTTGGCAGTTGTGATAAGGAATGTTAAAAGAGAAGGCCACTGTAAAGGAAAAGCAATAGTCGAGGGCATTGGTATATTGAGGCATAGGCGTGAGAAGATGAGAGGGGAATACAAATGCATGCAGAATTCTGAATTGGAACTGTAAATGCCAACTGAGCTGAGGCTTGCCTTTTGGACATTTGGTTTCTTTTGTTATGGTTTTGTTTTTTTGAAGACATTTATTTTAGAGAGAGAGTGTGAGTAGGGGGACAGGGAGAGGGAGAGAATCCTCAAGCAGGCTCCCTGCTGAGTGTGGAGCCTGATACAGGGTTCCATCCCAGGACCCCAATCATGACCTGAGCGGCAATTAAGAGATGGATGCTTAACTGACTGAGCCACCCAGGTGCCATACTTCTTGGACTTTTGAATTGAGTTATTTACCACTTCTGCTTTCCAGGAACATAGTTTGTTTCAAGCTTTGGAGTGAGTGGCTAACAGATGAAGAATTCTACTTTGCAGTTACCAGAAAAATTTTTTGATTAGGGAAATAATAGAAAGTAGGGCATCAGCCATGATCTGAATGGTAAATCTCTATATACAAGTATTTAGAATTTTTTTTCCCTCTCTGCTGGGAGAAGAAACTTACCTCTGTAACCTCCTTGTAATCATAGATGTACTCTTACTGCCACTGGAACATTAAGGTGTGGATGTCTTTGTTGCTTACCATGGGAAAAAGGAGGTTAAGTTTAGAGAGGTAAATTTGAGTCATCCAGTTAGGAGGACTAATTGAAGCTAATTGGCTAGGTCTAGTAAGTGAAGACTGAGAGAACAAAGGAGAAACTGGTGAAGAACCACTGTCTTTAAAAGTAGTGAAAGGAGTCAGAGAAAGAGCTTTTGGGGTGGAGAACCAAGAGAGCAGATGATTAAAAAACATAAAATAGAAATTAGTATGAGATAAGGTGTGTGTGTGTGAGATTGACAGAACATTTTGATAGGAGAAATCAGGAAGATGTGAGTAAATGGAGAGGATTTTCATTCCTCTGGGTAAGATTAACTATATGAAAATAATACTTCCCTACTTAAATGCAACATAATTTAGTTTTTTTTAATATATTACTGAATTTCACTAATGTTTTGTTAAGTAGTTTTGTGCCTATATTCATGAGAGCTGTTTGTAGCTTTCTTTTTTTGGTGCTGTTTTTGTCTGGTTTTGGTATTAGGGAAATGCTAGGTTTATAAAATGAACTAGGATGTGTTCCCTGTGGTAGAGATTGTGTCATCTGGGGCTGGAGATTGCTCTTTGGGGAGTTTTAAAATTACAAAGTTAATTTATTTAATAATTATAGAATTAATTATTTCATATTGGGTAAATTGTGGTAGTTTGTGTTTTTTAAGGAATTGTCCCATTTAAGTCAAATTTATGTGTGTAGGGTTTTTTCATTCTTAATACATTTTTGATGTCTGCAGGGACTGTAGTGATATTCTCTGTTTCATTCTTGACATTGGTAATTTGTGTCTTTTTTTGTTAGTCCTTTTTTTTCCTTTAAGATTTTATTTATTTATTTGAGAGAGAGAGAGAGCAGGAGCAGAATAGAAGGGCAGAGGGAAAAGCAGACTCCCCAATGAGCAGGGAGCCCAGTGCAGGACTTGAACAAAGACCCTGGGATCATACCTGAGCTGAAGGCANGGCCCCCCCAATCCCCCCCTTTTTTTTTTTTTTTTTTTGGTCATTGTTGAAGGTTTGTCAAAACTCTTGACAAACCTCTTTGTTTTATTGATATTTCATTTTTGTTTTTTTATTTGTTTTTACGCTTTATTTATTTCTTCTGCTTTGTGTTTATTTTGTTCTTTTTCTAGATTCTTGAAGTAGGAGTTTACGTTATTGATTTGAGACTTTCCCTCCTACTATAGGCCCTCCATGCATAAATTTTCCTCTCACCATTGTTTTAGCTGTGTCCCACAAATATTTTTCATGTATGTTATTGAGTCCCCATAATAACCCTGGAGGTAGGTAGGGATTTTCAACATCACCTTAAGGAGGAAATTATGTAACATTCCTAAATTATGAAAGTGTCTGGACTCTAAGTCCAGGTGGCCTTTAAGCTTCCTCCTGGCTGTGAAATTCTCTTTATTTTACAATATTTTATTTTCCTTGAACCAAGACTATCTAGGCTGTAAATCTTAAACTTGAAGGAGAATGAATATGTAAATTAAGAGTTATAACTAGTATCATCTATTTATTAAGCAGTGATCAGGTACCTGAACTTTGTAGTGTTCTATAGAGGGGATTTCAAAGGTGGTGAGAAAAATAGTTTTTTTTCTATAAAGAGGTTTAATCCAGCTGGTAAGAAAAATATTACTTAAATGAAACTAATGAACAGTTGATTAAATTCTGAATCCTCTGATACTGAATACAGTGTATGTTTAGAGAGTTGAGTACTCTAGTGTAGTTGGAGAAACCTTTATGAAAGAGTAAGTCTTTAAAAATGGCTCCAAAGAACAAGTGCATAAATGGGAAAGACGAAGAATACCAATCCAAGTCTCTTTTGGTGTGGCTGTTGGGGAGGAGAGATGGAGAAGATTGGAGAAAGAGCACAGCTTGAGCCAGCTCATTCTTTGCATTGGGACAGTGCTTGAAAGGGTCATGATTTGAAACATTTTGTATGTTTTTGTAAGCATGTCTATTCATGCATAGAGAAAAGACTGGAAGAGGTTTCTGGTTTTGGCAAAATAGTTGACTAGATAAATAGAAATCCCCCACTGCTACAAAATGCATATTGTGGTCTCAAGAAAAAGTAAAAGTATGGTGGGAGCAGGGAAGGTTGGGAATTGAAAAAGCATGTGATGTGCAGTTTGATTTTATAGCCCCCTTAGAGTGTTTGCTAATCTTGATAACTTGCATTTTAGTTTTCGTAGAGACTAGAGAAAAATCCTTAGGCCTGTGAGTGTTAGAATTGAGACACCACATAAGAGTATAGATATATTCAAAGGGCTGAACATTCACTGAAGGAGTAAGTAGACTAAAAAAAAATCTGCCTTTGAGCCTACAGATGTTTCTGTTAGCCTGAATCCTGGATTCATTGGGGAAGGGAATATCTGCAGAGAACTCAAGACCATGACTTTCCCTTCATATGGGTATTATGTTCAAATTTGCAATACCTGTGGGATATGGGAGAATCTCCAGATTGAAAATTGACATTAAAAAAATGGTTTAAGACTGATAATATGATGGAGGTATCTGGAAAGCAGAACCTGTTCTAGAGGGACATATCCTCAACCCAGAACACATGTGTTTCCCAAGAACACATGTGTTTCCCAGAATAAAGCACTACCAAAAATGAATTCAATATATAATTATACAGCGTGTGAGTAAACAATCCATTATTTGTCTATAATCAAGAATTAGCAGATAGAACAAACTAAACACATGAAGAAAAGGAATAGAAAACATGAGAAAGAATAGGTGCTATCATACACAAAGGCATATTAAAGACAAAGGGGCCAGTAGAACTTCTGGAAATGTAAAATAGTCATTGAAATTAAAATCCAGGGGCTAGAAAAAAAAGACAAAACAAAACACAGTGGGTAGGATAAACAGCTGCTTAGATACAGAAGAGAGGATTAATGAACTAGATCTGGGTTTGACAAACTATGGCTTATTGGGTAAATCTGGGTTTTGGCTTTGGTTTCTTCTGGTAAGAATGGTTTTCTCTTTTTTAAAGTATTTTTTTAAAAAAGGAGACAAAAGAAAATACTTTTTTTTTTTAAAAAAGATTTTGTCAGAGCAAGCATGCACAAGCAGGGAGAGCTGTAGGCAGAGGGAGAAGCAGGCTCCTCCTGAGCAAGGAGCCTGATATGGGACTCGACCCCAGGACTCTAGAATCATGACTTGAGCCAAAGGCAGATGCTTAACCGATCAAGCCATCCAGGCATCCTGGCAAAAGAAAATATTCTATCTACAGAGACTGTGGCTCCCAAGGCCTAATATATTTAGTTTGTGGCTCTTTACCAAAAAAATTTCCTGACCCATAAACTATATAGATCTGAGCAAGTTTCCAGAGGTAGCACAAAGGGCAAAGAGAAAATTTTTAAAAGAGAGGCTTAAAGACATGGAGAATGGAATGAAGAAGTCTAACTTGTATCTAGTCATCTAATAGGAGTTCAAGAAGGAGAGAATGAGGGATAGCCAAAATTCAGAGAGATGATGGCTGAGAATTTTCTAGATTAATGACAGACATGAATCTTAAGAATCAATGTTTAATGAATGCTTAGTGTCCCTCCCCATACTGTGCCCATTGTATATGTAGATACATACAGAACTCCACAGATGAAAAGATCTTAAATATAATTGGAACAAAAAGTCAGATTTAAGGTACAACCATTAGATTGACATTTCACTTCTCAGCAGCAGTGATGGAATCCGGAGGATTCTTCACTTTTGGTGGAAAAGAATTGTGAGCCTAGAATTGTATATCCAGCTAGATTGTCACCATGATTTAGGTAAAATAAAGTGTTTTCACATAAAAACAGTTTACCACCAACAATCTGTCACTGAGAGGAACAACTTAAGGAAAAAGAAAACCAGAGGGAAGGAATGAATGCAAAAAGGAATGGAATTTTGAGTAAGGAAAGTGGTAAATATATGGGTGAATCTAAACACGTGTGAATTCTAGTAATAAGGCTGAAAACGATAAAATGTCAGCCAATAATGATGAAAAACTCAGGAGGTAGGTCAGCATAGGTGAGGATCTTTTATTAATTGAGAAGAGGTAGGATAGATAGAGATATTGTTAACCTTTTGACTTAAGGATGCATGTTACATTTTAAGAGTAACCTCTGAGGAAGATGAATTTGAGTGTATAACTTACAGACTGGTAGAGGGGTTTAAAAAGAATAAAAACTTTGATCAACTAACAGGACAGGATAGAGGTGAGGAGCATAGACAAACATAACACAGATTAAGACTGTTATAAGTAAATCTTAATGTATCCCAATAAGCGGAAGTGGACCAAACACTAGTTTAGAGACAAAGATTGTTATATTGGAATTTTATTTAAAAAATGAAATCTCATTCTTGAATGTTTGTAAGAGGTACCTGAAACACATGGATATAGAAAGTTTGCTAGAAAAAGAATGGAAAAAGTTAAGTTAGGCAAATATAACTAAGACCTCAGCGTCTGAAAAGGTGGAAACAACCTAAGTGTCCAACAGATGAATGGAAGAACAAAATGGGTGTATATACATACAATGGAATATTGTTCAGCTGTGAGAAGGAATGAAGTTCTAAGACATGCTACTACATAGATAAACCTTGAAACATTATGCTAAGTGACATAAGCCAGGCACATAAGGATAGATACTGTATGATTCCACTTGGATGAAAATCTAGAATAGACAAATTCATAGAGACAGAAAGTAAATTAGAGGTTACCCGGGACTGGGGGGAGAGGGAAAGAGAGAGTTACTGCTTAATACTTACAACAATTTCTGTTTGGAGTCATGAAAAAGATTTGGAAATACATAGTGATGATGGTTGCACAACATCGTGAACGTAATTAATGCTGCTGAGTGGTACACTTAAGATGATTTAGTTGGCAAATTTTATATCCTATATATTTTTCCACACAATAAGAAATTATAAGATTGCAAAGAAACAAGTAAATATGACCCTTGATTAAGAGAGGAAAAATAGTCAATAGAATCAAATCCACAGGTGCCCCACTTGTTGCAAGTAGCAGATAAGGAACTTAATTTTTATAAATATGTTAAATAATGGAAAATACGGAAAAAAAGTGAATAGATGGAGAACTTCAGGAGAGAAATAGAACCTCTAAAAAAGGGTCTAATGGACATTCTAGAACTGAAAAAGAAAATACCTAAAATTAAGATTTATTGGATGAGGGGTACCTGGGTAGCTCAGTCCGTTAAGCATCTGCTTTCAGCTCAGGTTATGATCCTGCGGTCCTGGGATTGATCCCTGTGTCAGGCTCCCTGCTCAGCGGGGAGTTTGCCTCTCCCTCTTCCTCTGCCCCTCACCCCATTTGTGCTCTCTCTCTCACTTGCTGTCTCTCTCAAATAAATAAAATCTTTAAAAAAATTTTATTGCATGATTTAATGATAGACTAGATATAGCAGAAGAATGGTTTGGTGAATTCAAGGTCAATTGAAATTATTCAAGCTGAAGCACTATTAGATGAAATAAAAAATATTGATTTAGAATAAAATAGGATAAATTGATGGAGAGTGTGAGATTAGGCATTATAGTTTCTTATGGTCCTATACTAGAGTGAAAGCAGTAGGGATAAATGCAAACATTTTTGTAAATTATTACTGCTATTATAAATACTATTACCATAATTATTATTATAAGAAAGAATGGATGTAGTTTGGCAGGAAGTCAGATGTGGACATAAGCAGTTGGAGGAATTAAAAATAACTCTAAGGGGCACCTGGGTGGCACAGTTGTTTAAGCATCTGACTCTTGGTTTCAGCTTAGGTTGTGATCTCAGGGTCATGAGATCGAGCACTGCATCAGGCTCCACGTTCAGTGCAGAGTATGCTTGAGATTCTCTCTCCCTTGGCCCCTCCCATTCATGCTCTCTCTCAAATCTTTTTTTTTTTTTAAGATTTTATTTATTATTTATTTGACACAGAGAGAGGGATTACAGGTAGGCAGAGAGGCAGGCAGAGAGAGAGGAGAGAGGAGGAAGCAGGCTCCCCGCTGAGCAGAGAGCCCGATGCGGGCCTCGATCCCAGGACCCTGGGATCATGACCTGAGCCGAAGGCAGCGGCTTTAACCCACTGAGCCACCCAGGCACCCTCAAATTCTGACTGATGTGAGGTGGTATCTCATTGTGGTTTTGCATTTCCCTGATGCCAGGTGATGCTGGCATTTTCATGTGTCTGTTGGCCATTTATATGTCTTTGGAGAAATGTCTGTTCATGTCTTCTGCCCATTTCTTGATTGGCTTATTTCTTTTTTGGGTGTTGAGTTTGTTATAGATTTTGGATACAAGCTCTTTATCTGATAAGACATTTGCAAATATCTTCTCCCATTCTGTCAGTTGTCTTTTGGTTTTGTTAACTGTTTCCTTTGTTGTGCAAAACCTTTTTATCTTAAAGAAGTCCCAGTAGTTAATCTTTGCCTTTTTTTCCTTGCCTTTGGTGACGTGTCTAGCAAGAAGTTGTTGTGACTGAGATCAAAGAAGTTGCTGCCTGTGTTCTCCTCTAGAATTTTGATGGATTCCTGTCTCACATTTAGGTCTTTCATCTATTTTGAGTCTATTTTTGTGTGTGATGTAAGGAAATGGTCCAGCTTCATTCTTCTGCACATGGCTGTCCAGTTTTCCTAACAGCATTTGTTGAAGAGAATCTTTTCCCATTGGGTATTCTTTCCTGTTTTGTCAAAGGTTAGTTGACCATAGAACTGAAGGTCCATTTCTGGGTTCTCTATTCTGTTCCATTGATCTATGTGTCTGTTTTTGTGCCAGTACCATACTGTCTTGATGATTACAGCTTTGTAATTTAGCTTGAAGTCTGGAATTGTGATGCCATCGGCTTTGGTTTTCTTTTTCAGCATTCCTTTGGCTATTTGGGGTCTTTTCTGGTACCATAGAAATTTAGGATTATTTGTTCCAGCTCTGTAAAAATGTTGATCATATTTTGATAGGGATTGCATTGAATGTGTAGATTGCTCTGAGTAGCGTAGACCTTGTAACAATATCTGTTCCTCTAATCCATGAGCATGGAATGTTTTTCCAATTCTTTGTGTCTTCCTCCATTTCTTTCATGAGTGTTTATAGTTTTCAGAATACAGATCCTTTTCCTCTTTGGTTAGATTTATTCCTAGGTATCTTACGATTTTTGGTGCAATTGTAAATGGGATCGGTCCTTAATTTCTCTTTCTTCTGTATCATTGTTAGTGTATGAGAATGCAACTGTTTCTGTGCATTGATTTTATATCCTGCTACTTTGCTGAATTCCTGAATGAGTTCTAACAGTTTTGGGATGGAGTCTTTGGGGGTTTTCCACATAGAATATCATGTCATTTACAAAAAGTGTGAGTATGATTTCTTCTTTACCCATCTGGATGCCTTTTATTTCTTTTTATTTTCTGATTGCTGAGGCTAAGACTTTTAGTACTATGTTGAACAATGGTGGTGATAGTGAACATCATTGTTGTGTTCCTGACCTTTGGGAAAAAAGCTCACAGTTTTTCCCCATTGAGAATATTTGTCGTGGGCTTTTCTTAGATGGCTTTTATGATATTGAGGTATGATATTGAGGTATGTTCCCTCTATCTCTACACTGTGGAGAGTTTTAATAAAGAAAGGATGCTGTACTTTGTCAAATGCTTTTTCTGCATCTATTGAAAGGATCATGTGGTTCTTGTTATTTCTTTTATTAATGTACTGTATCACATTGATTGATTTGCAGATGTTGAACAACACTTGCAGCCCAGGAATAAATCCCACTTGGTTGTGTGAATAATCCTTTTAATGTACTGTTGGATCCCATTGGCTAGTATCTTTTGTTTTGTTTTAAGATTTTATTTATTTGTTTGACAGAGATACAGCAAGAGAGGGAACACAAGCAGGGGGAGTGGGAGAGGGAGAAGCAGGTTTCCCACTGAGCAGGGAGCCCGATGGGGGGCTTGATCCCAGGACCCTGGGATCGTGACCTGAGCCAAAGGCAGATTAACAACTGAGCCACCCAGGCGCTCCCCCATTGGCTAGTATCTAGATGAGAATTTTTGCATCCATATTCATCAGGGATATTGGTCTGTAATTCTTTTTGGTGGGGTCTTTGTCTGGTTTTGGGATCAAGGTAATGCTTGATAAATAAAATGATTTTGGAAAATTCATCTTCCATAAAATGAGTTTGGAAGTTTTTCTTACATTTCTATTTTTTGAAACAGCTCCAGAAGAATAGGTATTAATTCTTCTTTAAATGTTTGGTAGAATTCCCCTGGAAAACCATCTGGCCCTGGGCTCTTGTTTGTGGGAGATTTTTGATTATGGCTTCAGTTTGCTTGCTGATTATGGGTCTGTTCAGATTTTCTATTTCTTCCTGTTTCAGTTTTGGTAGTTTATATGTTTCTTAGAATGCAACTATTTCTTCTAGATTGCCTAATTTGTTGGCATATCATTGCTCATAATATGATCATATAATTGTATTTCTTCAGTGTTGGTTGTGATCTCTCCTCTTTCATTCATGATTTTATTTATTTAGGTCCTTTATGTTTTTGATAAGTCTAGCCAGGTGTTTATCAATTTTACTATTTCTTAAAAAGAACCAGCTCCTGGTTTTGTTGATCATTCTACAGTTCTTTTTGTTTCTATTTCATTGATTTCTCCTCTAATCTTTATTATTTCTCTTCTGCTGGGTTTAGGCTTTATTTGCTATTTTTTCTCCAACTCCTTTAGGAGTAACTTTATGTTGTGTATTTGAGACCTTTCTTGTTTCTTGAGAAAGGAGTAATGTTAGGTTGTGTATTTGAGACTTTTCTTGTTTCTTGAGAAAGGTCATTTCTTGAGAAATGACCACCTTTGCTGCATCCCAAAGATTTTGAGCAGTTATATTTTCATTTTCTTTTGTTTCCATGAATTTTTTAAACTCTTATCTAATTTCCTGGTTGACCTATTCATTCTTCAGTAGGATACTCTTTATCCTCCATTTGTTTGTGTTTCTTCCAACTTTCTCTTGTGATTGAGTTCCGTTTTTGTTTTTTTGTTTTTTTTTTAAATAAGAGAAAGCACAAAGTGGGGAGGCATAGGGTGAGAGAGGGAGAAGCAGACTCCCTACCAAGCAGGGAGCCCAATACAGGGCTCAATCCCAGGACCCCAGGATCACAACCCGAGCCAAAGGCAGCCACTTAACCAACTGAACCACCTAGGTGCCCCTGAGTTCAAGTTTTAAAGCATTGTGGTTTGAAAATATGCATGGAATAATCCTAGTCATTTAGTACTGGTTGAGACCTGGTTTGTGACCCAGTATGTGATCTATTCTAGAGAATGTTCCACGTGCACTCAAGAAGAATGTGTGTTCTGTTGCTTTAGAATGAAATGCTCTGAATATACCTGTGATGTCCATCTGGCCCAGTGTGTCATTCAACACCCTTGTTTCCTTGTTGATCTTCTGCTTAGATGATCTGTCCATTGCAGTGAGTGGGGTATTAAAGTCCCCTACTATTATTGTATTATTATCAATGTATTTCTTTAATTTTGTTATTAATTAGTTTATGTAACTGGCTGCTCCCAAGTTAGGGGATTAAATATTTACAATTGCTAGATCTTGTTGGCTAGACCCTTTAATTATGATATAGTGTGCTTCTTCATCTCTTATTACAGTCTTTGGTAATAAATTAATAAATCTAATTTGTCTGATACAAGGATTGCTACCCCAGCTTTCTTTTGATGGTTCATTAGCATGATAAATAGTTCTCCACCCCCTTACTTTCAATCTGGAGGTGTCTTTGGATCTAAAATGAGCCTCTTGTAGACAGTGCATCAATAGGTCTTTTTTTGTTTTGTTTTGTTTTTGTTTTTTTTATCCATTCTGATATCCTATGTCTTTTGATTGGAGCATTTAACCCATTTACATTCAGATTAACTAGTGAAAGATAGGAATTTACTGCCATTGTATTATCTGTGAAGTCATTCTTTCTGTCTTTTCTGTCTTTTGTCTCTGTTCCTTTCTGGTCTATGTTACTTTTGGGCTCTCTCTTAAATTAAATATTAAAGGATCCCCTTTAATATTTCCAGCAGGACTGGTTTCATGATCACAAATTCTTTTAGTTTCTGTTTGCCCTGGAAGTTCTTTATCTCTTCTGTTTTGAATGTCAGCCTTGCTGGATAAAGTATTCTTGGCTGCTTATTTTTCTCATTTAGCACCCTGAGTATCTCATGCTAGGCCTGCCAGGTCTCTGTGGATAGGTCTGCTGCCAGCCTTATGTTTCTACCCTTGTAGATTATGGGCCTCTTGTCCCAAGCTGCTTTCAGAATTTTTTCTTTGTCTTTGAAATTTGCAAATTTCACTATTATATGTCAAGGCGTTGACCTATTTTTATTGATTTTGAGGGGGGATTCTCTTTGTCTCCTGGGCTTGAATGCCTGTTTCCTTTCCCCAGTTAGGGAAGTTCTCAGGTAAAATTTTCTCAAATAAACCTTCTAACCCCCCCACCCCCCTTCCTCTGGGATCCCAATTATTCTAATATTGTTTCACTTTATAGTATTATTGATCTCTTGAACTCTCCCCTCATGATCCAGTAGTTGTTTATTTCTTTTTCTTAGCTTCTTTATTCTCCATCATTTTGTCTCCTATATCACTGACTCTTCTGCCTCATTTACCTTAGCAGTTAGAACCTCCATTTTTTATTGCATCTCAGTAATAGCCTTTTTGATTTCAACCTGTTTCGATTTTAGTTCTTTTATTTCTCCAGTAAGGAATTCTCTTGTGTCTTCTGTGGGTTTTTTTTCAAGTCCAGCTAGTATTTTTATAATTATTTTTTTGAATTCTAGTTCTGACATCTTACTTATACCCATATTGATTAAATCCCTGTCAGTGAGTACTGCTCTTGTTCTCTTTTTTTGCAGTGAGTTTTTCCATCTTGTCATTATGTCCAGAGAAGAATAGGTGAAAGAGAAAAAAAAAAGAGAAAAATAGCAATGACACCAGAAAAATATATACTAAACAAATCAAAAGCGATCAGAAACCAAAAAAAGAGAGAGAATAAAATCAAACAGGTGAACAGAATAGAACATTAAAGTAGATCCTGGATGTATTTTGGTCTGTTAGAAGAAACTAGATCCCAAAATTGTAAAGTAAAAAATGCTCATATACATATACAAAAATAAAACTGAATACCACGAAAGGAAGCCAGAGAGAGTTGACAAAATAAGAAATTAGCTGAAAGGAAAATTTAAAACTGAAAGACTAAAGAGTCGTGAGAAAACCCCCTACAAATTCTAATTTCCCCTGGTGCTGGAGTTTTGCAGTTCTCAATGGTCAGTAAACTTGGTATTAGCTGGAAGTTCCTGCTGGTTTTCTGGGGAAGGGGCTGTTGGGCTTATTCTCAGGTGTCTGCCAGAGTGGAATTGCATCCCCCTTGCCAGGGGGCTGGGCTCACTGTAAGCAGCCCCAGATTGCTCTGTGTGGCTTTTGTTCTCTGAAAGCTTTCAGCACTGATTTGGGGGATGAAACTGCAGCTTCCCAACCTCCAGCCCTGGAGCCAAAAGTCTGCACCCCCGACTCTTCAGTGTGCCCTCACAGAAATTCAGTCACTCTTGTCTCCCTGGTTTCCATCTGCATTCAGTGTTCACCCAGCCTGTGACAGAGCGTTTTTATCTCAGTCATGCTCCAAAGTTTCAAGAGACCGTTTCAAGTCTCCAAACTTTATGGACTCTTGTGGTGTGCACCAGCGCTGCTCCTCCTGGGGGATGGAGTGGGGTCTTGCCACGGTTTTGCCTCTTGCTGGACTCCTGCTTGCAGAGCAGTCACACAACTGGGCCTCGTTTTGCGGTTTATGGCAACACTGAGCACAAATCGCACACCTGGGCTCACTATTTGCAACTGGCTGCTCTGCTCCGATGTTTGGGACTTTGGCCATCCCCATTCTTTTTGTGACCCCGGGTATCCTGAGACCACACTGTCATGCCCGGGATTCTGCCCCACTTTGCCACCGGAGGGCCCTTCAGGCAGGGGCATCCCCTGCCAGAGCAGACTTCGAAAAGTTCTGTTTTTGTGCTCCGCTGCTTATATCACTTTCTGAGGCTTATAGAGGCTTCCTCCCCCTGCATTTTATCTTCCGATGATATATTGCCTCAGATTCACTTTTTCATACCTCCTACCTTGCAGAAAGTGATTGCTTTTCTATTTGTAGAATTGCAACAGTTCTTTCTTGGATTGCCGGTTGAGTTCACAAGTGTTCAGAATGATTTGATAGCTATCTAGTTGAATTCCAGGAACCAGACAAAATTAGTGTCCCCTACTCCTTCACCATCTTACCTCTCTTCCCAGTTTGCTAATATCTTGTTGAAGATTTTTGCATCTGTATTCATCAAGGATATTGACCTGTAATTTACTTCTTTTTTTGTGGTGTCTTTTTTTGGGTTTTCGTATCAGGTTAATACTGGCATCATAAAATGAGTTTAGAAGCTCTCCTCCTTCAGTGTTTGGGAATAATTTGAGAAGGATAGGTAATAACTATTCTTTATATATGTTGTAGAATTCACCTGTAAAGCTGTGTGGTTCTGGACTTTTTGCCTTTTGGGAGTTTTAAAATTATTGATTCGATTTTATTACTTGTAATTGGTCGATTCAGATTTTCTATTTTGTTATTCAGTCTTGGAAGGTTGTGTTTCTAGGAATTTATCCATTTACCTATGTTTTCCAATTTGTTGGTATATAATTGTTTCCAAGTCTGTTATGATCCTTTGTATTTCTATGGTGTGGGTTGTAACTTCTCTTTCATTTCTGATTTTTTTTTTATTTGGTTGCTTTTTTTCCTTGGTGAGTCTGGCTGGGGATTTATTGATTTTGTTTATCTTTTCAAAGAACCAGCTTTTAGTTCCATTCATCTTTTCTATCGTTTTTCTAGTCTCTGTTTCATTATTTTTGCTCTGATCTTTATCATTACTTTTACTAACTTTGGGCTTGTTCTTTTCTAATTCTTTTAGGTGTAAAGTTAAGAGTGTTTATTTGGAATTTTGCTTGTTTCTTGAGGTAGGCATGTATTGCTATGGACTTCCTCTTAGAACTGTTTTTGGCTTGTCCCATTGATTTTGCAAAGTTGTGTTTCTATTTTCATTTCTGTTATTTTTAAAATTTTTCTCTTTGATTTCTTCATTGACCCATTGTTTTTAGTAGCATGTTATTTAGTGTGCATATTTGTGTGTTTTCCAGTTTTTTTGTAACTAATTTCTAGTTGCATGCTGTTATAGTTGGAAAAAATCCTTGGTATGATTTCAATCTTCTTGAATTTACTGAGACTTGTTTTGTGGTCTAACATGTGATCTATCCAGAAGCATGTTCCATCTGCACTTGAAAAAAAATGTGTATCTTGCAGTTTGTGATGAAATGTTTTTTTATGTATCTATTTAGTCTCTCTGTCCAATGTGTTGTTTAAGGCCAATGTTTACTTACTGGTGTTCTGTCTAGATGATCTCTATGCATTGATGTAATTGGGAGTATGATGTTCCCTACTGTTATTGTATTATTGTCAGTTTCTCCCTTTATATGCATTAATGTTTTGTTTTTAATAATTAGGTACTCCTATGTTAGGTGCATAAATATTTATGCATGTTATATCCTCTTATCAGATTGACCCCTTTATCATTGTGTAATGCCCTTCTTTGTGTGTGTGTGTGTGTGTGTGTGTGTGTGTTTTTAAGATTTTATTATTTATTTGTCAGAGTGAGAGAGAGGGAGAGCACACACAAGCGGGGGAGTGGAAGGCAGAGGGAGAAGGAGAAGTAGGCTCCTCGCTGAGCAGGGAGCCTGATGACTTGACGCTTGATCCCAGGACCCTGGGATCATGACCTGAGCCGAAGGCAGATGCCTAACTGACTGAGCCACCCAGGCTCCCCTCCTTCTTTGTGTTTTGGTACAGTCTTTGTTTTATAGACTGCTTTGTCTGATATGAGTATTACTACTCCAGCTTTCTTTTCATTTACATTTGCATGGAATATCTTTTTCCATTCCTTTACTCTCAGCCTTTGTGTGTCTTGAGAAATGCAGTGAGTCTCTTATAGACAGCATATAGATGGATTTTTTTTTAATTCATTCAACCACCCTATATCTTTTGATTGGAGCATTTAGTCTTTTTACATTAAATTAATTATTGACATGTACTTACTGACATTTTGTTAGTTGTTTTCTGGTTGTTTTTGTAGCTCTTTTATGTCCCTTCTCTTGGTCCCTTTTTTTGTGGTTTGGTGGTTTTCTTTAGTGTTATGTTTGGGTTCCTTTGTCTTTATTTTTGTGTATTTTTTGTAGGTTTTGGTTTGTGGTCACTGTGAGGTTCATATATATTGACCTATTTACATAGCTGGTAGTCACTAAGTTCAGACACATTCCAAAATCACTATATATTTACCCTCCTCCCCATCTTACGTTTTGACTTCATATTTTATATATATTTTTTATCCCTTAGCTATTTACTGTAGTTATGGTTGATTTTCTTATTTCTAATTATAGCCTTTCCTTTTGCTCTTAAAGACTCCTTAACGTTTCTTGTAAGGCCAGCTGGAGTGGGCATGGGCCAAGCAGGCCTGTGGCATGTTGCACAGGAGCTGCCTTGGTGGGACACCTGGAGCTGGTGTGGGTTGGGGGTCTGGGGTGTGCTGGGGAGGCCTTAGCAGGCCAGCTAGAGCATGTGTATCTTGTTTCTGTTCATGTTGTCAGGGTGGAGAGGCTTGCTGGTGCCTCTGGCCCCATAGAGTTTGAGCAATTTTCCTCCTGTTTGGTGAATGCTCAAGAGTTAGTAAATGAATTTCTTTCACCTGTGGTGTTAGTTGCCCTTGAAATCACTGTTTTCTCGCTGTGCCCTGGGGTACATGAGTCAGTGCACAGGCCCCTCAGTGATATCACTCCCCACTGCAGGGTGGTGTTTTGGGGTGGGATTCCTGTCACGATAGTGTCTCAATGAGCCCTCAGTCCTTTTTCAGGAGGAATTGCTTTATATGTAGGTATAGATTCAGTGTGTCCTTGCTATTAGACGAGCGAGTTCAGTGTCTTCCTACACTGCCCTCTTGAACCACCAGAATTCTGATTAATGTTTTAAGATGATGATTCTGGTTTCTGTGTGTAAAATGCTTTGTAGGGGCAGGCTGACAAGTTAGGTGTTCACTGCTGGGCAGATGACAGAGAATAAGGCAGGTTATATTGTATTTGGAGTAAAAAAAAAAAAAATCTCTGGAGATTGCTCCTTATCAGTGTTTCAGTGACATTTCTTTCTTTCTTTCTTTTTTTTTTTAGTGACATTTATTTCTATATCCTAAGAACTTTGTTGTCATTTTCCAGAGAATGAGAGATTTTTTTTTCTTTCTTTTTGGCAGAAGAGATTCTGAGGGCTTTTTTCTTTTGTGCTTTAAATAATTTAATTGGCTGTTTAGGAAAGAAAGTTCATGCTCTTGGACACTGATGATAGTTTTGGTTTATTCTAATAAAAGGGATGGAACTTGATGGGAAAAAGTCTTTTGAATTATAGATTCCTATTAGAACATTTGTTTCTGTTTCTACCTGTGTTCATGTAAGGTGGTAGCACTAGCATTATTAGGTTTAGTATAGTCGGTCACCAAATGACTTAAAAAAAACATTTTGTTTACTCCATGTAATATATTTTAGAGTTTTAAACATGAGAAATTTCAAACATACGTAAATACAGACTACAGTATAATAAACTCCCGTATATCCCCATCATTCAGTGTCAACAATAGTTAGTTCATGGTTAATCTTGTTTCATCTGTACTTCCAAACACTTTTTACTACCCTCACTCATCCTGTTTATTTTTAAACAAATTCTGGATAAATTGTTTTCTCTGTGAAAATCTCAGTATATTCTTCTGAAATGTAGGGATTATTGTTATTATTATTTTTTACAGTTCAGTGTTTTAGTTTATTCCCTCTTCTTAGAGCCCATAAACAGGTAACTGTATATGTGGATGGTTTGTCTTCAAGTGTCAATTTATGCCTCTTGTTCCAGCATAGTAATAGCACCCCCTCTCATTTAAGAGTGTCTCTGTTTGAACATTAAATTCTTTGGTCACCTTATGTACATAAAGGAAGACTTTTCCTAGTTGTCAGTAAATACATTTATTTTATTTCTTTTTTATTTTATTTCATTTTATTTTAATTCTAGTATAGTTAGCATAAAGTGTTATGTTAGTTTTAGGTGTATGATAGTGTTTCAGCAATTCCATACATCACCCAGTGTTCATCACAAAGAGTGCACTCCTTAATCCCCATCACTTATTTCACCTGTTTCTCCCCTGCGCACCCCCCCCCCACTGATAACCATCAGTTTGTTCTCAGTAGTTAAGAGTCTGTTTCTTGGTTTGTCTCTTTTTCCTTTGTTTGTTTTGTTTCTTAAATTCCACATCTGAGTGAAATCTTATATGTGGTATATGGTATTTGTGTTTTTCTGACTGGCTTATTTCACTTAGCATTATACTCTTTAGCTCCATCCATGTCATTGCAAATGGCAAGATTTCATTCTTTTTTATGGCTAAATAATATTCCATTATATATATACACACCACATCTTCTTTATCCATTCATCTGTTGATGGGTGCTTGGACTGCTTCCATCATTTGACTGTTGTAAATAATGCTGCTATAAACATATGGTTGCATGTATCCCTTTGAATCAATATTTTTGTGTTGTTGTTGTTTTTTTTTAGAGGGGTTAATACCCAATAGCATAACTAGTGGATCATAAGATAGTTCTCTTTTTAACTTTCTGAGGAACCTCCATACTGTTTTCTACAGTGGCTGCTGCACCAGTTTGTATTCCCACCAACAGTGCAAGAGGTTCCTCTTTCTCTACATCCTTGTCAACATTTGTTGTTTCTTGTGTTTTTGATTGTAGCCATTCTGACAGGTGTAAGGTGATATTGTAGTTTTGACTTGCATTTCCCTGATGATGAGTGATGTTGAGCATCTTTTCATGTTTGTTAGCCATCCATATGTCTTCTTTGGAAAAATGTCTGTTCATTTCTTCTGCCCATTTTTAATTGGATTGTCTGTTTTTGGGGTGTTGATTTAAGTTTTTTTTAATATATTTTGGATACTAACCCTGAAGCAGATATGTCATTTGCAGATAACTTCTATTCCATAGGTTGCCTTTTAGTTTTATTGATTGTTTCTCTTGGCTGTACATAAGGCTTTTATTTTGATACAGTTCCAGTTGTTTATTTTTGCTTTTGTTTCTCTTATCTCAGGATACATATCTAAAAAATGTTGCAACGGCTGATGGTCAGAGACCTTACTGCCTGTACTGACATCTAGGATTTTTATGGTTTCAGGTCTCACATTTGGATTAGGTCTTTAATCAGTTTTGCATTTATTTTTGTGGATGGTGTAAGAAAGTCATCCAGTTTCATTCTTTTGCATATTGCTGTACAGTTTTCCCAACAGCATTTGTTCAAGAGATTATCTTCTTCCCATTGGATATTCTTTCCTGTTTTGTTGAAGATTAATTGACCATACAGTTGTGGGTTCATTTCTGGGTTTTCTGTTCTGTTCCATTGGTCTGTGTGTCTGTTTTTGTGCCAGCTCCATACTGTTTTGATTAAGACAGCTTTATAATATAAATTGAAGTCCGGAATTGTGATACCTCTAGATTTGGTTTTCTTTTTCAAAATTGCTTTGGCAATTCAGGGTCTTTTATGGTTCCATGTAAATTTTAAGATTTTTTTTGTCTAGTTCTGTGAAAAATGCTGTTGGTATTTTGGCAGAGATTGCATTAAATGTGTAGATTGCTTTGGGTAGTATAAATATTTTAACAATATTTGTTCTTCCAATCCATGAGTGTGGAATATCTTTCCATTCCTTTGTGTCATTTTCAGTCTCTTTCATTGGCATTTTCTAGTTTTCAGAGTACAGGTATTTCACCTCTTTGATTAGATTTATTCCTGGTATCTTATTATTATTATCTTTTAAAAGATTTTATTTATTTATTTGGCAGGGAGAGAGAGATCACAAGTAGGCAGAAAGGCAGGCAGAGAGAGAGAGAGAGAGGAGGAAGCAGGCTCCCCGCTGAGCAGGGAGCCCGATGCGGGCCTCAATCCCAGTACCCTGAGATCATGACCTGAGCCAAAGTCAGAGGCTTTAACCCACTGAGCCACCCAGGCGCCCGATCTTATTTTTGATGTAGTGAGAAATGGGATTGTTTTCTTTACTTGTCTTTCTGCTGCTTCATTAATGGTGTATGGAAATGCAACAGATTTCTCTGCATTTGTTTTCTGTCTTGCGACTTTACTGAATTCATTTATCAGTTCTTGTAGTTTTTTGGTGTAGTCTTTAGGGTTTTCTGTGGAGAGTAACATGGCATCTGCCAATAGTGAAAGTTCTACTTCTTCCTTACCAGTTTGGATGCCTTTTATTTTTTGTTTGATTGCTGTGTCTAGGCCTTCCAGTACTCTGTTGATAAAAGAGTACCACTCTGTTGGTTAGAGCGGACATCCTTGTCTTATTCCTGAACTTAGGGGAAAAGCTCTCAGTTTTTCCCCATTGAATATGATGTTCACTGTGGGTTTTTCATACATGGATTTATTATGTGGGGTATGTTCCCTCTAAACCTACTTTGTTGAGGGCTTTTATCATTAATAGATGCTGTACTTTGCCAGATGTTTTTTCTGTATCTTTTGAGTTGATCATGTGGTTTTGTGTATTCTCTTATTGATGTGATGTATGATGTTGATGGATTTGTGGTTATTGAACCACGATTGCATACCGGGATTAAATCCTACTTGATTGTAGTGAATGATTTTTTAATGTATTATTGAATTCTGTTTACTAATATTTTGTGAGGATTTTTGCATTGATGTTCATCAAAGATATTGGCCTGTAGTTCTCTTTTTTTGTGGTGTTCTTATCTGGTTTTGGTATCAGGGTAATGCTGCTTTCATACAATGAGTTTGGAGGTTTCCTTCCTGTTCTACTTTTTGGAATAGTTTGAGAAGACTCAGTATTAACTTTTCTTTAAATGTTTGGTAGAATTTGCATGTGAAGCAGTCTGGTCGTGGACTTTCATTCTTTGGGGGTTTGTTTATTTATTTATTTTTGATTACTGATTCAGTCTCCTTGCTGGTAATTGATTTATTCAAATTTTCTGTTTCTTCCTATTGAGTTTTGGTAGGCTTTATGTTCTAGGAATATATCCATTTCCTCTAGGTTGTCCAATTTGCTGATACTAGTTTTTCATAATATTCTCTTAAAATTGTTTTTCTGTTATTTGGTTTTTTCTCCTTTTTCGTTTGTAATTTTATTTGAATCCTTTCTCTTTGTTTTTTTGGGTTTTTTTTTTTTTTTTTTTTTTAGTAATTTAGAGAGAATGAGAGTAGGGGGAGGGGCATAGGGAGAGGGAGAGAGAGAAGTTGGAGCAGATTCTACACTGAGCACAGAGCCTGATGCGGGGCTCAAGCGCATGATGCTGAGATCATGACCAGAGCTGAAATCAAGAGCTGGGGATGCTTAACCAGCTGAGCTATGCAGGCACTCCTCTCTTTGTTTTTTGATGAGTCTGGCTAGAAGTTTATGAATTTTGTTGATCCTTTCAAAGAACCAGTTGCTGGTTTATTTATCTGTTCTGGGACGTTTTTGTTTGTTTGTTTCTGTATTATTTATTTCTACTCTGATCTTAATTATTTCCTTCCATCTGCTGGGTTTGGGTTTTGTTTGTTGTTCTTTTTCTAGCTCCTTTAGATGTAACTTTAGGTTGTTTATATGAGATTTTTCTTCTTGAGGTAGGTCTGTGTTGTTGTAAACCCCCCTCCCCACCGCTTTTGCTTTTGCTGCATCCCAGAGGTTTTAGAACCACGTGTTTTCATTTTCATTTGTTTCCAAGTGCTTTTCGATTTCTTCTTTGCATTTTTGATTGACTCATTCATTGTTTAGTAGCCTGTTTTTTAACCTCCATGCATTTGTGGTCTTTGCACATTTTTCTTGTGGTTGATTTCTAGTTGTGTAGTGTTGTGGTCAGAAGAGATATATGGTATGATTTCAGTCCTTTTCAATTTGTTGAGACTTGTTTTTTGGACCCATATGTGATCTCTTCTGGCGAATGTTTCATGTACACTTGAAAAGAATGTGTATTGTACTGTTTTAGGATGTAATGTTCTAAATATACCTTTTAAATCCCCTTGATCCAGTGTCATTCAAAGCCATTTTTTCCTTGTTGATTTTCTGATTGGATGATTTGTCAGTTGATGTATGTGAGGTGTTAAAGTCCTCTACTGTTGTTGGGGCACTTGGCTGGCTCAGTTGGTAGAGCATGTGACTCTTGATCTCAGGGTTGTGTGTTCAAGCCCCATGCTGGGGGTAGAGCTTGCTTAAAAATAAATAAATAAAATTTCCTACTATTATTGTATTAGTATTAATTAGGTTTTTAAAAATGTTTGTTATTAACTATTTATGCATTAGTGTACTCTCATATTGGGTGGGTAGATATTTGCAATTGTTACATGTTCTTCTTGGATTGTTCCCTTTATTACTATATAGCGTCTTTTTTTGTCTGTTGTTACAGTCTTTGTTTTAAAATACGTTTTGTCTGATATGGGTATTGCTACTCCAGCTTTGTTTTGATATCCATTTCCATGATAAATGTTCTCCTTTCCATCACTTTCAGTCTGCAGGTGTTTTTAGGTCTTAAACGAGTCTCCTTTAAACAGCATATAGGTGGGTCTTATTTTTGTATTCATTCTGTCACTGTATGTCTTTTGATTGGAGCGTTTGGTCCACTTATAGTCAAAGTAATTACTGATAGGGACACTGGGGACTCAGATGGTTAAGTGTCCAACTCTTGATTTCAGCTCAGGTCATGATCTCAGGGTGCTGGGATCCAGCCCCATATTGGGCTCAGTGTACAGTGGGGAGCTGACTTGAGGATTTTTCTCATTCTTCCTCTGCCCCTACCCCTGCATGCTTGTGTGCACACTTGCATGCTCTCTCCCTCTCTCTCTAAAATAAATCTTTTTTAAAAAAATAATTATTGATAGATGTGCATTTATTGCAATTTTAGTCCTTGTTTTGTGGTTGTTTCTGAGGTTTTTCTCTGAGCGTTTCTTTCTCTTTCATGGTTCATTAGTTTTCTTTAGTGATATTTTTGGATTCCTTTCTCTTTTTTCTTTGCATATCTATTAGTTTTGATTTGTTGTTACCATTAGGTTTATTTTTTTTTTAAGATTTTTATTTATTTGTTAGAGAGAGCACAAGCAGGGGGAGTGGCAGGCAGAAGGAGAAGCGGGCTCCCTGCTGAGCAGAGAGCCCAATGTGGGACTTGATCTCAGGACCCTGGGATCATGACCTGAGCCAAAGGCAGATGCTTAAGCAACTGAGCCACCCAGGCATCCTTACCATTAGGTTTATATATAACATCTCTTGCATATGTCAGTCTATATTAAGTTAATGGTCACTTAAGTTTGAACCATTCTTTACTCCTCTCCTCCCCACATTTTAGGTATATGGTGTTATACTTTGCATCCTTTTATTCGTGAGTTCCTTAACTGAATTTTTGCAGAAATACTCATTTTTGTACGCTTTTGTGTTTCCTACTTTCATTCTGTCACTTTGGTCTTTCCTTTCCACTCAAAGAGTCCTTTTTAATATTCCCAGCAGGGCTGGTTTAGTGGTCATGAACTTTAATTTTTGTTTGTCTGAGAAATGCTTTATCTCCCCTTCTATTCTGAGTGATAGCCCTACTGGATAGAGTATTCTCGGCTGGATAGACTATTCTTGGCTGGAGATTTTTCCCATTTAGTACTTAGAATATATCATGCCACTCCCTCTGGCATGCTACTTCTGTCTGTTTCACGGCCTTGTTCTGTTCTTTCCTCTAGGACACATAACTCTGTCATCTAATTTTTTCTAAGTCCCTGTGCCGGTTTCTCTGTGTTAGGAAGATCAGTTAAGTTTTGTGTTCTTGATGGTAATGGCCTTATGAAGGAAGTGGTCTAGTAACTGCCCTACAGTGCAGTCAGTGTCCCCTGTTCCCCAGGGCCTGGCACTTCAGGGAGTGTCTCCATTGTGTGCTGCCAGTGCTCTGCTGTTGTGTTCTGGTTACTTTATCCGCAGAGGCTGTCTTTGCTTGTTGTGAGCAATGTTTGGTCCCTGGCCTGAATGTGACAAGTTTTTACTAAATGTACTCTCGTCTGCTTGTGAAATGAGACCTGTTGCCACTGTTGCCTGAACTGAGGCCCTGCAAAACTCCCAGGTCGGGAGATGTGGTGTGGGCAGGGGTTTGTGCCAGTCTGTAGGGGTAAGGGGCCCACTGTGCTGGGATTGAGGCAAGGCTGGAGGGAGCGGAGGTTCCACTGGAGCTCAGCAGGGGTAGTGGGGCTTGGTGTAAGCAAATTAGGCAGTGAGGGGTGTGCTGGTTCCGCAGGTGACCCTGTGCTCATGCTGAGTGGTGGGGGAAGGAGTGGTGGCGCAGGACAGCTCCTTAATTCCTGGAGAGGTCTCTGCAAACACTGCCATTTGGATGAGCAAATAACCTCCCCACTGTGTGCCCCAGGCACTCTTCATTTTTTTTTTTTTTAAGATTTTTATTTATTTATTTATTTGACACAGAGAGAAAGAGAGATCACAGGTAGGCTGAGAGGCAGGCAGAGAGAGGAGGAAGCAGGCTCCCCACCGAGCAGGGAGCCCCATGAAGGCCTCGATCCCAGGACCCTGAGATCATGACCTGAGCCGAAGGCAGAGGCCTTAACCCACTGAGCCACCCAGGCGCCCCAGGCACTCTTCAGATTGATGCTTCCACAGTGTGTTCACAGGCCATTTACCCTGCCTTCTCTCCAAGAACAGTCCCAGCGCCCACTAGGCTCTGCCTGAGCCAAGCCTGCAGGCTTTTAAAACTCCAGTCTCTAAGCCCCACTGTTTGAAAGAACTCATGAAATTTGGCCCCTCTTGCTTTCCAAGCCATTGCTGTGGGAATTTGTCTTCCACATGCAGGTGCTAGTCTCTTGCCCTCTTTGCCACGGTGGCTCCCTGCTCACTTCAGTGGCCGGGATCCATTTCTCTCCCAAACCGTGTCTCTGCACTTCATAACCTTCTTTGTGTGGTTTCCTGTCTGCCTTTAGTTGTGGAGTTTGTTCTGCCAGTCTTCAGGTCAGTTTCTGGGGTGTTGGGATGATTTGGTAGTTATCTGGTTGTATTCATGGGACCGTGAGGCAAGCCTAGGGTTCTTCTACTCCCCCAGCATCTTCCCCCTTCAGTAAAAGCATTCTTTAACAGCATCTTTAGTTATGAGTCCCTCCCTCCCTCCCTCCCGTCCTTCCTTGAAGATTTTATTTTTTTATTTGACAGAGAGAGCACAAGCAGGCAGAGTGGCAAGCAAAGGGAGAGGGAGAAGCAGGCTCTCTGCTGAGCAGAGAGCCCAGCACGGGGCTCGATCTCAGGATCCTGGGATCATGACCTGAGCCGAAGGCATATGTTTAACTGACTGAGTCAACCAGGCAACCCAGTATTCAGTGTTTTTCTAATAGCATGTCACTTTTCTATTTCCAGCAAGCCCTGGACCTGGAGTTCACTATTTCAAGAAATTATATACTGAAGTAAAATGCTGCATAAGTTAGAAAAAGGAAAGATCCAGAAACATATGGTAAGGAGGAATGAATCAACTGAATTTCCTTGATTATGCATTCCTTTATTTCTTCCACTTCCTTCTTTCTTTGTTATAATTTGATTGTAAGGTGCAGAGAGTATTCTTTTGGAAACAGAGAAATTTTTAACTTTTGAATTAGAAGAATAATGTTTTAGAAATGTTGACTTACATTCTCTGGGGTATTTGCTTAGTTGTTAATTATCCAAGATTTGATCCACCAAATTTAAGCTTTTTTTGTGATCAACAGTTTTTTTTTTCTGTTGTCTTTATCTCTTGTTCTACTTACTCAAGCCTTTTATTAATATTGGCAGCTTTTTTTATTTAAATGAGAGAAGACTGTATCCAAACTTTAATAATTTTATACCAAACATAGAAGCTAGAGAGAGGGTTTTGAAATGAGACCTGCTGATGGGCTATGTGCATTATACTACCTTGTAGTAGTATCCTTGCTGTTCATTTACATCTTATATCTTAGGTTAAAGGAGGTTCCATGAGGTCAAAGATTATTTTGCATTCCAACTTCTTCCACAGTTATACTGAACATGTCTTAGACATGTTAAAAGTATGGTGAATACTTTTTGGAGGAAGTGAATGAAAGAAATTGGAAGTATTCTTTGGCACAGAATATTAGGAGTTCAGTTCTACGTATGTTAAGTTTGAGATGAAAGCAAGTGAAAAACTTTTGTAGCTGCTGATAGTAAAGTTTGGTAAATGAACAGGAGTGGGAATGTTTTTTCAAGATTTATTAGCTGAAAGTACCCTCACATCCTCTGTCCTTTCTTGTCATAGCAACACAATATATTGTTTCTGTCTCAGTACACTTCCCTCCATTTTGGAGATGAGGAAACAGGTATAAAGTTTGATAGCAAATCTGTCTCCAAAGGAAAAGAAATAATGGCCCTCGTTTCTAAGTATAGTAGTCTTTCTAAAAGACCAAGTTACTATTTATATTTTAAGAAGGAGCACATGATGTCTGCTAGCAGAAGATAAATGAGAAGCAAACTGGGAATACATTTTGTCTCTGGATTAATGCACCTACTACTGGGTAAAGATCAAAAGAGTTCTCTTCAACTCGTTTCAACTCTGAATATAAAACATTGAGCTTCTCAGAGTCTCTTTCTTTCTTTCTTTCTTTCTTTCTTTCTTTCTTTCTTTCTTTCTTTCTTCTTTCTCTTTTCTTTTCTTTCTTTTTTTTAAGTAATTCAGAAGGAGACTCATCCTAGGAATAAAACTGGCTCTCCAGGATGGGATAGGATGGTGTTTCTCTCTATCTAAAGATTAGCTACCTTAGTTTTGAATAAAAATTGTTGCAGACATCTTTGCATTCTGTTGAATGTGGTTGATCTTCATTTTATAGAGCTCTAATTCTGCTCTATATCCAGTTAAATAGGAAGGGGTGTGTATGTCTGTGTGAATAAAATCTGAGGCTGTTTTTGGACACTTATCCGTATACATTTCTTACTAATCACAAGGAAAACATCCATACCGAACACAACCTAAACTGAACTTAAAATGTTCTATGAGACACACACCCAATTTTCCAACTGTTCCTTTACCTTTTAAGATAGAAGGATTTTCTAGAAACTGAGGGAGGGTGGGGTTGTTGGACATAATCTTTTCAAGACTGACATGGTTCTCTTTCTTTTGCAGGCCTGATTGTTGGCAATGACATCGATAAGAGGCTGGCATTTCTTTCTGTTCTAACCAGCTATTTTATAACTGTGAATAGTAACTATGTGTATTTGTTGGTCAGCAAAACCAAGGAACAAAAGCTATGGCAGTTGAAAAAGTCTGTCTGATTCCAGGTTATTTTTCCTGGGTGTCATCATCAGGGACTTTCTTCTTTTCATCTCATCAACAATGTGGTACCTTTTACTATTTGATAAAGAGTAAGGACATGTCCATTGGTCAGCAACCAGAACTTCAAATCTGCTGGAATAAGATCAGAGACCATTTCAATTACAGCTGAGGAAAATGAAATTTCCATTTTATTCCGTGCCTTGTACAGGGAGCACACTAACTCTTAACAGAAAGGTGTGAGTGAAAAGAGATTGAGTTTGTTTAATAGAAACTCATGGTTATGGCGAGTGACCCAACGTGATTAGAGGGGGCAGAAGCCACACAGGAACTCATGACGAGCTATACCATGTTGCGGAATGGGGGAGTGGGGAATGGAGGTCAAACCTGCATGTTACGGTTGTCCAACCGGATCCGACTCACATGGCTCAGTTTTACGCTCTTCATTATTCTGGTTTTCTTCCCCCTCATTGCTCACTATTATCTCACCACTCTGGATGAGGCTGATGAGGCAGGCAAGCGGATTTTTGGCCCAAGGGCTGGTAATGAACTATGCGAGGTAAAGCATGTGCTGGATCTTTGCCGGATTCGTGAGTCTGTGAGTGAGGAGCTCTTGCAGCTGGAAGCCAAGCGGCAAGAGCTGAACAGTGAAATTGCCAAGCTGAATCTGAAGATTGAAGCCTGTAAGAAGAGTATTGAGAATGCCAAGCAGGACTTGCTTCAGCTCAAGAATGTCATTAGCCAGACTGAGCACTCTTATAAAGAGCTGATGGCTCAAAATCAGCCCAAACTTTCTCTGCCTATCCGATTGCTTCCAGAGAAGGACGATGCTGGTCTTCCTCCCCCAAAGGTCATACGGGGATGCCGGCTGCACAATTGTTTCGATTATTCTCGCTGTCCTCTCACCTCTGGTTTTCCAGTCTATGTATATGACAGTGACCAGTTTGCCTTTGGCAGCTACCTGGATCCCTTAGTCAAGCAAGCTTTTCAGGCTACAGTACGAGCCAATGTATATGTTACAGAAAATGCGGACATTGCCTGCCTTTATGTGATATTAGTGGGAGAAATACAGGAGCCAGTAGTGCTTCGGCCTGCCGAGCTCGAGAAGCAGCTCTACTCTCTACCACATTGGCGGACCGATGGACACAACCATGTCATCATCAATCTGTCGCGGAAGTCAGACACACAGAACTTACTATATAATGTCAGTACAGGCCGTGCCATGGTGGCTCAATCTACTTTCTATGCTTCCCAGTACAGACCTGGCTTTGACTTGGTAGTATCGCCACTCGTCCATGCCATGTCGGAGCCCAACTTCATGGAAATCCCACCACAGGTGCCAGTTAAGCGGAAATATCTTCTCACCTTCCAGGGTGAGAAGATCGAATCACTGAGATCCAGCCTTCAGGAGGCCCGCTCCTTTGAAGAAGAAATGGAAGGTGACCCTCCAGCTGACTATGATGATCGAATCATTGCCACCTTAAAGGCTGTACAGGACAGCAGGCTAGATCAGGTCCTGGTAGAATTTACCTGCAAAAACCAGCCAAAGCCCAGTCTGCCTACCGAGTGGGCGCTGTGTGGTGAGCGTGAGGACCGCCTGGAGTTGCTGAAGCTTTCCACCTTTGCCCTCATTATCACTCCTGGGGACCCTCACCTGGTTATCTCGTCTGGGTGTGCAACCCGGCTCTTCGAAGCCCTGGAAGTCGGTGCTGTCCCAGTGGTGCTGGGGGAGCAAGTACAGCTTCCTTACCAGGACGTGCTGCAGTGGAATGAGGCCGCGCTGGTGGTGCCCAAGCCTCGTGTTACCGAGGTTCATTTTCTGTTACGAAGCCTCTCAGATAGTGATCTGCTGGCTATGCGGCGGCAAGGCCGCTTTCTCTGGGAGACTTACTTCTCAACCGCTGACAGTATTTTTAATACCGTGCTGGCTATGATTAGGACTCGCATACAGATCCCAGCTGCTCCCATCCGGGAAGAGGCAGCAGCCGAGATCCCCCATCGGTCAGGCAAGGCGGCTGGAACTGACCCTAACATGGCCGACAACGGGGACCTGGACCTGGGGCCAGTGGAGACAGAGCCGCCTTATGCCTCACCCAAATACCTCCGCAACTTTACTTTGACTGTCACTGATTTTTACCGCAGCTGGAACTCTGCTCCGGGGCCTTTCCATCTGTTCCCCCACACACCCTTTGATCCCGTGTTGCCCTCAGAGGCCAAATTCTTGGGCTCAGGGACTGGATTTCGGCCTATTGGTGGTGGAGCCGGGGGTTCTGGCAAGGAGTTTCAGGCAGCACTTGGAGGCAATGTTCCACGAGAGCAGTTCACAGTGGTGATGTTGACCTACGAGCGGGAGGAAGTGCTTATGAACTCTCTAGAGAGACTGAATGGCCTCCCTTACCTGAACAAGGTAGTGGTGGTATGGAATTCTCCCAAGCTACCGTCGGAGGACCTTCTGTGGCCTGACATTGGCGTCCCCATCATGGTAATAGAAAAATGAGCAGTTTGTTTTACTGCATGAGATAGTGTTTTGCTCTTAATCCCTTTTCCAAATATATATAATGTATGTCTTTGTAGATACAGTTTCTTTTTTTTCAAACTATACAGATTTCTTTTCCCTGTGGAATTTGTGCTTGCTTCTTTTTCAGTCCTTTCAGGCCTTGCCAGTTCCATCTCTGCTACTCACTTCCTAAATCTCCTAAGACTCACCAAAACTGAAATCAGTATTGGCCCCATGAAGGTTTACAAAAGCCCTTTGGTTACCCTGTTGATGTCTTCCATGTCATGAGAAAGATGTTGATGAGAATGATGATGACAAAGCTAATACTTAGGAAGTATGTATGACCCAGGCAGTGTAATTTAGGATATATAAACTTACACCATTATTATGGTTTCTTCGCTTTGTATCTATGGAAACTGAGGCTTCGAGAGGTTAACTCTTTTGCCTAAGGTCATAATCATGAATCATGGACAAGCTGAGCTAAAGTGTGTCTAATTCCAGAAGCTGTAGCTTTAATCACCTCCCAGATTTAGCAAGAAGACGCATTTCTTTATCAGGATATTGTAGAGGTTTTTTTGAAGATTGGACTTGGGATATGAAATATTTGGGAGTTGGAGATCCTGAACCTTTTCTATAGTCTCTTACAGGTTCTTTCTCATTTTTTGCCTTATCTGTCATGATTTGGATGTCATATTTTACAGGAAAAATAAGAGTTATGCAGGATAGGGCTTTAGTTCTGAGGACTAAAGGTGTTTATCCACCTTTTGGCATAAATTTGGCAATCTAGAAGATTACTCATTTATCTTAAATGTGAGGCCTTAGAGCAAGTCATAAGCAAACAAACTGCCCCTATTTACCCTGTGGCACTTTCCAGATACTTTCCTGAAAGTATCTGGATACTTTCCAGAAAAAGGTAGCAAAGACAGGCAGAAGTTCCAATGGGCTCTGCATTTCTAGAAGCTTGCTTAAGAAAATTAGTGTCGTTTTTAGGAAGGGGAATTCCCCGTTTAAAAGGGGAATGTTTGCACTAGACTGGTTTTTTAAATCGTATCAGCAAGAAACTGATTTATGTGAAGTATTTTCTGAGCAGCAGCATGGTATAATAGGACAGTATGAGTTTTGGAGTAATAAAGACCTGGGATTAAGTAGTCAATTTTGTGTCTTTGATGAGTTAATTAACTTATTTGACTTAAGGATTCGAGAGGAAAATAAAATAATACAAGTAAGGAATCTAGAAAGGTACTCAATAATTATTTGATTCTCACTTATCTCTTCATGTCCAAGGAGATGGAGGCAGCATGGATATGCTGCCTATGTTAGAGACAACTTTAACTCACTTCACTGATAAAGGCCTCTTCTTTCCTCTTCTATCCAAATTTCCTTTTGGGTTGTAGCTGTTACCACTTACTTTCTCCTGTACAGATCTTTGTTTTAAATTTTCTTCCTACTACTGCTAGTCTTTTTTTAAATTTTAACTGAATTTATAATCTGAGGCTCTTCAGACTATGTGGGGTTCTAAAAACTTTTGATCCCAGAATTTATCCTGTGTATTAAGAAAAGTGTTGTGAATGGGAAGATTTCTTTTCAAATAAATTTCACTTTTTTCTTTCTCCGTTACAACTTTTTAAGTGTCGCTGAAATTAAAAAAAAAAAAAAGCATTTGTTCTGTGAAAGGTGGATGCTGCTCAAACAGGATAATAAAGCAGCCTTTGTTTTCCATTTTTTCCTGAGTTTTCTTTGATTTTGCTAGGGATGTAGAGAAGCCGATGCCACTTTGTTAACAATGACTGAAATTTGTTAGAGAACTTACCAGAACTAATCCTTTCTTTTGACTCTGTTGGGAAATAAGTAGTCTTCTTTGATTACTGGGTAGCTCACTGCAATAATACAATGCCTAGCTGGAAAATACTGGAAACTTTTCAGATGGGAGGCCATTCTGAATAGCTTGCTCATATTAGCGGGACCAGTGTTTTCTAGTTCCTCTGAAAAAAGAGGAAACAGTTTCAAGCTGGAGAATTCACTGTATTCTCTAAGTATTTTGACTCTGCTTTCTATTTAAGAGAGGCAGGTTTTTTTGGGCAGCGGTTGAATTGCTGACCTCTTGGGCATAGAGCCAACATTACCAGGTGTTGAGACTAGGAGGGACCACAGCTCTCTCCCCTCTGGAGAAATGGCACTATTGAGACACTGTGGAGGAGTTTTCCTACCTGGGATGCAGATGTACCCTATCCATTATGTTCTAATTAGCAGGTCTTTATAAAATTAGCAGTAGGGTGATTCCCAGGCAATCTCAGATTCCAATCCTTCAGAGAAAATGATTTGAAATCAGCATATTTGGATCAAGCCAGGAACCCACATACCATTTCAGAAAATGATGGACAACTGGTGCTTCTCTTGTGCTCAGGTTCTCATCTAAGCATTATGCATAAATGGTAAATATTTGTGGGCTATGAAATCTGTTGAGCCCTAGGTTTTTAGTAGAGAGGGATTGTGTTAGGGGTGCCTACTGGTATTTGTATATTGAAATACCTCATTCTTGTCTATTATTTAGAAAGCCAGGGAAACTACATTGGATATGGCTTTGAGTAAATGTGACCTTTACTGCTACCATCCTTGGATACTCTTGCCCCGAATGCTTTATTTCTCATCAGTTCAAATAGGATAGGGCTTGGGCAAGGTGACTGGACTCCATCCAGAGAGATGGGGGAAGTGCCATTAGTTGAAGTGAAGTTAGCTGTCTCATCAGAATGGTGTGGGGCTGCTGAACAGATGTGGTGATGGTGGGTCACTGCTCTGTCTCTTGCCTGTTTTGTGAACAGCTAGCTGAATCAAGTTCCTTAGCTGTGGGAGCATAACAACAAAGATTATCTCATGGAAGTCAAGTGGAGAGTAGTAGTATGCCAAGGGATTTGAAAGCTAGTCCTTCCAAAAACTCCTTACCGGGTTGGGTACGAATACGACCATTTTCATTGCATCTTAAGACTGTTCGCTGTTTTCAGGTCTCCCTTGCTTCTGATGCTATGTCAGTGGTTTAAAAATTTTTGTTTCCCCATCTGGAATATGTTCTTTTTCTATGGATGCTTTTAAGACTTTTTCTTTATATTTGGTTTTCAGTGGTTTGAGTATGATATGCCTTGGCATGGTTTTCTTTGATTTGTGTTCTGACTGGGATTCACTAAGTTGCTTAAATCTGTCAGATTTTTTTTTTCATCATATATTGGGAAATTTTTACTTCATTATTTATTCAGGTATTTTTTTTCTGTTCCATTCTTTCTCTCCTCTCCTTTGGGGGCTCCATTACATGTATATTAGACATTTTGATTGCATCCCACAGTTCTCAGTGTCTGTTCATTTTTTTAAACCTTTCTTTTTTCCTATTCTGCAGTTTTGGTCATTTCTCTCGATTGATCAAGTTCACAGACTTTCTGTCATCTCTGCACTTAAGCTCATCCAATCAATTTTAAATTACAAATATTGTATTTTCCAGTTCCAGAATATCCATGTTTTTAAAATAATAGTTTCTGTTTCTCTGTTGAGATTTTCTCTCTTTTTTTCCAGTCTGAGTATGCTTTACTTCATTGAATGTAGTTATAATAGCTGCTTTAACATCTTTGTCTGTCGATTCCAACATACAGGTCACTTGGTGGATTTGTTTTAATTGAATTTCTTTTTTCTTGAGAGTCATGTTTTTCTGGTTCTTGGTACATCACATAGTTTTGTACAGTGTGAATGTTATATTGTGAAGACCATGGGTTTCGTTTTCTCTGAAAAGTATTGATATTTTAGTTTTTGCAAGCAATTTATTTGGTTGGACTTAGACTGCAAGTTCTGTCTCGAGCAGCAACTCAAGTGTTAGTTTGATCCTTTTACCTTTTGTTGGTCTGCTTGTAGAGAGCACCAAGCATGCACACATGGTTTAGAGGTGGGCCAGAGACTGGGTAGTTTATACATAGAACCTGGAACTCCCTCTTTCTGGCTCTGTCTTTCCTGGAATCTCCTTTCTTTTCGAGGAGCTGTTTTTGACCCCCTCTCTTCCCTTTTGTTCTTCAGGCCAGAAGGACTTGGATGTTGTGAGTTTAGCTCTTCTGCATGCTGCTGATTCTGGCCTACTGTCAGGGTAAAAGCAACGGTGATTCTACTCATGTTGGTCATTCCTTCCTAAATTTCATCTCCTCTCTGGAATTTGCCACCTTCTGTTCATTGTCCAGTGCCTTCAGGTAATTGCTTTCTTGGTATTTTTGTCCAGAGTTTATAGTTACCATCTGCAGGAGGTTTGGGTCTGGTAGGAGCTTCTTCAGCCATCCTGAAAGCAGAAACCTCCAAGTAACCTCTTTTTGGTACATAGCCCACCCCAAATTTTGGCTTGAGTTATTACTTCATTCTGACCAGTTAACACATTTTTCTCACTCTGTATTTTGGATAATAGTAATAAATAGGGTGGCCTTGTTTGGAGCATTCTGTGGAAATAAGAACATTAAAATCTGTCCTTTTCGAGTTTGAAAACTTGGGTTGTTATGAAGGAGGACGTGTTTCAGTGATTAATGGTGTGGTCTTGCTCACTCAAAACACCGCTCATCTTCACACTGCATACTTACTCATTTCTCAGTCTTGTGGGCAGCCAGTTCCCCAGTTCTTAATTTTTAATTCTCTTCTCCATGAAGGGTACAGTCAATTTACATAGGGTGCCTGGGAAGGCCTCCTTCAAGAAATGACATGTGAGCAGAAGCCTGAGTGCAGTGAGGGAATGGGCCACGTAAATTCTGGAGGAATATACAGAGCACGGCAAATGCGAGAAGCTTGTCATGTTCAAGACGTGGCAAGAATGCCCCGTGTATCTGGGGAGGAGTGAACAAGGAGAGCATTTGAAAGCAGGTTGGAGAAAGCAGAAGTCCGCACATGTAGGACCATGTAGGTCATGGTAGGGATTGGAGATTTTATTCTAGGTATGTTAGGATGCCATTGGAGGGTTTTGAGCCAGGAGTAATATGATGTGTCTTGGACTATGGGGAAAAGAGCAGAATAAACAGTTCAAAGACTATTATTGCAGGAGCCTAGGTGAGAGATGGCAACTTGGACCAGGGCAGTAGTGGTAGAGAGGGTGATTTAAGCATATCACACCTCTCTCGTAGATTCCAAGGTCTTTGTGGAAGTGCTAAGGCCAGAATATGTCCATTTTTCTGAATGACAACTATATATAGAGATACGAGAGTATTTTTCCCTGCCTTTTCCCCTTTCTCTCAGCCCTTGATAATAGAGTTGAAAAAGGAGAATTCTATTTTGGGAACCTGATGTCATGTAAGGTGGTTATTGTCCTATCAGTCATCATACCAGTAGTGAACTAAGGAAAAAGAAGGAAGACTAGAAGAGAATTCAGTGTTATTAATATTCAGTCCTAGGTCTCTGCCAGTCAGGCTGTTAAAGGCTTTACTTCTGGCTAGATCTCAGGCAACAGTAGAGATAATTCCAAAGGCTATTCCTTAGAAAGTTGATACACTTTTGGGCACCTGGATGGCTCAGTGGGTTAAGCTTCTGCCTTTGGCTCAGTTCATGATCTCAGGGTCCTGGGAGTCCTGAATTGGGCTCTCTGCTCAGCAGGGAGCCTGCTTCCCACCCCCCCCTCTCTGCCTGGCTCTCTGCCCACTGTGATCTCTCTCTCTCTGTCAAATAAATAAATAAAATCTTTAAAAAAAGTTGATACACTATTTTTATCTGTCCCCACTCTCCTTTAAAAAATATTACTTGAATATATCAGATGATAATTTCCTAAAATTGTGATTTCGAAGCACAACCAGTAGGAAAAATCTTGTCCAGCTTTTCTAGGTCCAAGATTGTACAAAGTCTGGTAGACTTTAGTAGGTATTGGTGTATCTGGGTTTTTTGTTTTGTTTTGTTTTGTTAGGTTTTTTTTTTTTTTTGCACCATTTTACTTAGTAATTTGGTAATTATGGTTCTCTTTTTTTTTTTTCCTGCTTGAGAAGGGGCTGCATAGCTGTGAAGGAGAATTCTATAAGACAAAGCTACCAAAAATCAGAAATTAATAGCAAGAATTATAAACATAGGGCGCCTGGGTGGCTCAGTGGGTTAAAGCCTCTGCCTTCAGCTCAGGTCATGATCTCAGGGTCCTGGGATTGAGCCCCGCTTCGGGCTCTCTGCTCAGCAAGGAGCCTGCTTCCTTCTCTCTCTCCCTACCTCTCTGGCTACTTGTGATCTCTCTCTCTGTGTCAAATAAATAAATAAAATCTTTTAAAAAAAAGAATTATAAACATATAACATAAAGGAATTAACAAAAAGTCATGTTGCATAAATGATTTCCTAATTGCTACAAATCAGTTCTTTAGGTAGAATCTTCCCCTCTTAGTCTATATGTACTCTTTTTATTAATTCAAAGTAAGGAATCTGAGACTGAGAATTTTATTACTTTAGGTCACTCAACTAATTTATATAGAAATTGGAACTTAGGATTTCTGAACCATGGTCAGTGCATATTTTTCTTCTTTGCCAAATCTGAATTTCTTGAAAAAGCAGTTTACGTATATATAAAATATTCACAAAATAGGAAGCGATTGTATTAATCTTGTGTAATAACAAGTGCTAACAATTTTGAGCATTTTCTGTGTGCTGGGTCAGCACTGTATTATGCTCTTGATATGCATTCTCTCATTTGATAGCGAACCTCTGACCTACCTGTTTTACCTACAGTTTCATAGGGAGCATGTGTAACTTTTCTATTATATGAGTTAAAACAGACTTATAACCTAAAATATATTATTTTTTAACATTGCATTAGACCCAAATTTAAAGTAAGTTGTAAATAGAAAACCAATTCACTATGTTACCTTTTTATTCTTTTTACTTCCTTCTGTGCATTTCCTAACTTTTTGTACCCACCACTTGGTGTTTATTGAATGAATCCCTTGAAAAACCAATATATCTTAATGCTCCTTGGCCTTTCTCTGTTGATCATGATCACCTCAAGCTGTTTTACTTGGGTCCTCACGGGCAGGTAAACATGACCATGTGCTTCCTTTTGGACCTTATTTTCTTGATTCCCGAGCTCTGTGATGGGTTACTTTTTTAAGTCAGAGGAAAGGGAGGATGGAGAACAAAAGTCAGATGCTGTTTACTTAATTGCCTGTATGATCACTTGGCATAAGGTTCATTTTCAGAAATGTATTTGTTACAGAAATGCATTATACATGTGTATGTATTGAGGCTGAAAACTGCTGACTTTGAGCAAAATTTGATCTTAAAGAGAAAAAGGGACACCCCAGTGGCTCAATTGCCTAAGTGTCCCAACTCTTGACTTCTGCTCAGGTCATGAGCTCAGGGTTGTGAGATGGAGCCCCACCACTGGGCTCTGCGCTGGGCATGCAGCCTACTTGGGAGTCTCTCTCTCTCCCTCACTTAAAAAGAAAAAAAAAAAAAAGGAGAGAAAGGATAATGTTATAAGTGTATTTAAATTGCTGGGTTCAGTAGGTGGCATTGTGTTTGTATGATACTTTATATTTTCCATATACATTTTCTTTTCTTTCTGTTTCTTTTCAAGATTTATTTATTTGAGAGAGGGTGAGTGTGCATGCGTGTACATGTATGTGTGAGCCAGGGGAGGGGGATAGGGAGAGGGAGAGAGAGAATCTCAGGTAGACTCCCTGCTTGGCATGGAGCCTGAGGTGGGACTTCATCTTGTGACCCTGAGATTATCACCTGTGTTGAAATCAAGAGCTGACCGCTTAATCAGCTAAGCCACCGAGGAGCCCCTCCACGTTATGTTTTCTTTCTTTTTTTTTTTTTTTGAAACCCTTCTTTTTATTTATTTATTTATTTATTTATTATTTATTATTTTTATTCTTTGCCCAAGGGGTACAGGTCTGTGAATCATCAGGCTTACATCTTTCACAGCACTCACCAAAGCACAAACCCTCCCCAATGTCCATAACCCATCCACCCTATCCCTACCCTCCCACCCCCCAGTAACCCTCAGTTTGTTTTGTGAGATTAGGAGTCTCTTATGGTTTGTCTCCTTCCCCATCCCATCTTGTTTCATTATTTTTCCCTCCCTACCCCCCACGACCCCCCACCCTGCCCCTCAAGTTCCTCATATCAGAGAGATCATATGATAATTGTCTTTCTCTGATTGACTTATTTCACTCAGCATAATACCCTCCAGTTCCATCCATGTCATTGCAAATGGCAAGATTTCGTTTCTTTTGATAGCACGTGCTATCAAAATGTTTATAGCTGAATGTTTATAGCAGCAATGTCCACAATAGCCAAACTATGGAAAGAACCTAGATGTCCATCAACAGATGAATGGATAAAGAAGATGTGGTATATATATACAATGGAACACATTATATTTTCTAATTTTATTACTTATCAGTCATGTTTTACCTCTTTATGCTTCCTGTTCTTGGTCTGTTTTATGCCTTGAGTTAATTCACGTAATCTCTTTAAGCCCTATTTTTCTTCCTTTTTTTTTTTTTTTTAAAGATTTCATGTATTTATCTGACAGGGAGAGAGAGAGATCACAAGTAGGCAGAGAGAGGAGGAGCCAGTCTCCCCGCCGAGCAGGGAGCCTGATGTGGGGCTCGATCCCAGGACCCTGAGACCATGACCTGAGCCGAAGGCAGAGGCATAACCCACCGAGCCACCCAGGCGCCCCTAAGCCCTACTTTTCTTGCCTACCAACTTCAAAGACCTACCTATGGCGAGTCATGAGCTGCGTTTATAAAAGTGTCCATATTTAAGTATTTCTTCTATTTGAATCCAAATTTACCCTGCTACATTTAAGCAACCATCACTTAGTAATTGTTGACCTGTTCTGTTGTTCCTTGTTAACAGCAGTAACTACTTATACTTCCACCCCTTACATATTAAGAGATATTTGCTATTAATTGGACATCAAATTTATCATGATAATGAATTAAATATTTATGATGTAAACTGATCCTTTCCTACTTAATGTGGGTTTGCTGATTCTGTCTGGATTTAGAAGCCACATGCCTTGTTAGCATACTAGGAGAAAGGATCCTATTAGAATAGTAGCTCTTTATCATTCATAAATTCCAGAATTCCTCAAGAACCAACTTGAATGTTACCTGAGGTTACTAATTATTTTTTGATCATGCATACATTTGCACACATTTGCATATGGTAGGGTTCCAGGCCGTGATTGCTGTGCTGTTCCATTATGACAGGAAGAGAGTTGCAGTGAGAGAAAGTCAAGGCTTTTATGAATGATGGTAAACAGAACTAGTGAAGCATCCCCAGGAAGCATTGTAATGTGAAACAAGAAAAATGAATGCTACTGAGCATTGCTCCTGACTTGATAGTTGTAGTTTGACAGGCTGTTTTGCTGTAGAAAACTAGACTAAATACAGGAAGGTTTCTACTTTTTTTTTTTAAAGATTTTATTTATTTATTTCAGAGAGGGAGAGAGATCACAAGTAGGCAGACAGGCAGGCAGAGAGAGAGGGGGGGGGAGAAGCAGGCTCCCCTCTGAGCAGGGAGCCTGATGCCAGCCTCCATCCCAGGACCCTGAGATCATGACCTGAGCCGAAGGCAGAGGCTTTAATGCACTGAGCCACCCAGGCGCCCCAAGAAGGTTTCAGTATATAGAATGTTATAGGTTTTTTTTTAATGATTTATTTATTTATTATTTGAGAAAGAGAGAACACACCTGAGTGGGGGAGGGACAAAGGGAAAGAATCTCAAAGAGACTTCCCGCCAAACAGGGAGCCAGATGTGGGCTCGATCCCACAACCCTGAGATCATGACCTGAGCCAAAATCAAGAGTCAGCTGCTTAACCTACTGAGCCACAGAGATGCCCCAAACAATAAGGCTTTTATAAGAAAAAAAAGTGGTCGGCATGATCCCGGATTACCAATCATACATCATTTGTATCAACTATACCTTTCTTAACATGACTTAAATAAGTTTTTGCATCACCTAGAATCATGGTCACATATCAGAATGCAAACTCCAAAATCTGATTTATAACTTTTGACTCATATTCTGTAAGTCCAGTACCCTTCAGGATTTGTGCCATCATCTGTGCATCTTTTGGCAGGCTCTTAGGTGAAGCCATTTTGCCAGACTGCATACCTGGTAATCAGACTTGTCAAGCTAAATCACACTAATTAGTGTATTTCAGTCCTGGTCTTGGTGCAGCTTATTTGCCTAGTGTGGTTTTTGCATCCCCTGGTATAGTGGTGAGCAGGATGTTCAGAAGTATCTTCTCTGTGATGGCTCTGCACCCCTCCCATAATTTCATTATCATTTCAGTATCTGTAGGATCTATAAGAATGATCCATCTCTCATTCTTGATATTGATAATTTGTGTGTGGGGTTATCTTTCATTTTTAAATTTTATGTTTTTAAAATTTTTTTTATTATTTGCCCCAGGGGTACAGGTCTATGAATCATAAGGCTTACACCTTTCATAGCATTCACCATAGCACAAACCCTCCCCAAAGTCCATAACCCAGCCACTCTATCCCTGCCCTCCCACCCTCCAGTAACCCCCAGTTTGTTTCGTGAAATTAAGAGTCTTTTATGGTTTGTCTCCTTCCCAATCCCATCTTGTTTCATTTTTTCCCTCTCTACCCCCACAACCCCCTGCCCCTCAAATTCCTCATATCAGAGAGATCATATGATAATTGTCTTTCTCTGATTGACTTATTTCGTTTAGCATAATTCCCTCGTTCCATCCACTAGAATGTTATAGTTTTGATATGTAAATTTATCAAGTAGTTATTCCATATTCTGAAAATAGAATGGACAGGGCTAAATTAGGACTTATTTCCTAGTCATTTGTTCATTCATTCATTTACAAAAAATGTTTGTTGAACACCTACTGGATGCCAGGGACAGTAGTCTGTATATTCTGGTCAATGTCGTAACCAGTAATTCAGTTAGTTACGTGAAGGTCAGTCTTCATGTTCACAGGTTACTAAGGAATAATCATAAGGCATGAAAAAGTAGCCACTTGAGGAAGAAGGAGTTTTTTAATTTGAAAAACAAACAATGTCAACAAAAATGAGAATGTTTTGTAAACATGACTTACTATTCTGGATGACTCATTTCTTTCATGTTTGATCTGCCATTTCTCAGACTCCTAGAGGCCAAGCTGGTCTGCAGGTCTGCATTACAAATATTTAAGTTTTTTTGTCCCTACGATTTTGGTGCCAGAACGGGTAACGGTTAGCTTGCTGAGCTTTTGTCTAGCGATTAAGCACTGTAGGTTGGAGGCAGAACTGTTAGAAGAAAGCTTTTACTCTTTTTCCCTCCCTAATTTTAGTTTGTATGTGCAGTGTTTATAAGTGCAGACATCTATTTTTGGTTATGAGGAAAAGGTGATTGTTCTTAAATAACAAACTGCATTTATTCTTTGCATTGTGTTGTACTGTCTTCTGATTGTTGACTCTAAATCGGGGTGTCTCAGCAGTGGCCCTAATGACATTTAGGACTGGATGATTCTTTGTTGTGGGTGCTTGTCCTGTGCTTTGTACGATTTAGCAGCATCCCTAGCCTCTGCTCACTAGACATGAGTAGCTTACCCCCTTCCACCACCAGCTGTGACAACCACAAATATCCACAGACATTGTTTTAAATGTTTCTTGGCAGGCAAAATCATTCAGAATTGAGAACCCCTGCTATAAATTCTGAAAGCAGACTTACTGACCACAGTTGTTTGTGAGCTGACCAGAAATAAGATGCTGCAATTCATGATGTTGTGTTTCCATGAATCCTTAAATTTTTTCTTTTATTCTGATGGCTATTGCATCAGTTCCCTAATCCTGAAAATCTTACTGCCATTCAGCCCAGAGGAGTTGTGCCAGGATGAGCAGAGGTAGTATGTGTACTCTCTGTCTGGAATTCCACAGTAGGTTTTGTTTTTTTTTTAAGATTCTATTTATTTGAGAGAGAGAGAGCACTCACCAGTGGCGGGGAGAGGCAGAGGGAGAAGGAGAAGCAGGCTCCCCACTGCTTAGGGAGCTGGATGTGGGGCTTGGTCCTGGGACCCTGGGATCATGACCTGAGCTGAAGGTAACTGACTGAACCACCCAGGTGCCCCCACAGTAGTTGTTCTTAATGGACTTGTCTCTTAATGGACTTCAATAAACTTGCTAAAAAATGGATGTGAAATCTAGGCTAAAACACAGTTGGTATTAGATCTTGAGTTCACTGGAAAGTGAACAAGCAGGTGCTCTTGATTTGATTTACTTTGTAAATTGGATAAAAATTTTGGATATGCTCTAGGCATCAGATCACGACTATTTTAGTGTTTTGTTGTTGCTTCTTGTTCTTTGAGTGAGTGTTCTTTGAGTGGGTTGTTTATAAGATTTTCAAGTTTGGCTGATAAACAAGTTCTCTTTCTGCACACAACATGGTGCTGTATTTATTTAGCAGACTTGTTGCTTCCTTATTGTCACAAGTAAGTGGTGGAGTTGGAATTCGAACTCAGGCTTTTCCGATCGACTCCAAAGCTGCCTTTTCCCTCTACCAACCCTCTCAAAATAGGAATCATCTGGGGATTTTGCAGGTTCTGACTTGGTAGGTTTGGGATAGGCCTGCATTTCTAAGAGGACAGGGAGGCCCCTGTTGCTGGTCTTTGGCTCACACTTTGAGTACTAAAGCTCTGCGCTACATTTCTGGATTACTAATTTTGCTATAGGTAATTCTCCTGGTGTCTAACCTGCAAAACTGATAATCTACAATTGAATATTCAAGAAATGGAATTTTCAATTATTTCTTCTTCATTTTAAACTATGTGTATTTGTTGCTAGAGTTGAGGGGGGAGCTTTGTTCACCTGAACTGGCAGCATTGCAGCTCCGTATTAAGTGAATTCTAGGCATGTTAGGAAAGTGAAATGAAGGACCAAGGGTAGTTTGTTGGGTATGGTTGAGCAGACAGATGCCATAGTCCACTGATTGTAAGGTGGACATTATTAACATTTTAACATCTCTGAAATTGGGTGCATTGTAAGATAGATGGCATTTTGTAGTTGCTGAGGTTGGCATTTGGCTTCTGCTACTTCCAGCCACTTTCCTGCTCCTTGGCGATGGAGCCCAGCAGGTTCTACGGTGAGTACTTGATCATCTCCCCCTCCTTGATCTTTTCCCCGACCCGGACCTCAGTGCTTTGTTCTGTAACTGCTGAATCTGAGCTTGGGAGACGAGGGATTTTTGTACTGGTCAAATATGCTTCAGGGCATGGTGAAATTCTGTGTCTGTCGCTTGGCTCTGACATCTGTTTTCTGTAGTAGCAAATCTGTTATAGATCCTTTCTTGTCTTGACTTTAGGGGAACTCCTCTGGGGGTGAGGCAAAGTCTTAAAAAGCTCTTTAATAAAGTAAACATTCTAAGTGATAAACTACTTCACATGCTTTCTTATTTGGCAGTATATTTCTTAATGGTACATAATTAATATTGCATTTTTCATAGGGCTTTGATTTGATGAGAGTTCTAAATTTAATATAAGTTTAGCAGAAAAGGATTGCTTTGGAGTTTGAAGGCACAGGTTAGCATCTGGCTCTGCCATTTGTTGTCTTTGTAAAAGAGAGAGTTGGACCTTATGATCTCCAAGGCCCTTTGAGCTCTGAACTAATTGGATTCTAAGTGTCTTAGAATGATTTAATTGAAGTATGTGGACTCGGCTCTAAGAACATAGAAGTGATTAATTTTGAAGAGGGAGGAAGTGATAGGTGTGAGAGCTCGGTCTCTAGGGAGAGAATAATTTCTGTAGAAGAATAGGAGAAAAAGTGTTTTAAGCTGAAGAGACCATATTTGTGAGGTCATGGGAGTACCTTTGACACCATTCATAAACTTTTAGACCCTGCATGTAATTCCATTCATCAGGCTAGGTAGAGCTTACTCTTAGCACATGTTTCTGTTGAAAGTAAGGTGACCCTTCCAGTCTTTCTAAGAAGATGATTCCTCAGGAAGTTCTCTTTGTGTCTGGTTTTTTTTGAGAAGAAAAAGGTAGTTCTTCATCAGTAGGATTAATTAGATATAGATACCATAAAAATAAAATGAGCTATTAAAGTACTGAGTATGGTCATCCTCCTTTGATTATTGGGTAGGGTGATTAGCAAAGCTACTGCCTACATTGTAGTAAACTATACTTATCTAAGGTAAAGTCTAAGTTAAAAAAATTTTTTTTAATGTAGTTCTGTTTGGGCACTAATCTTTGTTTTATGAAGAAAATACTGCTTTGCATATATGGGTCACTTTGGGTAGAGATTCTTTGAATAGGGTTTGCTGTGGATGCAGCTGTTAACTTTTCTGAATTAGGTACCCTTTCAGAGAAAGTTTTTTATGTGTAGTCAGTGCCACAGGTGGGAATTGCAAAGAGTGAGGTAATTAACTTCTACTGGTGGGCTCTCCTTTTTTTTTTTTTTTAAAATACCAGATAAAAGGCTTAAAATTAGGCATCAGAAACGACACAGACTCGGGATTTCTGAGTTGGGTTTCAAAATTTATGAGCCTGGAGATTTCAAAGCTGGGAATTATAATCTCAGTTCTACTCTGCCACCTTGTGTTCTCTTGGGAAAGTTATTTTTTATTTCCCTAGACTGTGTTCATCGCTTATGTAAACTAATCCTCAGTTTTAGCTTGTTTCACAAGAAAATTAGCTAGCAACTGAATAAACCTTAAAATGTGAAATCCTTTACATTTGCTGAATTATAAGGCATTTTTTATTCCTGAAAGGCATATGCTAAATTTTACAAGCCATAGGCAACCAGGCAAGATTATTTAGTAAGTTTACTTTTGACCTAAAGGCAGTTTTGGTTTTGTATTCGATAATGCAGCACTGATCATTAGTGTTTTTACTTCCTCCTTACAGGTGGTCCGTACTGAGAAGAACAGTTTGAACAATCGATTTTTGCCCTGGAATGAAATTGAGACAGAGGCCATCCTGTCTATTGATGATGATGCTCACCTCCGCCATGATGAAATCATGTTTGGGTTTCGGTGAGCAGCTGATTTTCAATCAAGAAACACTATTGTTTGCAAGTGACAGAAAAGCAACTCAAACTTGGATTAGGCAGCAAAATGAATTTCTTGGCTGACAGTAACAGAAATCCTCAGAGGATAGGGCTGGCTTAGGGCATAGCTGGATTTTGGGTTATAGGTGATATTGGAGAAAACTCCATTTCTCTTCATCTCGAGGTTTTGCTTTCCTCTGTGTTGCCGTTCATTTTACAAAGGCTCTTCCCTTGCAAAGGCTAGGGAGATGGATTCCGTGATTGGCTAGATCAGGGTTATCTGCCTGGCCCTGGAGCTTGCAAGTAAATCATCTTCCAACCACAAACCACATGGACTGAGTGGAGGCAAGGGGTAGTTTCCTGAAGGAAATGTGAGGTTTTTGTGTTTACAGGAATGGGGAATAGCTCACAGTCAGGCAGAAGCAGCATTTTATGTGTTAGGGCTGTGGAATGGTGCCAGAGTCCTGGGGCTTGAAAGACATAGGGAAAGATGGGGTTAGATGCAAAGATCCAAGAGGAAAAGAGGGGGAGGAGATGGTGGAGGTAGTCTGATGATGACAATGCATGACATTTGTTGAACCCATACTGTGTGCCGGAGACTGAGCACTTTTTGTGATTTATCTCATTAACACTCCTAAAACTTGATAATGCAAGTTGTACTCATCTCCATTTTACATAGGAGTAAATTGAGATCCAGGAGAACCAAACCATGATGCTATAAGTGGCAGAACTGGAATTCAAGTGCAGGTTTGTCTGACTCCAGCACTTGCAGTACCCACTAATCTAACTATATTGTTTTCTTGACTCTTAGTAGTTCTTACTGGGGCTTATACATCCCAGTTGAGGGAACATTACAGGTTAGAGAATGGAGCAGATCAGGACTGTTTAAGTGTATCATGGACTGGTATGCAGGCCATGGGCAGTTTATCATTTGTCCACGGTGAGGTAAGTACAAAAATTGAGGGTATAGGCCTTAGAGACTTAATTTTAAAGCAGTTTGACATTTACTGTGACATCCAAGTTTGTGATCACTTTCTCACAATTCAGTTTTGGGTAACATTTATTAAATACAATTCATATGTCATCCAGTTCACTCATTTATGTGTATCATTCAATGGTTTTTAGTGTATTTACAGAGTTATGCAACCATCACCGTGATCTTTTTAGAAATCTTCGTTACGGTCAAAAGAGATCCTGTGCACCCGTCAGTGGTGGCTTCCCATTTCCCTCCACCTGCTCTAAGCCCTGGGCAACCATTGATCTACCTGCGCCTCTATGAATTGCTTTTAGTGGACACTGACTATAAAGGGGACCATATAACATGTGCTGTTATGTAACTGGCGCCTTTCACTTAACCTCGTGTTTAAAAGGTTCATCCATCTCCTAGCATTTGTTGATACTTCATTTTGTGTATATATATACACGTTTTCCTGGTCCATTTATCTGTTGTGGATACTTGGGTCATTTCTACTTCTTAGTGAATTATGCTGCTATGAAAATTCATATATGAGGGTTTGTGTGCACATTTCTTTTCTCTCGGATATATACGTTGGAGTGGAATCACTCCTTAACATTCTGAGGAACTGCTGTATTGTTTTCCATAGGCTGCACCCTTTTATATTGCCATCAGCAGTGTATAAGGGTTCTAATTTCTCCATATCCTTGACAATACTTGCTATTTTTCATTTTTTATTTATAGCCATCCTACTGTGTGTGAAGTGGCATTTCAATATAGTTTTGATTTGCATTTCTCTAATGACTAATGATGTTGAATATCTTTTCATGTGCCTAGTAACCATTTGTGTATCTTTTTTTGAAGAAATGTCTTTTCGGATCCTTTGCCCATTGTTATTTGGATTATTTGTCTTTTTATTATTGAGTTGTAGGAATTTCTTAACAATCATTGGAAACTTGTGGTTTAGCGTCTGGTATGGAACTGGAGAATCATTTCTGGCAGTACTACCCAGCCTTTCATCACCCTGCCTTTTCTCATTTGTTTGGGCATCCTTTGATCTAAAAGCTTTTTCTTATCTCTCCACTTTGCTTATTTCACCCGAATGGGAGTGTAACAGACCTAGGTTCAAAAGGGAAAGGCAGGTATAAAAGAACTAAAGATAATAGAGGTTTGGCTAACTTCAACTTATGTAGCAAAGAGGCAGATAGGTTCTTAATGGGCAGGTAAAACAAAGGGGACCCAAGAGAATTGAAAACATATGCCCATGCGAAAAGCAGTACATGAATGTTCATAGTAGCATTATTTATAATAGTCAACAAGTATAAGCAACACAGAAGGATAAATATCATATGCTTCTACTTACATGTCAGATCCACAGCGACAGTCGAATGGTGGTTGCCAGGGGCTGGAGGAAAGCGGGAATAGGGAGTTAAGTGTTTAATAGGCACAGAGTTTTAGGTTGGGAAGATGAAAAACTTCTGGGGATGGATGGAAGTGATGGTTGTACAGTGTAAATGTATTTAATGCCCTTGAACTCTGCTCGTAAACGTGATTGAGATGGTAAATTTATGTTACATGTATTTTGCCACACCCACAAAAATTAGTTGTTAAAAAAATAAAGGAAATATAAACAACCCAGACATCCATCAGCTAATGAATAGATTTAAAAAAAAGGAGGTGATATATCCATGCAATGGAATACTATTTAGCAATAGAAAGGAGTGAAGTACTGATACAAGCTACCACATGAATCTTGAAAACAGGCTAAGTGATAGAAGCCGGGCATGAAAGGCCACATACTCTTTGGTTTTGTTTATGTGAAATGTCCACAGTAGGCAAATCGATGGAGTCAGATAGTAGGTGAGTGGTTGCCACGGCTGGGGACAGAGGGAGATGGGGAGCGACTGCTAATGGGTATGGGATTTCTTTTTGGAGTGATGAAGATATTCTGAAATTAGATAGTGGTGATGATTGCACAGCTTTGTTAATATACTAAAACCCAATGAGTCAAACACTTTTACATGAGTAAATTTTATGGTATGTGATTTATATCTCAGTAAACTTTATGGGGAAAAAGAAAGAAAGAAAAGACTGTACAAGCTTAAGAGAAGGTACGGGATTATGGACGGTAGGTAGGTTTCTCTTCCTGGATCCAGGTATCTCTTGTCTTGGAGCACAATGTTTGAATTCTACAACAGGACATTGATCTTTTTCTCTGTATTTCATGGCTCTCCTTTATGGGTTTTCTTTTCCAGAGGGAACTAACCAAAACCTTTTCCTTTACCATGATTTGGTATAGGTTCCTCAATATTTTGTTTTGGAGAGGAGGAAAAGGCTTATATACTATCATAATATAAGAAACATGGGATTTGGAAAAGAAACTCTTGTTTCTTAGGTAGGAAGCAAAATCTCACCTTATATGTTTTTTTTTTAGACATTTTTGGATTATTAGTTAATTTTACAGTTTATTTTCTTACTACATTTCAAATTGGTTCTTAATGAACCGGAAGGAAAAACATGGAAGTATTACCAACAAGATTAAGAATGGCTCTTTGTATGATAAAGTCCATATTACCTTAATATGGACTTTAAGGTACTAAATGTACATTAAATGTAGTACTTTACATTTATGTACATTATTACATTAAATGTAAATGTACTTTAATATACTGTAATATCATAAATATTTACTGATCTTTATTCAAAACTGTTTTGCCTAACTTTAAAAGATCATAAAATCAGCTTTCATTTAAAAATTAACAGTAATGGGGTGCTTGGGTGGCTTCAGTTAAGCGTCCAAGTCCTGATTTTGGCTTAGGTCATGATCTCAGGGTGGTAGGATAGAGCCCTGCATCAGGGTCTGTGCTCAGCTGTGAGTCTACTTGTCCCTCTCCCTTTGCTCCTCCCCATCTCCGTTCCCATGCTCACTCTCTTGCTGTCTCTCAAATAAATCTTTAAAAAAAATTAACAGTAGGGGGTACCTGTGTGGCTCAGTCGGTTAAGTGTCTGCCTTCAAGCTCGGATCGTGATCCCGGAGTCAACCCCCGCATCGGGCTCCCTGCTCAGTGAGGAGTCTGCTTCTCCCTCTGCCCCTCACCCTGCTTGTGCTTGCTCTCTCTTTCTCTCTCTCAAGTAAATAAATAAAATCTTAGAAAAAATTAACAGTAACGTCTTTTGCTTCATTCAGGTAACTCGTTAAAAATTATTTTGATCTTGCATACTTGCTTAAAAATATGTCTTTATTTAAAATATATAGTGTTTTAACTGTTAACAGTTTTTTGTTTTTATTGAACTGACTGTACTAATATGGAAATGATGTGTGGTAAATGATGTGCCAAAGTTCATACCACAAAAAAGTTGAATTGGTGCCCTTATTTCCAAGATGATAGTATTTAAGTTTGAAATGTAAATAGAAGAATATTACTCATGATTCACGTTCCTCAGTGGAATTCTGTCTTGATTTCATTATTTCTAAAATTTTCCTTAGTTTTTTGAATTTTCATTTGTTTAGTGAATTTTTCATTTTGAAGTTTGAGCTATAAAATTACCTTTGAAATTTTTCTCCTATTATAGTGTGTTGGGGGCCCCCTGGGTGGTGCAGTTGGTTGAACATTGGACTCTTGATTTCCTCTCCAGTCATGATCTCCAATTCCCTGGGATTGAGCCCTAGGTTAGTTCTGAGCCAAGAGTCTTCTGGAGTTTCTCTCTCCCTGTCCCTCTGCCCCTCCGTGCACTCTCTCTTTAAAGTGAATAAATAAATCTTTAAAAAATATATATTGTGTGTTGGTAACTAGAACATTAACACATTTAAAGAACAATTCATTAAAGGTAAAGTATACTAAAGCCTGACATATAATAGGGCACATACATTAAAAATATTTTGTGCAGTGCAAGTTTGAGTATGATGGTAAGGAACTGATTATGTGCAACATTTTTTGTAAATGGTAGCATTATTTAAATTTGATATTTTTTTTAAAGATTTATTTATTTTAGAGCCCAGGGATGTGAGTGGGAGAGGGGCAGAGGGAGAGGAAGAAAAGCAGACTCCTGTTGAGTGTGGAGCCACATTCAGTTAGATCTCACGACCTTGGTGAGATTGTGGCCTGAGCCAAAATCAAGAGTCAGACACTTAACCTTCTGAGCCACTCAGATATCCCTATAGCCAATCTTTTAAAATGTCTAGCTTTCAAATATCCACTGAGACCATACCATCTAAAACTACTGATGTGTTGTCCCAGGAATTTAATTAAGCCTTTTTCTGAGTTTATTGTCTGCCATTCCTTCCATGTTGACTTTTTTCCTTATTATTTAATAAATAATTAACACCCAGTTGACTGTATCATGGTTGATAGCCCTTAACCAATTAGATGGTATCTTTTGATATCATGTATGTAGCCAGTGAGATTCTGCCGTGTTAAGAATTTATTACATTATATTTATTTAAATCAACCAAATCAGATGATTGAAATATTCAGTTTCCTATTCTGCTGGACTAGTAGTACTAGTAGGACCAATAGGCATTTGAAGAGATCAGTATTTTTAGGAATATTGATAATAACATTTGGATATTCCAGTGGTATTTATTAGCAGTTCTTACATTCAAATATATAATGAAAACATCTTACAGCTTTTTATGTTAGTAATTTGGAGTCATTTTTAGGAAATAAATTAGGACTGAGGTAGGACTTGGGTAGGAGATGGCAAAAGGCCCATCTAGAAGACTGTTATATTGTGATTGAAGTTGTGGTTTCTCATCTATCGGACTAGATTAATTGCTTTCAAACTTAATAGGAGAGGAACTCTTTGGGAATGAACTCTTGTCTTTTAGGAATTGAGGTTCCATGTAAGTGATGAGAGAGTTTCTCAAGCAGTTTAAATCTTGTTTGGGGGTGAGATGGAGTGGGGGTGTAGTGGTTCATTGTTTACAGGACTCCTGAAGCCCTTCTACTAGGGCTCTAGGGTTCTGGAGTGCATAAGTGCTTTTAGCTTTCTGATTTTAGCCTGTGAAATTGGGGGAACTGATTTTATTCATTCTACCTTATCTATAAATTTGGGGATGATATAAAAGTTTGTCCTGGAAATATACTGAATTTTCAATTTATTATTTTTTAAAGATTTTATTTATTCAAGACAGAGAGTGAGTGCACGCATGCACGGGCTGGAAGAGGGGCAGGGGGAGAAGGACAAGCAGGCTTGCCTTTGAGCAGGGATCCCAACATGGGGCTTGATCCCAGGACCCTGAGATCATGACCTGAGCCGAAGGCAGATGCTTAACACACTGAGCCACCCAGGCGCCCCTCAGTTTATTATTTCTTGCATTTATGAATCTTTCATTTGTATGGTCCTATAGGTCACTTTTGATGATATGCATACCCATTTTGGAGACTCTTAACTTCAGTTATCTCCTTCCCATGTTATTCCAGCTTGTTCTTTCTGTAAAGGCTAGAGAAGTCCTGGCTGTGGAAGTTAGAAGAGCAATAAGTGGGTGCTTATTAAAGAAGCTACATGTGGCACCGTTTGCTTGTTCTTATCTGTTTTAGCCTGTGATTAATTTTGTTACTTAAAAATTTTTAACTGGAAAAAAGAATAGCCCAAGGACCAGAGCCTGTAAGATAGAGCAATAATTTTAAATGTTTCTGATAATCTTAGAGCTTTGTACTTAGGTGTGTGCATATACTTATGTTTTCTGAGGGTGTGGAGAGAAGCCCGGGACCGCATTGTGGGTTTCCCTGGCCGTTACCATGCGTGGGACATCCCTCATCAGTCCTGGCTCTATAACTCCAACTACTCCTGTGAGCTGTCCATGGTGCTGACAGGTGCTGCCTTCTTTCACAAGGTAAGAAAAAGCTTGGTAAAATTGGTGTGAGCTTGGTTAAAAGAGGTGAGCCTTTGTGTGGTAGTGAAATGCTGCCCTAAAGTTAGCCCTCCTAATGTTTCTTATATGTCCCTTGTATGCTAGACATAAGTTATTTCTGTTTTAAAGACCGTATTCAAGATGCTTAGAACAATTCTGGAATAAAAAGTCAGGGTGAGAAGGCTCTCTGCACAATGGCATGTAGGCTCTTGGGGAAATTTGTTTTTTTCTGGGCGTTGGCTCTCCTTCTGTAAGATTGAGAACTTTGGGCTAAAATACTGTTGTTTTGCCATTGCCATCCCAGACATGTCCTGCCCAGCAGAAGGCTGGTTCCCTTCTGACTCAAGTTAACCCACCACTATCTCAGTCTCCACCATGAGCCTCTGTTGTGGTTATGCAAGTTTTGTTTAATCCTTAGAGCTTTCACCATGGCACACATCCGGATTTTTACTGAATATCTAAAATGCAAACCCTTCTGGTCATTACTGCTCTCCTGTATTGTTATTGCTAAATTCTTTTTGCTCCTGACTCATCTTCTATCTGTATGTTTTCTGTTCTATAAAGTAGCCACTGGCCACACATGGCTATTGAGCACTTGAAATGCACCTGGCTAGTATTGAGATGAGCTGCAAATGTAAAGTGCACACCAGATTCTGACATGTTAAAATGCAATTATTGTGGTTATACTGGGTTAAATAAAATGTATACTAATTAATTTTATTGTTTCTCTTTTTAAAAATGTGGCTACGAGGGATGCCTGGGTGGCTCAGTCAGTTAGGCGTCTAACTTTGGCTCAGACCATGATCTCAGGGTTCTGGGATCAAGCCCTGTGTCAGGCTGTGCACTCAGTGGGAGGTCTGCTTGTCCCTCTCCCTTTGCCCCACTTGTGCTCTCTGTGTCTCTCTCACAAATAAATTAATAAAATCTTTTAAAAAAATATGGCTACTAGAGAATTTAAAGTGACAGATGTGACTTACATATCTTAGATGGTGTTGCTCTATACCTTCCCTCCCAGTACTTCTTTTGGGCTCTGAAGAATCCCTCTTCTGAAGTAGTCAAGTTGCCTGCACACCCCACTTCACAGGATGTCTCCTCTATCTCTTGATCTGATTAAACCCTGACTTTTCTTTGAGGACAGTGCTTCCCCTTTACCTTGTTCCTGTATTTCTTCCAGGGACGGTGATTGAGTGTACTCATTTCCCCAGATTCGTACTTTGGAGCAGGGAAGGCATAAAGAACCATTTTTATTGCTTGCTGATGACACTTCCAGACGATTCTCAGCTGTCATATAAAATCTCATTGGAGGCTCACCGCATCTGTCTCGTTGCTGCCATCCGGCAACCTCCTAGCCATTTCTTCCTGGTCATTGTAGACCGTGGCACATGGCCCATCCTCTTGATCTCCCCTCCATGACCTCCGTTGTTCTGGGCAACTTTATTGCCCTCATCCACCATACTGTTTTCCCCATAAATGTTGAAGTATCTTAGCCTTCTAGCTTCTCTGTCTAGTGGTCTTCTTACTTTGGTCTTCCCTAGGAGTTTTTTCACATCTCAGGGTTTTGGGGCTGAGCACTAAGAGGCTGGTAATTTCTGAGTCTGTATTCCAGCCCTGACTGTTCCTGAAGCCTGTACTCATATACCTAATTGTTTTCAGGGCACTGCCCGCTGTGTGTCCTTCTGGTACTTCAAACTGACATCCCAACTTTCTCCAGGCTTTGTCCCTCATATATTTCATATTTCAGATGGTGGCATCTTGTGACCCACCTCAAACAAAACCTTGAAAGTCATCTTACTGGGGACGTTTTGAACCAGCCTAAGAAATCATGACATTTTTAGCTTTTTTTTTCTTTTTACAACTTAATGTGTAAAGCTGATATGCTTGTCCCATTCTTGAACCTCACCCTCATGATTATTTTCTAAACATGGGTGGGTTTTGGTTGGGATGGGGGATGCCAGTAGGATTAGGAAGTATCTGGCTGAGAAACCAGGCCTAACTAGGAGTCCTTTATTTTCACACTGGTCATCTTAGAAAGAGCCACCAGTTTCAGCTTTGTCTGTTCATACCTTGAGAATTTACTTGTCTTCTGAGTTTTGCCTGTTCTCAAATTCTGGTTGCTCTTTAAAAGATACAGTAGCAAGATCCCTTCACTTTGAAGTAATAAGTCATTTCCCTAATAAACCTTAGAGTCTTTATTTTCTATTTGAAATCTAGACCAAAGATCATAAAGTAGTAGCCCTCAGGCCTGTGGTTCACAGAAATGCTTATTTAGTCCCCCTGTACTCTCCCATAGACTGCCAGGCTTTAAATACCGGCGAGTTTTACAGAAAGATCTGGTGGTAACCATGAAGATCAGGTCACATTGGGCATTGTTCTTGCCAGGCACTAACTGGCTGAAGCTACATAGCTACTGTTCCCTGTAGATGGACATACATGCGGTTATTTGCCCCACGATTCTTTATTTTTCTTTTATCATTTTCTTTAAAATGTCACTTACTGGGGCGCCTGGATGGCTTAGTGGGTTGAGCATCTGACTCTTGGTCTCTGTTTGGGTCATGGTCTCCGGGTTATGGGGTTGAGCCCTGTTAGGAGTTCCGCACTTGGCAGGGAGTCTGCTTGGGATTCTTTCCCTTCCTTTTCCCATCCCCTCTGCTTCTCCCCCACTGCTCACGCTCGCTCACTCGAATAAACTCAAATAAACGAATAAAATCTTTTAAAAAATGTCATTTATTTACCTTACTTATGTGGTCTTTGAAAGCAGTGAAGTTGGTCATCCCTAATCCTGAAAGATCAAGTTTCTTTTTTTTTTTTTTTTTTTTTTTTTTTTTTTTTTTAAAGATTTTATTTATTCATTTGACACAGAGAGAGAGATTACAAGTAGGCAGAGAGGCAGGCAGAGAGAGAGGAGAGAGGAGGAAGCAGGCTCCCTGCTGAGCAGAGAGCCCGATATGGGCCTCGATCCCAGGACCCTGGGATCATGACCTGAGCCGAAGGCAGGGGCTTTAACCCACTGAGCCACCCAGGCGCCCAAGATCAAGTTTCTTAATTATAAGTACCTATCAGCAAAAAATTTTAAACCCGTACCACACAGATGTGTATATTTATGTTTTATATTTATATATTATTAATAGTTATATATTATATATAAAGGTATAATTATAAAATTATAAACATATTCATATTTATAAATTAAATTTACATATGTACTTCTGTACTTATAGAAATTTTTATGTCAAGATAAAGATGAAATAAAGTTTCAGAATAATATTCACACTGAATTCTTAAATTTTAGTGAGAGCAGTATGATTGAATGTGCTTTATTTTATTTTATTTTATTTTTTTAAAGATTTACTTATTTATTATAGAGAGGGGAGGAACAGAGGGCACGGAAGAGAGAATCCCAAGCAGGCTCCCACCCAGCATGGAGCCCGACATGGGGCTCGATCTCACAACCCTGAGATCATGACCTGAGCCAAAACCAAGAGTCGGGTGCTTAACCAACTGCGCCATCCAGGCGCCACTTAACTTTTTGTTTTAATTCCAGTTAGTTTACATACATGGTTATATTAGATTCAGTATATTTTTTAAAATCCTGATTTGACACTGTATTATGGCAAGTCAGAGCTCTATTTCTAAATTAAACATATTTTTGAAACTTGGTTTTAGTCACTGTCCCTGTAAGAAATACCATATTGTGCTTATTAAGTCATGATACTCATCCACTAAATTGTGTTCCAATTGGACTAGAATTTTCATCTTCTGTATTGCCATTTAATTTTTTTTAAGCAAACTAATGAGAAAGTGTTACTTTTTCTTAGAGTAGGTTCCAAATCCATTGAAACTTCATTTAAAATATTTTTAAACAGGGGTGCCTGGTGACTCAGTCGTTAAGCGTCTGCCTTCGGCTTGGGTCATGATCCCACCGTCCTGGGATGGAGTCCCATGCTGGTCTCCCTGCTGAGCAGGGAGCCTGCCTCTCCCTCTTCAGCTCCCCTGTGCTTGTGTTTCCTCTTGCTCTCTCTCTGTCATAAATAAATAAAATCTTTAAAAAAGTAAGTAAAAATAAAAAAATAAAATATTTTAAACAGGTTACAAAGTTTTTGTGTTTGAAAATGTACAGACATCAGATATCAAAGTGTTTATTGATTTATGGCATCAGTCATAATCGCATAATGGTGGAAATACTTCTAAACATTTGTTTTCATAATCCTTTCTCCATTTTTCTGGAAAGGCAGTTCTTTTTATGTCACCTTTCCCTTGTTGAGGATATAAATTGTGTTCAGTAACTATATTTTCATTAGCATACTCATGACAGCCACTGGCCATTTAAAGGGTCAATAAATTTCAATCATTTTTTATAAAAGAAAAATGTATAATTCATCTTTTAAGTTCACCATCTTTTAAGTACTTTGCCACAAGATAACCAGCAAACCACTGGGTATACAAAAATTTTATGATCATTATTTAACTACATAGATTCTAACTATTTAAATCAGTTCTAATTCTAATATATACATCAGTTTAATTGGGCACCTCACCTGTTTATCAGCAGCAACATTACAACACATCAGTTAGTATGTGCCTTGTTTATGTCATTTGTCCATTTCTGTGGTATAGATGTTTTTAGCATGGCTCATTTCAAGTTATGGACATGAGTCACTGAGCTTGGAGTTGGAAAGGGATGGGCAGTTCTATAACATTTTCACCATACAGATATGATAGACATAACCTCAAGATAATAGTAAAATGTAATAAACAATAGTAAAATGAAGCTAATTAAGAAGTGATGTGCTTTAGGTATTTATTGGTTTTTAATATAGCTTATTTAAGTTTATGTAATTATATTTTTTAATAATGGCTATTTTTCATAACACGCTCACAAAATTCCTAAATAGTCTCGTAAAATTCCTAAAATTTTGCAGTTGACATTCATTAGCCGGTGTGAGCCAGCTTTAGCACACCATTTTGTGGGCCTTTCAGGACATTTTAAGAACATAGACCTTTACTCTGAGTGAAACGAAAAGCCATTGAGGGGTTTGGAGTGACATGTTCAATTGCACTTAGGTTTGAACATGATCACTGTGGTGTGCATAGAACGGACTGGAGGAAAGAAAATATGGGAGCAGGGAAACTGTTTAGAAGACTATATGAATAATCCAGGCAAGAGATGTTAGTTGCTTGGAGCAGGGAGTAGCCAGTGGCAGTGGTTAAGAAGTGATCAGATTCTAGAATCCATATGTGGAGGGACCCAGGGACTGGATGTCTTACGGCTCTATAGCCAGGTTTTCCCCTCGCTTATCCCTTATTGCCATTGTCACACATAGGATGCTGTTCATCTAAACCACTGTCTGACCTACTTAGCTAAATCTTCGTATTGTAAAATCACTGAGGTACCAAGGAACTCAAAAGGGGGGTGATAATGGCAGTTTAGATGGGATAATTCTTTATTGCAGAATATCTGCCCTGTAGGATGTTTAGCATCCCTGGCCCCCAACTCCCTAAATAAAGGGAGTCGTGATTCCACTAATGATTATCACACCCAACCTTCTCTCCACCCCTACATTCCTAACAGCCCTTAGATCCATGTATATTTTGGCTGAAAGCCAAAGAACTGTGGCCTCTAACAGAGTATGTGATTCTTTTTCTACCCCTGACAGTATTATGCCTACCTGTATTCTTATGTGATGCCCCAGGCCATCCGAGATATGGTGGATGAATACATCAACTGTGAGGACATTGCCATGAACTTCCTTGTCTCCCACATCACTCGGAAACCCCCCATCAAGGTGAGGGTCCCAGTACTTAGGGGAGTGGGGGTGCATGCTTACTTAATTCACTTATTTTGCGGTAGTGCAGTACAAAACTCACCATACTTCAGAGTCCTCATCTGTATAATTGTCTTTGGGTTAAAGGAGTTGTTAATATAGAGCCTCTTAACTACTAAGGCATAAATGCACAGAAGTCAGAGGGTTTGGAACTTGGGAAAAAGGTTACATTTTTAACTTTCTCTAATCCGTAATTGGGATTTAGCATTTCCACAGTTAGGAAACACATGACAGTTCCTAAGAGTATTTGCAGCAACTGTGATTTGTCACCAATAGAACTCATAGATATTTTCATATCACATTACTTTTGTTGCTACATCTTAAAGTATCATTTATGTCCATCAGGACTTTAAAATTACTACATTTTCCATAGACTCTTGGCATAAGAAATTTAAGGTTTCTGAGTTAATATATGTAAAGCTGTAAAAATAGTGCCAGGCATGAAAGACATTTACTAAAAAACAAAACACAAGTGTCCTCAGAATTCTAGAAATTTGAATTCTGTCTTTGTCTTTGAGTGAATGTATTTGNCATAGACCCTTGGCATAAGAAATTTAAGGTTTCTGAGTTAATATATGTAAAGCTGTAAAAATAGTGCCAGGCATGAAAGACATTTACTAAAAAACAAAACACAAGTGTCCTCAGAATTCTAGAAATTTGAATTCTGTCTTTGTCTTTGAGTGAATGTATTTGACCTAGTAATTTCATACTCAGTGCACAGAAAGACCAGTTACTTCACCTTCTGTGTCATCATTGCAGGTGCAGACAAGTGAAAGCTCTTTGGTAGGGATTAGGGTAGACCTGGTAAGGACCTTGCAGCAGTTAATACTTGAGAATCTGCTTTTCAGTTCAAACTAATAGTATCTATGACTGTGGTCTGTCAGTATTTATGTGATGGATTCATACCTGATGTCCTCAGGGTTAATAAGCTGATTAAGATCTTAATGTCATTATTGTTAAAGGGATATTATTTAATTTTATAAAATAACAAGTTTACCTTCATGTACATCAGTAATAATAATTGGATGGATATTTCATTCTTGTATTTTGAGGGTAAGTTATAGATTAAGTAACTACCAGCCTATGCTAATGTTACTGAAATCATATCTTTAATAGTAGTAGAGTTGTAAACAGAGGACATTGGGTCCATGCAACAAAGCATACAAAGAGAGAAAAGTGGTTGGAGGCCTTGTGCATTCATTTATACCTAATCAAACCTTTTCCCAAGTATAGCTCATCATTAGAACTTAATTCCTGATTACTCCATAGTTTTTTCTATTCCTGGGCTGCCTTTTTTTCCCCCCCAGTGATCCAAGATTCATTGTTTATGCACCACACCCAGTGCTCTGTGCAGTATTTCTGGGCCTAAAGTCTCACAAAAGAAAAATAATTAGCAAAATAAGGTACCAAGTTTTTTAAAAAACTGAATAATAATTGTTATAATTACTTACATAAAAATGTAGTGTGTTTCCCAGGTACAGTGATAGGTATTAAAATAAATAAATATTAAATAAAAATATTTGTTTTCTATGTGATGTTAAATGAAAAGCACACTTCCTTATAAACTTTAAAGTAGGGAGATAGGGGTCTTAGAAAGAAATTAATGATCGGTGCAATTTTCTTTATCTTATCCTTTCTTATGTGGCCAGGGACTAAACTTCATCCATGTTGTATGCTTCTATTAATACTTACCTAGTAGATCAGAAGACATTATCCATGAAAATTTAAAGTATCTGAGTGATTAGGTGCCTAGTAATATCATCAGTCACCTGAAGCACTCACAGACATGATGAATTTTTCATCCTTATTAAAGCGTGTTTGTCTACCATATTATTAGGCTGGTGTTTCCTTAGCCAGACCGTCTCTTTAGTGTAGAGAGTGAGACAGAAATAATTTGCACATGGTATACATGATCCTTACCAAGTGAAAACTTGAAAAATGAGTATTCTGAGAATTTTCTCCGTCTTATGGGAATATAAGAAGAGTTCAACTCAAGATTAGGATGATTTTTTAAAAATCAAAAGCTCAATAGGGACACCTGGGTGGCTCAGTTGGTTAAGTATCCGACTCTTGATCTCAGCTCAGGTCTTGATCTCAGGGTTGAGTTCAAGCCCTGCACTGGACTCCACGCTGGCTGTGGAGCCTACTTAAAACAAATAAACAAACAAAAAAGGCTCAACAAGTTAAAAATGTCTTCAAATTCTGAATCTAGTTATATACTGTAGAACCAGTTTGAGCTAAGTATTTTAATTAATTAATTTAATTTTAATATATCAGGTATCTATATTATTTTATATTCTAAAATAGTCATTTTTTTTACTTTAACTACAAATTTTCACTATCAAACTATATTCTCTCCCTTGTTATGATTAAGAAGGTATAAATGTTTTATGTGATTAGCAGTGTTCTTTTAAAAATGTTAGTATCTTCACAATATTGACTAAAAGGAGAACAGGGAGTTAATTTCCTGTTATTGGTTTGAATAATGTTATCTTTAAAGAAGGAGGCCGATCTAGAATGTAAACAGGCTTCATTGAGAATAAAGGATTTCAAAACTCTGTAAGCATTTAGAAGATGGGTGGCTTAGGTGATAAGGAAGTGGAGGGAGGGAGCATAAGTACACATCTTAATTCTCTTGGAAAGGATGTTCTCGACATCTGTTAAAGGATTGTCCTTACTATTACTGTGCATGACACTAATACTTCTCTTAGACTGAATTACCTGGAATGTTTCCACATAAAATATAATCCATGGTATTAGTTACGTAAATGTTGAAACTCCATTTTATAGTATAGCTGTTGCTTCATCCTTCTTAGTTCCTTTATGTTTTGTTATATAATACAGTTTTTTATAATCTGTAAATACATATACAAAAATATATATAAATGTACCTTATAAATACACTGGGGTTGCCTTCTGAAAATTTTTTTACCAATGGGTAACATGATTAGAAAGCATAGCTTTGGGGCGGCTGGGTGGCTCAGTCAGTTAAGCATCTGCCCTCAGCTCAGGTCATGATCCCAGGGTCCTGGGGTCACCTGTCCCCTCACGTGACTGACTGGTACTTTCAGATTTCAAGCTCATCTTCAGTGAGGCTCTACCTGTGGGAGTCCTGTGTGCTTCGAGGTGAGGAATGTCTCTTGATAGCAGTTTTTGGTCTTATTCTGTCAAACAGTCAAAGGATATCAATGGCTAGGTCTAACTTTCACATAGCATGAGTCTCCAAACCCATGAAAGCTGACTAGTTAAAATTCTCAATCTACAGTTTCTCCCCCGCTCCCCTCCAAAATACAGGTTAAAATAAACAAGTTGCCTGCCATCTTCCTGGGACAACAGGTATCTCAGTTCCAATTCTCTGCTCAAAGGTTCTTCACCCTTTTTTCACATGAGTGATAAAACACAAGCCTCTAGAAGATAAAGTAACAACATCTCACCCAAGGGAGCCCCAGAGACACGTTATATGTTTGCCACTCTGATTTTTAGTTCCCTCTTTCATTCTGGCAGTTATCTAAAAATCAGAGTACCGGTCAGTCACGTGAGGGGACAGGTGACCCTGAGCAAGAGTTAACAGATATGACAAAGAGTAAGGTTAGCTCTCCAAGAATTCCAAATAATCAAACTATTGGCTAGACTATAAAATAAGTAGGTTTTAAATGACTAGAGATAAAAACTAAGGAATCGAAAACATAAAAAGCAACAAATTACTGAGAAAAAAAGAACAAGCAGATTTGAAAAACCTAACTAGAACTAAGGAAATGAAAATTAGAATTACTAAAACTAAATGGGTCCCTGTGAATGGGTTAGAAAGACCAGACTCAGCTGAGGAGAAAGTTAATCAGCTAGGAGATAAAGTGTCTGAGAAAGAATTTCAGAGATATGCAGAGATAGAAAATAAGAAAGAGGTTAAGAGGTACAGAGGATATAAGGAATAGGTCTAACACAGAACCAAGAAGGGAAGGGTAGAGAAGATAAAGGACAGGCTGGTAGTGAAGCTGTGATATTATTCTTTATACTCTTCTAATTGCTTGAACTTTCATCGGCATCATCCTAACTACTGTTCCTATAATATAACCACTTTCCCATGTCTTCAGATAGAATTTTCCTAAATATCTTTTCTCGTGGATGTGTAATATTTCATAATTATTTAACTACTATTATCTTGCTACTAAAAACATTGATGGAACGAACACCTTTATACCGACATCATGCTGTGCAACTCAGATAAATACTAGAGGTTGAGTTACTGAGACAAGTAATACTGAACCTTGTAAGGCTTTTGATACCTACAGTTTAGGTCATTTGGAAAGAGCACCCTTTCCAACGCTAAAGCTACACACGGGGCAGGAAGAGAGCAGAGGCTCTGGCTCCTGACTCCCTCTGTGGGTGAACACGGCCAACTGCAGTCAGCGCCTTCCCTGGGAACGGAAGCGTCGGATTGGTCAGGTGCACGATTTCCGTCCGTCCTGGTCCCTGCCATTCTCACTGTGCTCTTTCTTCCCTATTCCCAGGTGACCTCTCGGTGGACCTTCCGATGCCCAGGATGCCCTCAGGCCCTGTCACACGACGATTCCCACTTCCATGAGCGGCACAAATGTATCAACTTCTTTGTCAAGGTGTATGGCTATATGCCCCTACTTTACACTCAGTTCAGGGTGGACTCTGTGCTCTTCAAGACCCGCCTGCCCCATGACAAGACCAAGTGCTTCAAGTTCATCTAGGGGCATTGCAAGTTCAGGGGAGAGGATGAGCAGAGTGGGGGAGATGGCTCCTAAGGTTCCTAGACGTTGAAGGACCCCAGGGACATCCGCTGGGTGGGTGGCCCAAACCCTCTGCTGGGAGAGGCGGCGGGAAGAGTGGAAAGGTAATAGCCTTCTTTCTCTTAAAGTCGGCCACACTGGGCCCGGAACCCTGGTCAGAGGACACGGGGGTTCCCTACACAGGGCACTGACTGATAGCTTACACTGAGGACAATGGGGGCTCCGGGGAGTCACTCACACAGTTCATAAGTCCAGGACAGCTGGTTTGTGGTTTTTAAATTCAGTAACAACTATTATTATTATTTAAAAGGAGAAAGTTTCAGATTTGCCATTCAAGGCTTATTTATATATATGTGTGTATATATATGTATATATATATGCACACACACTCACATACATATACATATACATATATATAGATAGATAGATTTGGGGGGGAGTTTGAGATTTCTGCCTGTTTCACAAAGTGAGGGACCCACTAAGTTTCCTGATGTCTGTGCATTGGTGGAGATGGATCTTGGCCTTATGGTATCTGGCTCATCCTTAAAGATCATCTCCGTATTCCCCAGGGCATCTGTGTGCAGAAATAAAAAAGGGCCAGGCTCGGCCCTCCTCGGGGGCCCTTGGATGAGATAAGCCCTCTTGGTTTGTTCTTTCTTCCATCTGTTGCCAACCGGTGATCTGGAGCTCGAGTCCTCCTGTTGCTTGAGTCCCTGGGGAGGACCTGCACCTTTGGGAACAACGGGGCTTCCCTGTGCTGGATTCAGTGTTTTTTGAGGATTCATTGCTAGGTTGAGCTATCCCAGAACTTGCCCCTGCGCTCCCATTCTCTCCCGTCTGAAAGAGAAGAATGAGGAAGGAGTGAGCCCTGAAGACAGTGCTCCCAGATGGCTCTTTTTGTTCGGCCCTCCTTTTGAAACGCACGTTGTGCTTTGGCTTCAGGCTTTCCTGAAAGTTCTCTCTTGTGTAAGAGAACAGAGAACTGGCAGGCCGCACCTCCAGCTGTGATCTGAAGTGGTCTGCAGGTTGGCCTGTTGTCTCTGGTGCAGAACGAGCGGAGCGAGCACCCTTTGCGGACCCCCACCCGGCTGGCCGGGAAGTCTTACAGCAAGGCGCCTGCCTTGGGATAAATACCTTGGTGAAATTCACCTCCCCTCCACCTTTGTCTGGACCTATACCCTATGTTACCTGTAGTTTTTAGATCCCTCACGCCAGGTTGTTCCAGGACCCCTTGAGATTTGGTATGTGCCAGAACGGTAAGAAGACATAATTTGTAAGGCTCCAGTCCGGCCTGAGATTTCACAGGCGTTCATCTCCATGTTACCACTTTCCACTCTGGGTTTGCATTTCTCTCCCTGGCTGACCTGGAAATAAGCTCATTTTCTTTTCTTTTCTTTCTTTCTTTTTTTTTTTTTTTTGTAGTGGTGGTGCCAGGTGGGGAACCGAAGAGGGTGTTGGTGGCATCCGACAGGGATTTAACCCATGACTTCTACCATTTTCCTGGACCCCACTTTCTTGCAGTGAAGTTGAATACCGGTGGTTTCCCACAGCTAGATGAGAGCTCAGGTCTGTCCTGGTCCTGTACATGCCTTAAGCCAGTTCTCTCTTCCCCAGACCTTGACACCCTGTGCTTCTCTTTCTTGGGGGCACATTCTCCTCTGACCTGTCTCAGTGGGTCTCTTCGAGTATCATTTTGAAGCTAGATTCTGTCCTGTAGGTCCCACCCGGGTAGAGGGCTAGCTGGACCTAAAGGACCTCTCCTTATTGGCAGGCAAGACCAGGGCTACCCCAGGACTCGTGGCCTCCGGAGGTGCCCCCTGGCATCTTCTTGTTGCTCTCCTATAGAGGCAGCTACCCAGAAAATTCAGTTCTGCTTCTCAGCAGCCCAGCCAAGGGGTCCAGACTCCTGGCACCTGAACTTTCTAACTCCCCTTTCCTTGACTCCTAACTAGCGGTAGCCTTCTTCCCTCCAGGGAGCCAAAGAGTGTGGTGTTTTGAGCTATATATGTGGCTGCTATTTTTATCTTGTTTATTTTCATGTGAGGAACTCACAAACTGGCTTTCAGTGGGCCCCGGTGAGAAAAGAGCAGTCTGTTAGGACCCCTGTCGCGGAGCCGGGCTGGTGGGGCCCCAGATGCTGTTGGGAGATCCGGGAGTAGCCGAGTGGTCTGAGATTCTGGATGATGTCAAAGTCTACTTTGGAAAGGGTTATGATGTCAGAGCCTCAGACAAGGCGAGCACTACTTGGACCTCACAGGACACTAACCGGAGGGACTCCAAACAGCAGGCTCTGGTGGTCCCTGTTCCTAAAGGATGCTCCTCAGGAGCAAGAGGCCGGGCAGTCAGACCTTTTACATTGCTTTGTTACATGCTTCTGGAGAGTGGCTGCTGCTTTTTGCAAGGTGGTTGGGGGAGGCCCAGCTCCATGCTCAGAATGCCCTTGATGCTGATCTGTCCCACTGGGAAACACAGATGTCATCGACACCACGTGACTGGGACTCATAGAGAACAGGAAAACAGCTCTGCAGACTCACATGGGTTTCCCCAGCCGTCCACAGGTCACACCTCATGGCCTGGTCTTTGCTCCCAGGGCCCAGGGCATCCTCGTCCCTGGCTAGCCAGTTTGCTCTTCACTCTGAGGGGCATTCACCTATGTGAGAGCCTCCCCAAGGTGCTCATCAGGCCGTTCTGAGCTTTTGTGCCCCTGGCAGCGGTTTTCCGTGTGGTGTGGACTGCTCCTCAAGCCCAGGCCTGCGCACGGTCGGGGGGGGGGGGCCCTGTCTGGGC